>VZTI01001018.1:0-40728 GCA_013397865.1 Struthidea cinerea | reverse complement strand
TTTTTTCCCTAGAATATCGTCAGGTTCTCCTGTGTGTCTGGAGAAAAAGGCAAGGGAAAGAAAAGAAAAACAGGTAGAAACTGAGTTTGCTAAAAATAAAAGAAGTGGTTCCTATTTTCTCTCCTGTTTGGTAGGAACCTGGAAACAAGCTGGAGTAAAATCTGTAATTATAACAGTCTTATCTGGAGAAAAATGAGTGAAAACCATTTCACTTGAAATAGAAATTTCAGGTCAATTTGACAAATACATGATATGGAAGTGTCCAAGGCCAGGCTGGATGGGGCTTGGAGCAACCTGGGATAGAGGAAGGTGTCCCTGTGCATGGCAGGGGGTGGCACTGGATGGGCTCTAAGGTGCTTTCCAGCCCCCAAACCATTCTGGGGTTCTGTGTGAAGTCTGCCGAGCAAATGAGAGTCAAGGAACAGACTGGGGAAATTATTTTGGTGATGTGGGATTTTGGAAGCGTGGGTGAATGTGGCTGACTAGAGACTGAAATCTTCTTCCACTTATTTATTCCTGTGAGGGGTCAGGAAATCTGCGGGTGGCTCAAAGGACAACTGGAGTGGTTGGTGCTTTGATCCAACCTTGCAGAGCTGGGTTTTGGAGGGAGTACCCCAAGAGGTCAATATGTGTTTGTATGTCCAAAACACTCTGAAAAAGCAATGAATTCCCCTTTGTAATCTCACCCGCAGCTTTGACCCCGGGTCATTGTTTAATACAAACTGTAAATGAGAGAAAAGGGGTTAGCATTGAAAGAGACTAAACAGTCCGAGTGAGCGGTAAAGGACAGACTGAATCAGTCTTAAGAAATCCGTCTTTTATGGGTAATGTCGGCTCTTAACACCTTGTTCATGGTGACCTTTTGGTTTCTTTGAGGGGAGGGAGTCAGGGAGATGGGGGTCGGAACGATGCCGATGTGTCACTTCGGGGTCCCTGAACACTGGGACAGAGAGGCTGTCAAACTCTCACTGCACATTTATGGTGCTGGATTGGTCTTGTAGCAGAAGAGAATTTAGCCTCTTCTCGCGATCATATCTGCCTCTAAAGGTAGCGGAGTAAAATGTGACACTGCTGTCCCTCAGGGCTGCGAGCATTTCAGCTGGAGAGCCCTGGAAATGAAGTCGGATGGCCCTGAAATGAAGTGCTGCGGAATTTTGCTTTCGAGGCCGTATTATCCCGGTCTGCATGAACTACCCGAGGTGATGATGGAAAGCTTTCCTGCTTTCCCAGAGGGTGGGGTGGTGGAGGAGCTCCGCAGGAACAGATTTACTTGCAATTTGCTTGCTTAGCACACTGTAGCATGCAATTTATATTTTTCCGTGGGAGCCAGGAGCATGTGCAGCCTCTTCCCTCTTCCCTTTCTCTCCGGGCAGTCTTTAACCCCCGTGCTGTTACTGACCCCTTTTGTGGGGTCCTCAGGAGTTCCCCAGGCCCACCACGTTTGTACATCACATCCAGGGGGGAGAGCTCCTTGTCCCACAGTGGTTGCTATTTCTGAACGCCACTTCCAGCTCATTCCCTGCAGTAAAATTTTAGTGGGAAACGTAATGAGTTTTTCTTTTTTTACCTCTGGGATTTTTTTTTTTAAAGCAATCACTTATTCACAGCGACTCGAATGTATTTTCAGGGATGGCAGGAGCAGAGTAGAGGAAAGGGAAAGGCACCCAATGTGTTTTGAGCTGGTGGGAAAACCAGACCGCGGTGGTTTGACCCCTCCAAAAATTAGAAACTATCAAGAAGCAACAAATCCCACCATCAATTTGACCCCCGGCAAAATCAGCTCCCAGTTCCTGATGTATTTAAGAGCTAGGATAAGACACCACAGGTAGGATCCAGTTTTCAGGAGAAGCTGCTGGAAGCTGTTAATCATACTAAAACACTTATGGAGGAGATACCAGCCCTCCTGGACTTGATATTCCTTTGTCACAGCTGGAAACTTCCCAGCAGGAGCTGGAGCAAACCCTGAAGTGGGCAATAACAAATATTTGGGAAGAAGAATAGACGAGCCCAAATCTGAGAGCCCTGCAGAATGTGCCCCAGAGAGGGTCAGCTGAGTTATTTAGGTTTAGTTCTTTAGCCCTTTAAACAGCATTTCAAATAACCATTAATTCCAGTTGGATGGGAGTTTCAGAGGGTGATTGGGGGTGAGGAGAATGGATTGCTTTTTTAAAACTGAAGGAAAATCAAGAGCTGCTGGTACTTTTGTCTTATTTGCACATGAATCCGTGTGAATCACTCTGCCTCCTGATCTCTGCTCTGCTGGAGTGGATCACTCAGTGGCACCCTGAGGAAGGGATGTCTGTGGAAATAACTTGTGCTCATGACTTATTAGCACACAAGAATAGAAGAATACAGCAGAGGTCCCGCAGAATGTTACCACGGGATGCTGCAGAGGGCGTGGGGCTTGTAAACACCTACGCTGAGTGGGCACTAATGGTCCTTCAGGGATGTGACGGGGACACTGATAAAGCTGATTTGGAGAACAACGAAGGGAACAAAGAGCAAGAATGCCGCACACAGTGACTGCCCATAAAAAAGGAAAACTCGATAACGTGTAATTTATGCACTAATGAGGAAAAAGCAAGTAAGAAAACCCTTCAGAAAGTCACAGACTGGAGAAGAAGAAATACCATTAGCAGCATTAGAATCCTCCTGGTGGGGAAGGTGGGGTGTTGAGGACAATGAAGGGATATTCAGGGAAGGGTGGGTCAAGAAGTAGAAAGGGGGAGCTCCCAGAAAAAGGGGGAGATGTGGGAAAGTTCTGCATGTCCAGGCTGTAACCACCCCACCACTGCAAAAGGGCTGAGACAATTGGATGCTTTGCACCACAAATGTTTGTATCCCTGCAATCGGACTAGTAGTAATTCCTGGACTGGTCTGTCAAGGCTTTGATTAGTCTGTCAGTCAATTCTTGGCCCTGCATGTGAATTGTGTTCCCTTGGCTCAGGTGGGTTGGCAGGGAGCTGGTGAAGTCATCTGCCCTCTAAAGTCTGGATGCAACGATAATGTAGGATGGCTGAAAGGCCTTTTTGTGCCTTTCCAGAACGAACAGAAGTGGTTCCTTGGGCAGAAGTTGGGGTAACAGCTGCACATTTAGGTGGACTTCCAGTAAAGGAAGAGGTAGAGATTGGTTGAAATCTGCCTGGATTTTTGCTGCCGCTTTTTTTGCAGATGTGGGGGGAAAAATGAGCTCTGATTTTAGTAAATGTGTAATGAAATAGGAAAGGAGGATAAAGTGACCTTCCAAAGCTTGTACTGGATGTCTTCTAGCACACAGACATTCAGACAAGGTTGCAAACCCAGCCAAGGCTGTTTGCTTTGAGGCGCTAGGAAATTATCCTTCCTGCTCAGAAAAGCACGGGTTGGACGGTACAGCCAAGCTCTTTGGTGAGTTTTAGTGAAAACTGATATAAAAGCTACTTCTGAAGGGGAGGGAAAGGGTGTTTTTTCGAGAAGATTTCCTAATATCTAGCTCTTAATTTAGTTTCCTGGTTTGGATTGCAGTTTTCAGATGTTTTGTTACAAGAGCTGATGTTTTTGCATCCCTTCTCATCAGAGATGAGGCTTCAGGTGGCTGAGCCAGGTGACCAGTCCTCTGCCATTGCTGGCTGTTAACTCCAAGAGAAGGGAGAAACAAAATTCACCCTCTAATCACGGAATTCCAGACTGGTTTGGGTTGGGAGGGACCTTAAAGCTCACCTTGTTCCACCCCCTGCCGTTGTGGGGACACCTTCCACTGGACTATCTCTTCCTTGCTGCAGCATGTCATCTTTCCTCACCTGCTGTGGGATTTGTGGGACATTTTGTGTGTGTGTGTGTTATTAATTTACCTCTTTCGTCGGCAGAAATGCCATAACATCCCATTTAAATTTGGTAAAGTGGGATTTAACTGGGGCTGTTTAGGCAGCTCTGAGAACAATGGGGAGCGGGTAAGGGCACACCCTTTTTTTCTCCCTTAATCTGCTCCCATTCCGGAGGGCGAGCCTTCCCTGCTCTGGAAGTTCTCCCCACATCCTCTAGATGCTACTCGTGCTCTGCAGGAGCCGGCATTCGCGAGCAAACCTCCGCAGCCGAGCGTGTGCAGCTCCTTCTGTGCCAAACCCAGCACCAGCAGCCTCCCTCCCCTCCCCTAATTCGCTGTCTCGATTGTTCCTGTCACATCGAGAATTTACAAAATTGTCACTTAAGAGGAGAAGTGACAATTTCCCTCGAAATCTTCTCCTTGCAGGGACCGCCCTTGCCCTTTCCCTCAGCGCATTAAACACATCCAGTGCATGGCAACACTTCGGAGAGCAAAGCAGCAGAAAGTAAGGCTGCCCATTTTAACTCTTCCCTGAGCCTGAGTTCGGTCCTGCGAGGAATTTCTAATGAGCTTTGCACTCTCTGTTATCAGTACAGGGATTACAGGAATGTGTTGTGAAGTTTGCCATTAATTTTAATTTTGGGTTCTCATGTTTTCATCTGTTGTTGTTCTGTCACATTAGCACTTAGGAAAATATCTTTTTCAAGAGAATTTGCGTGTCTTTGTGTCTCTTCTGTTGCGTTTTTGCCCGACCACCCTCTGGGGGAAGAACCTTTTCCTAATATCCAGCCTAACCCTCCCCTGACACTGCTCCAGCCATTCCCATGCTCGAATTTATTGTAAAACTGAGTTTTATCTCACAGGCATGACTTCTACTCTTTTTCCTTCCACTTCACTGGGAGACCTTCAGCAAAATGTCCTAGTGCAGAATGTCAGGAGGAGGTTTTCAATCTAGTGTCACACTGAGGGGTTTGGGAAGGTAAAACCACCCACATATCCTGCTGAATGGCCTCAAAATTGCCTCAGGCTGCCTGCAGGTTCAGCGAGGTGGTGTTGCATAGGTTACCCATAAATCACAGATCAATGGCAAACTCTGGAACTGACGCATGAGGGAGCAGCAACAGCTTCTGGGGCTGGTCAGGGAATTTACAGAGAGATCCTGGCCTTTACAGGGTTAAGATGGTTAAATCCCAGGCTGCGTTCCTGTGCCAGGGCTTTGCTGCATGGCCTCAGCCTCTCCTTGCCTCTCCAGTCTGACTTAACTTCCCTTCCTTATCCATGCCTGCAGTGACCAGGGAAAAGGGCTCATGGGCTCAGCCGAGTGTGGCACGAGTGTTAATTAATAACAGACCACTCATGCTATGGAAGAGCTGCTTGTGTGCAGTTTTGGGTGTTCTTTTCAAAGGACAAAAAAGACATGAGCACCAAACCCCTCATCCAGCCCCTCAGAGGATGGGGGGGGAGGGGGGGCGGATGTTTCAAAGCTGTTTCAAAGTGACTTTGGACAAAAGCCACAAAATTCTCCCTCAGTAGCCACAACTACATAAGTGTGGTGTAAAGCCTCTGGTCACATGTAAATGTTTCCAGAGGAAAAATGCAACTTTTTCAAAGCAAATCCCCGTGGCTTCAGCTCTGAGTTATTCCAGTTACTTCTCAATGAAGCATTTTAAAATGTTTATATACAATCTAGTTAATATGAAGCCCTTCATAAATTTTAACTGTCTGTGGCAACAGCTCAATAAATTGTCTTGACCCAGCCAACTGTGTCTCTTGTAGAAAGTATTTAATGTCTGTAAGGAGCCCCAGGCAGGTGGGATTTGGCAGATTCATGGCTGGCTGTGGACAAGCAGAGGGAGCAGCCTGGGAGTGCTTGTCCTGCCCCAGCCCAGGTCGTGCTGGCTCTGCCTGAGGTTCCTGGTGCTGGCAGAGAAGGGGACAGCAGGATCATGATGATCTGCTGTTGAAATGTGGGTTGTCTTTCCTAGGAAAGTCATCCAGGGCTCATGGACCTCAAGGCTTGGAGCTTCCTGGTCTAGTGGAAGGTGTCCCTGCCCATGGTGGTGGAAGTGGATGGGCTTTAAGGCCCCTTCTAACCCAAACCACTCTGGGGTTCTGTGGTGACCCATGTTACAGTTTCCTCTTCTCTCTGAAAGGTTTTAACTCGCTCACTGCCTCCAAGAACAGGAGGTTCCCCAGCAGGTTGGTTCTTTCTTGCTGCCTGGGAGCTCAGCTTCCCGTGGGGGTAACCTCAGCATGGATATTAGCTGATGATCCCCATCCCAGTGGTGTCAAAGGCATTCAATTTCTTAAATTCCTTCCAAAAGCACACAGAAATTCTCATGCCAAACAATTCTGTTGGCTCACCAGCCCCAGATAATTAATATTTGCTGAGGTGAGGGAGGTGCTGAGCATGATGCTACTGCACAGAGCTTCTCCTGGCCCCACCCTGTAGGAGTGTGTTCCAAGACCTTCCCATCCTCTCTCACAACTCAGCAAACCAGGAATGTGGACAAATTTCTCTTCTTACAAGTTGTGTTTGCACATTTGGTCGTGTGCCCTGTCCCAGCTTAAAATGTGCGAAGTGTTGAAAACCCTTCATTTTTTGCTCCTTGTAAGATGCCCATTTCTATTTTTGCTACCTGGCTGAGAATCCAATTCTCTTCCGAATGCTCCCAGGAAAAAAACTGTGCAAAAGTGCTGGATCTCGTCCCATCCCCAGTCATTTACTTCCTTCAGCAGATCATGAAAGAAAGAAAAACAGAGCAGTTCAGAGATGGTTTTTATATCAGAAACAATTCCCTTTTCTGCTCCAACGTGCTGATTGCACCGTGCACGTGGTGCCTGCACACCCTGGGACCAGCACCTGCAGCTGCTGGACTGCCCCAAACACCCCAATCGTTCCCAGAGGAATAAAATGAACAATTTTGGAGAGTGCCTTGGGGATGCAGGCTGTCAGCCTTTTTCAGATTGTTGTGCTTTTGCTTTTACTGAGGCTTTTCCTGACTGTGGCTGTTCCAAATGGTCCCAGAAGGGATTTTACACAGGATGTAAATACAATCTGATGGGTGAGGACTTTGATAGTTTGGAGGGGTGTGCTTTCGTGTAGGTGTCTTGCAGGTTCAATTTCCATTTGGTTCGGTTTGGTTTGTGTCAGGAACTGGAATTGGATGGGGATTTCATTGCTACAGATGGTGCCTTGACAGAAATCTTTGGTCTAGTACAAGTGGAACAGAAATTTCAAATTATGCCCACAGGCTCAGAAGAAGAGAATCCAGATCAGTAATGCAGCAGGTGTTGGCCATTTGTAGTTCCTGCTCCCACATTTGGGCGATATCAAGCAGCCCTTCAGTCCTGGGACTTGTGCAACTCTGGCTCTGATGTATTGATGTCAGCAGTACCTTTTATTTTCCCTGAAACACAGTGTGTGTGCATGTGATTTAACCAGGGTTCAAGCTGAGTGCCAGCCAAAGCTTTGTTAACTTTTTTTTTGCCCATCCTCTGGGAAAAGCTCAATTTGCACCTGAAATGAGCATGCTGAGCTCTTCTGGTGCCTCTGCTTAGGATAATCCCAATTTAAAAGCCCTGACTGCAAACTTCAGCAGCCCTTGGCTCTGGTATTTAGAAGTATGGAGTATTTTGATGGTCTTGGCCAGCTTGGTGTTTCCTCCTTATGAATTAAAGGGGAAGTTTGAGGATAATGATTTGTCTTGTGTTTTTCTAGTGTTGTACCATGGTAAAATTTCCAAAGCAAAGGAAACATCAATCTTGGTGCCTCGCTGGAGTTTATTTTAGATGGTGCTGGTTGTACATTTGCAAACATCAGGTTTTAGCTATGCCACATTTTTGGTATGGAAGAATGGAATTTCTTAAAGAAAGGTTCACCCCAGGCAGAAAATATTTACTCAGAGTTGACCATAATGGGATAATAAAGGAAAGTTTCTGAACCCTGTGTTTTATTAGAAGTCACTCTATGCTAACAATTCTTCCTAACCTGATGTAAAACATAACATGTTTCATTTAATATTACAAAGTGTATAAGGAAATATTCTTGACATTTAGTTTAACTTAAAATTAGGACAAAAAAAAAAGGTAGAACGTATCTGTTAAAAAAAAGAGAAAAGAGGTTTTTGAAAACCTCTTTTTAGGTGTAAAAAATTCTGGCATCATTTGAAAGGGCCAGCACCAAAACTGTTAAAATACCTGAATCTCATCTTCTGCCTTAATTTGTTTGATGACTGTTCTTGTATCTTGGAACCTTCCTATAGGTTTATTGGCTAAAATTGCATAGTCCAGTGCCACATTCTTCTTATTGGTGATTTTGATGCAGAACTCCAGGATACAGGACAAGGTCCTGGTCTGCTCACGTGTGATGTGCATGCTTTGGCTTTATGGCCAGGTTTCAGCCTTTTCCCAGAGCTTCACTGGAGGGGGGGTGTTTGTGTGTCACAGTTGCCTGAGGGGTTTCCATCTGCACTGCTTCATTAGCTGAAATTAGTACAATTTAATTGATTTTTGGCTTGTGCTGCCTGGCTGCAGCTGGGAGGTCCTTCCTGGTCAGACCCCAACTCGTGTCTCTTTGAGGGATAATCCTCTAACATTTACCTGGAATATGCCCATGAATTCTGGTTCTTCTCTGCCTTGCCAAACCATATGTCTCCCCATTTGTTACCTCTGCATGGATGCTGTCCTGTGAGACACAGGGAATTTCTTCCCACTGCTTCCCAGTCGTCATCACTTGCCACTACAGACAGAATCTTTTCTTTGGACTTGGAAACTGGGACTTATTGCAGATACCACAGAATCACACTGGTTTGGGTTGGAAGGACCTTCAAGATTATCTTGTTCCACTTCTGCCATGGGTAGGGAACCTTCCAGTGTCCTAGGTTGCTCCAAGCCCCATCCAAGCTGGCCTGGAACTGTCCAAACCACCGTGAAAACCAAATCATGGGGGGTTGAGAGATGTTTTCTGAGCAGTGGAGCAGCACCCACATGAGGGCTCAGTGCAAAGCAGGATCAATCACAGGAATGTAAACTTTGAAATAAAAGCAGAATATTGCTTGAGGTCTCACAGGAAAGTGAAACAAAAATGCTCTGAAAGCAGCAAAGGAGAGCGTGGCGTTGTCACCAGCTCCGTGTTGGTGTAGACAAGAATTCGCTCTGTGAAATCATACTCAGGGTCTCGTTATTTATTATTCAGAGGAGATTATGCAAATGGATGCATTAGCATTTTAACACAGAGCCAGCTGAAGTGCTGGCTGAAAAGGATACACTGAAACCTTTGAAGGAAGGGAGGAGTTCTCCTCATCACTCGCCCCATCTCGTGGTATCTGCTCTTTGCAAATTATTTTGCACAAAGGTGGACAGCAGACGGTGTCTGATACCGGCAGCTGGAATAGAGCTCTTTTTCCCAAGCTGTGCTACCAAAGCTCCTTGTGTACCAGGTGGATACTTACCCTTAAATGCTTTATATACGGTTGAAAGATGAATTGAAAGCCTCAGTGAATTTCTTGGATCCTCTCCTTGTTGGTGTGAAAAAAATCCCGCCAGGGATGACACGGACTGGCCAAAGGCCTTCTCTGAGAATAACAAAGCTGCAGACAAAAATATCCTTCTGTCTGTTGAGGTTTAACTTCTCCTCCCAAGGTGGGGAGGAGGATTGGGAAGAAAGTAGCAGTTTCATAACTGAAACAAAATAAAATACAATAACAATTGTAGTGAAAGGGAGAGAGACAGCGGAAAACAACAGGAAAGACAAGTGATGCCCAATATCTAAGTCCCCCAGCAGTGACTGTTCCCTCCCAGTCAGCTCCCCCAGTTGATACGCTGGGCACGGCATTCCATGGTATGAAATATCTCCCTGGCCACTTGTGGGTCAGCTCTCTGGGCCATGCTCCTGGCTTCTTGTGCACCTTCTCAAGGAAAACCGCACAGTCTATCCCAGTTTTGGGAAGGAGAGTAAATAATACATTGGCAAATACACAACACAGGTACCTGTATGTAATTTTAATGAGTGTGGAGCTGGAATTTAAGTGCTGTATTTCCATCACACCTCTGCACACACTGTGAAACAGGTGAGGGATTGTGCAGAGAGTGGGCCACTAAAGGAATGCAGTTATGTGATCCTGGTGGTCTTTTCTGACTCTGACGATTCTGAGCTGCTGTCTTGCAAATCAGGGTGAAGTTGCTTTCTACAGTCTGGAAAAGTTGTTTGCACGAAGCCCTGATGCTGTGTCAATTAACCCAAAGCATCGAGCTGGCCTTCATTTGCATGACCAGTAAGCATTTTTGTGGAAAGACCAAGACTCTAGAAACGCTACTGTATCACTGTGGCAAGAATTAAAAATGCCCTTTTAAAGCACAATGTCTCAGAGGATGAAAGTCGTAATTCCCGAGGGGAGGGGTGGGATTGGCAGTGCGTACAGAGCTGATGCTGTTCAAAGCGGTTGAACCCTGTCACTGTTTCAGATGTGACTCAAGGAAGGACAGCAGAGCTGACCTACATCCCTTTGAGTTTAAGGATGTTGACGAGGAGTTCAGATAAATGAGGATAAAACTCCTTTAATCTGCTGGCAGGTTATTTGATTTTTTGATGTTTTAAGAAGAATTCCTTCTCTCTTTGCTCTGCTAAAACTAAGTTGCCTGGGAAACACAGAAAACGAAACTGTTCCTTGCATCCCTGGTGCTCACTTGGTGATCCAACAAAAAAATGTGCTCCCAGGAAAAGCAGCTGTTCACTGCATGGTTGGATTTATTTTGCTGGGTGTTAAGGTCTGCAGAGCTGCAAGATAAAAAAACTTGGAGAGATCAACCTTCAGTCCAGTGTGGTTTTTACCTCACTTTAAGTATGAGGGTCTTAACAGCCCCATTCTTTGTATTACAAGTTCTTTCCTGTGGTTAATCTCCTTCCAATTTCTCAGCAGTTGATTAACCTTCTTCTTTTTTTTTTTTTTCTTTTTTTTTTAAATGAGAGAGAGAGAGGAAAATCAATATAAAAACTCGATAGCTCAAATTCCTTTTTATTTTTGGAAAAGCCTTAAAACCCCAGTAAATGAGGCTATAGGTTGAGGCTGAGCACCAGCCTGTCCTTGCCATGCTTTATTTTTAGGAGCTCCTGTTCTGGGCTTTGCTATTTGTGCCTCGGATCTGATCTAATTGCCAAAGACAAAGAACTGCTCTGGCGGCCTCTCCCAGGGATAATCTCTTATGCTGAGAAAATCTTTAGACTTAATTAAGACAGTTTTATCATTCCTGTGAACTTGCAGAGTGGCACAAAAAGGCCCTATTAATGCTCAGAAAATCTCTCTATTCTAATCCAGTGATATTAAGCAGAGGTTTATTTCAATGAAGGTAACAACCCTCTCCAAGTGGGACTTGTTTTGCACAGAGCTGTGGATCATTCCTTTATCTCCTCTAGAGATGTAACTTGAAAACTTACTCTACAAATAATTATTTTTACATCTTGAAAGTGGTGCTAAACTCAAGACCCCGATTGAGCTGTCATTGGGAAAGTATAAATATCCTCCGAGTTTGCCTCTTACAAGGCCTTTTTATTTTTAGAACTGTTTAGCAAGAAATGTAAAGTTATGCATCTGATCAAAGAAAGCCCCCTGATGTTTTATGCAATGTGTCTGCCTTTGACTAGAACAAAAAATAGATCTGAGAGTACTTTAATATGTTGAAAGCAGAACTGTACTTACAGTAAGCATCAGATCTCGATTGTTTGAAGTGACTTAGGGTTCTCTCATCTGACTTGACATTGTTTTACTTCATTGTTCGTGTATTTAAGATAAAAGAAAATCATTACTATTTTAAAGTTAACACAAAGAAAGTAGTCATGATCAACAGCAAAGGTTCCCAGCTCCTTGTCTGTGGGTTTTGGGGCTGCTGTTTGTGAGTGACTCTGTGTGTGCTCCTTATGTACAGTTATGTGTTTATGTTGAATTACTAGTGCTCTACATCGTGGTACTAAAGAGCTGGAGGACAGTGCTGTATGAACAATGAAAAGACTCTTTCAGGTCTTCACTTTGGTTTGCAAATTTGGGCTTGGATTCTTGCAGAAAGATTACTGCTGTTTTCCGGTGGAGTTTACACACTGGTTGAACATGAAGCCTTCAGTAAAAGGGAAAATGTGTGAACTTCAGAAAGTTGCTTTTGGCTTGAGACTGCTCATCAGTTCCTCTCCAGTTATCAGTGGCCATTTTACTGACTCTCAAACAGAGGAATTTGGAGGCTATGCTTCCACCTGGATACCCAGCAGCTCACTGGCACAGGGTGCCCAGAGAAGCTGTGGCTGCCCCTGGATCCCTGGAAGTGTCCAATGCCAGGTTGGACAGGGCTTGGAGCAGCCTGGGCTAGTGGAAGGTGTCCCTGCCCATGGCAGGGGGTGACATTGGATGGGCTTTAAGGTCCCTTCCAACCCAAACCATGCTGGGATTCAAGTACAGCTCCCATCCTGGACAGTGTCAGGCTTTAGCAGAGGGGTTTGCTGGGAGGGGAGCAGTGGAAATGGCTCGAAGGTGTTGCACTCCTGAGGGGAGGCTGAGTGTGCCTGGGGCTTGGCTCCATCCCATTAATGTCCTCCTGCCATGGGCCCTGGGGAATGACTCTGTGCTGCCTGTAAGGCACTTTTGCTGCACCTCCTGCTTTTCGGATTACGGATTTATTTCGGTTTTGGGTCATGGTTGAACCAGATACGCCACTCATAAAGCTGGGAAGTTCAGCTACTGCTTCTTGAGACTCTTCCCTTCCTGCTCCCTCATTTTCTCCATTAGCCCTTCATTCCAACCAGTCATTTCATCCTGAAGAAAGATTTCTGGACAAATCATTCCTTGAAACTCATCCCTGCTCCAGTGAAAAGTTCTGACCTCAAATGATCTGCAGGGAAGGAAGGTGTTTTGCCAAGCCCCTCCCCATTTGCTTTGCTCTGTGTTTACTCCTTAGTCTGTGTCTCAGGAGCCTTTAAGCACAGACCATAATAGTCTGTGGGGTCTGTGCCTGCCTAACGCGGGGACACTGTCCCCTGTTCCGCTGCAGTGGCTTCCTTTGTGGACGGTGACTCGTCCATGTCCAGTCTTTGGGCCATCCCACTCTGGCTGTGGCAGGTACCAAAGGGAAAGACCTGGGTAAGGTCTTGCCGACCTGCCACAACCAAAATCTGCTCTAGCTTCAGGTATTCCAGTAGTTTTGTTCCGGGGCTTTGCTAAATTACAGGTGTTGGACAGGGAACAGAGAGGTGGTGGGGGGCGAAAGGTTCTTCAGCTGCACAATCAGAACAAAACCAGAACAAACGAAGACCAGTAAAGTTTCTGTCCCTGCACCTTGTCCCTGGCTCATCCTGTGAGTTCTGCCATTGCTTTTTTTTGATCTACTTGAGCTGTCATTACATGGGGCTTTTAACATGGGAATTCTTCCCAATCAGGAAGTAATTATAATCATAGACTGCAATATTTAATGGAACAACAATCACAGTTTTATTTATTTTTTATTGCAGCATATGTTTCTCTCCTGAGTTTTGGAAGATGTTGCTGTTTCCTCTTCAATCACAGAAAGGAATGAGCCATGGCATTTCTTTTTAATGAAAATGCTGACCTAGTGTTTTCTTTGTAGAGCTAAATGAAAAGTTTCTAAGGCTGACTTGGTTGAATACATTTATGGTTTAGCTGTGGAGTGCTGATTTAGTGCTGGTGAGAAGTTTGATATCTTTTTTCATGTTGAGGCTGATTTCTAAGAGCCAGGGAGAACCTGGCCTGCTTGGTATTGGGTAGGATGGTTTTATATGGTAAGAAAGCGCCTGGCAGGAGCTGATTTTCTGCTGTTTACAATAAAATGCTTGAATACATGAGTGCAGCAGCCCTTGCTGTGGAGCCCAACATGCAGAGTGCTGTTAAATACAGAATTTTACTTGGCTTAGTGACTCACAGAGAGTGGGTTTTCAATAAACAAAACACTTCCCATGATAATGGTACAGCACACACACACTGTGCCGAAGGACTGTTCCAAATAATGCGTGGTTGGCTTGGGAAAACTGCCATTTGTAAAGAACAGAACAATACTGCTTTTAATGCAGGTACCCAGAGTCCTTGAGACTGGCTGGACAGTCTTCAAAGAAGTGGTTTCATAGCCCATTATCAAATAGTAACTGGGAAGGTGAAAAAAACTGACAGCATGTTTTGTTGGTTGAAATTTCAAAGCTTTCATACTTAAAAAATTTAGCAAGGGTGAACTATAGATTTAGAAGCCTTAGAGGTGTTTGAAGAAATGGCCAGTAAATCCAGTGCAACAAGGAGAAAAATCCTTCCTGCAAGTTCAAACCCTTCCTTCCCCCTTTTTTCAGCATATTTCTACTTAGAAACTATTTTTTGATGTGTTTCAAACATTTTCTGAATTGACTGAAACTAATTGCAACAAGTTGGGGTAGTACCTTTAAAAGAACATGCAGGTTTTAGTCCCTCTTTTTATTTATCCAAAGCATCTCCTTGAACTTAAACTTCCTCCTGCGAATAGGTATGTGGTGAGACTTTCTAGCCTTTCAGAATTGAAAGAGAAACTTGTATTTCTAATTTTTCAGTTCAAGCAGTTTTGCCTTGCTTCAGGTGATTTCAGTTTTTGCCTCTGCATTGCAAATGTAACGATTAAAGTTTTCCTTCCTTTTGGTTCTTTGCCCTTCTCCTTTCCTCTGTTAAATTTTGCTGGCGTAGATTTTGTTACTGGTGTGTGCTGTCAGGGCAGCTTTTCCACTGGATGTGGTTGGAAGGAACTGGAATGAGATGGAGCCAGGCTGGGTCCCTTGGGAGTAATTTCCTGAACTCTGTGCTTTCAGTCAATGATGCAAAGTTATGATACTCTGGCTCTTAAGATGGGAACAGAATCCCACCAGCTCCTTGAAGTTTTTCCCTGCCTGAAAAGACATGTGTAGGATAATCACATAAGCAACGGAGCCCTGGAACATCTTTCCCCCCCTCATTTGGTTAATAATGGAAAAAAAAAAAACCTCCTCCACTTTCCTGAAATTTCAAGTTATGGGTTTTTTCTTCCTATAAATCTCCTAGCTGATGTGATTGTTGCCAGCTAGAATGAGACAAGCTCTTGTACATTCCTTCTTTTCTCCCCATCTTAGCATAATTTTCTTCAGATATATGTCAATGTTCTTTTAAGACGTTATTATCTGCCTCCTATTTCCAGCTTGTTCCACATGGCCTTAAAACATTCCTGCTCTCACACATGTTCTTTTAGAATCACAGAATAATAAAATCATTAAGGTGGGAGACCTTTCAGATCATCCAGTCCATGCAATCTTTCCAGATTTCTCATTCCTGAGGACTGAAATTACATCAGTAGTGATAAAAGAACATGTTTTGGTGTGGGTATGTGTGTTATACAGGTACAAATTATATAGATAAATATCATATTACACAGGAGACTTTTGGACTGTGTGGCTTTAGCCATAAGTCTTAATTTAGCCAATTATTACCAGTTTTTCTTCTTGCAGCTAAACAAGTCAAAAGGAAGAAGAGGAAGAAAGGAGAAGTGCCTTCAGTTTGGAGAAGTTCAGCCAGTTTTAGGCAAGTTTGTTTGACTTTCTTTCACTGACCCTACTCCAGTAGCTGCTGCTGGCAAAGATGTATTTCTAAATGCCCATACAAAATATATAAATATACATGGCACACACTTCTCATTGCTTCCCTCTCACGTGAGGTTCTGCTCTGGTATCTGCTGCTCTCATGCAGTAAATTATTTTTCTTCTCTAGGTTAACAAAGCTGCAACACTCGGTGCCAGGGGCAAATCCTGATGTGTCTGCACTCCTGGATCAGGGTGGTGATGAATGGTGAGAGCTTTGCAGAGCACAGTGTCCAAATGATCCCATTCCCCAGCTGGAATATAGGTAATATCACTAAAAATACACAACACTTCATGCTGGTTTGCCTCGGGAGGATGTTTTTTTGCAAAAGAGGTAGAGGGGATTCTGATGGGAGTAATAGGTCTGTGGATGATGCAAACTCGACAGAAGGTTGTGCCAAATTCTGTCCTTTCTGCCTGAAATCACCCATCTTTGCAGTTGTTGTCCTGCTCTGAAACGCCCCTTCCTTTGCTGTGCCTTGCGTGCGGTGATTTCACGGGATGGCAATCCCCGGAGTGACCTTGAGTTGTGTTTGTTCTCTCCAGGTCACACTAAGGAGCTGAGGATCCTCATCACCCTTTCCTGGCAGGCCCAGGTAATCCCACGGGTGTTTGGCCAGACTCCAGAGAGCTCCATGGAAGCAGACTGGGACATTTCACTGGCATGGGGCTGAAACTGGGCCGAGAGGGGACCCTCTGTGTCTGTAACAGCGAGACAATTCCAGCTTTTCCAAGGTCCTTTGGGCTCCACAGGTGCTCAGGTTTGCAATGTCTATCCAGAATCCCTTCAGATCCTGAAAAGCAAAAAAAAAAAAAAAAAGAAAAAAGAGCTATTACTTTTCAAATTCCAGCAGTCCAGTTTGTACAATGTCCTGAAGTCCTGAATTTGTCATATTTGCCATATATTCCCTCCATCCTTGCTTGGATGTGATCCTGCTGAGGCACCATTAGCAGAGGGAAATGTAAGATGGTTTTCCTGATGGGATGTCGGAAGGATAAAGGGAATACCCAGGGGAGGGGAGATTTTTGCCTAAGTAGAAGCTTCATTTTCATCCTACCTTTCAGCTAATTTCAATAAACACATTTTAAAAAGTGAGGTAAAACAAAGAGGGAAAAATAATTTTTAAAAACCACCATAAGTCTGAATTTAGAGCCTTTTATATCAGGTAACATAAAGTTCAGGTGAATGGCAAAGCAGCAGCAAATCCCTAGAGCAGGCCCACATTCCATATTTTATGAAAAAAATACTATGCTAACACCTGAGTAATCATTCGTGGAAGTGATTTGCATTTGTACAAAAAAATCACCTGTACAGAATTCCAGGAGAAGGAAAATAGCAATAAAAATTCAGTTTTAGGGCTGCAACAACATAAAGGCACCTCAGTGTAGGTAAGAAAGGGTTGTCTTGGCTGGGTTGTCAGCCACAGCCAGAGCTTCACTTCCCAGTTTGGCTCCTCTTCATGTTCAGAAGATTGGAAATTCCAGAAAAATGCAACAACCCACTCGTAAGGAAAAGATATAAATATAGGTCAGGACCCAGTTTAGCCAAAAGATGGTGCTAATGTATTTATGGAGTTGGTTAGAGCCAGAACCAAGCAGGGAAAACACAAAATTCACCATGCTGTGCTGCATTTTAAATAATGAATGAGCATTTTTATTTACGGTAAGCCATGGTGAATGTAAACAATTTAATTTTTACAGATAACATTCAGCTTCTCTAAATGGATCATTAGATATTAGCAGCTTGGTGGGATATTTCAGAGCTAAAGAGGATAAATGAAAATAAACTTGGATGGTAACCTTTAAATTTCACAATTATGTTGCAATTCCTGAGACTGGCCTCTCTTCTCATTAAAAAAATACAAGTGATTGAAACTGCACAGAAAGTACCAGGAATGTGTGAGTAGGATAGAGACAAACTGTACTTTCTGCTTAACCAGATTTGCATGTTTACCTTGATTTATATTAGTTCAGATTTGACTCGCTTCATCCCTGAGATGCAACAGAGTTTTGGAAATCCTGCTAAGCTACACATTTCCAAAACACAAAATTCCCCCATAATACTGGAGAAGAACACTGTCACTTGTTGGCAGAGAGTTGCAGCCTCTCAAATTCACTGTGGATTTGAATTTTTCCTGTGTCCTCCAAGAATTCTGCTGTCAAATCCTAGAGGAGGAAGTGCTGGCACGATGTGTTCACTCTGCCACTCCTCCGTGTCCCCTCCCCTGAGTCATTCCTGTCACACAGCAGGTCCTTCAGGCTCTCACAATGCCTCTCCACGTACACATTTTATCTTTTAATTTTACCAGAGCACACTAAATTTTAAGCAAAATATAATCCTGGGGAAATACTCCTCCCCTCTCATGCCCTGCACTGAGCTTCCAGATTTTTCTGCCCTGTTCTTACTTATGATGACCAGGAACTGGTGCAGAGCTTCAGTGCTGATAGGCAAAACAGGGAAATCTTTCGTGGAAAACAGTTCCTCCCTATCCTTTTATCCATTTCGGGGGGAATCCTTCCTGCCTGTGTGGGCAGTCCCCAGCAGACCATTTAGAGGTTGCGCCATGCGTTGTTGAATTTCACCTTTGATTTTCAAGGTAATGGTTTAAACCATAGGAGGTGACTTCCCAGCATTGTTTTTTCCCATCACTTCGGTTGTTAAATGGTGTCAGCATCTTCTCAGACGTGGTTGCTCTACCTTTTTTTGTTTGAAAAGGGGGGAAACCCGACAGTTTCAAGATCTCCTGGCGCAGGAGAGATTCCTCTCAGCAGGAATGTAACCCCCAGAGCTGGTCACCAGCTAAACAGAATCCAAAATGGTGAGCCATTTTCCAAAAATTTGGCAGCATCAGTCTGGTTTTTGCTTGGTTATTGCTTCCACTCCAGGTTTTAATTTACAGTAGCATTTTTGACAGGGAAGAAGAGAGGGCAGACAAACAGTCTTGAATTGTCTGAGCCTTTACAGATGAAGAGTGGCCTCATAGACTGAGCTGGTTTGTGGTAGTGACTCACAACTTTTTGAGATTTCTGGCCTCAGAGCAGAAGTTTTGTGTACTTAACAAGAGGGCTAATTGCTAAAATTGAGCTAAATTCATATCTATCTACGTCATACACCTGTATTTTCCTGCAGATCTCTGTTAAGCCAAGCTTACCAGGTTCAGGAGGTGGCAGTTTTACACCCTGACCTTCACTCTCCCCCTGGAGGTGTGACCTCAATTGTTATTTCTGTTTTGTTTGCTATGCAAACCTGTCAGTCTTTAATTGCAACTTCTGATGATAAATATAACCAAAAATGCTTTTACAGCTTCATATCAGATTTTTTTTTTTGTCGAATGCACAGAAATTGCCTCAGCATCTCTATCCCTGTCAGTGTTATTAATGGAAGGAAGAATTTGTGTAGAACAAACTTTGGCTTTTCCTCATTATGCCCCAAAGGGATTATTATCACAAACGGGCAACAGAAAAGATATTGAGCATCAGGAAATAAAGTGTGAAGGGATATCTCAGGTTTTAAGGCTTGTACATTGCAGAGTCTAAAAATACTCATGAACATATTTTTCCTGACTGCAATGGGTAGAAACTTTTCCATCTGACTTCTCATAGATCAGGTCAAATGCTTATAATAGAAAATGAACATAAATTCTAAAACAGTTTGGAAATTGAAAAGATTGATTTTTCTTTATGTACATCGCAATTTCTTGGGACAAAGAAGCCAAAAACTATAAATATGCACTACTAGAAATGGTATACATTGTTTTCTTGTGATGGCATTTTCAGCAACTGCAAAATGAAAGCAGAATGACGAATGGAATTTAAATCCAGAGGTGTTATTAGGCTTTTCAAATGAAATAATGGCTGACTAATACTCCTGCAATTCCACCTTAGGACATTCACTCACTTCATTTAAATATTCTTACTTTTGAAAAACATGTAATTGTCTGTGTAAGTTGAATTTTTAAATATTTTTTTAAAATTCCTGTGGGTGTCTGGCAAGTTTCTGGTTGTTACCTTTAGATTTCTTTCATCAGAAATGCAGGAATTTGCCCGAGTTTGTGTTGTGTTCTACCTACCTAGTTTCTTTATGATTTATGAGGGAGGAGTGAATTGGTGTTTCTTTCCCTGTGTGCTGAACCTCCCCTCGCTGCCTCCTACTCCTCTGCAGCCTGATCTGGAGCAGAATCATGAGCTGGGCCTGCTTTGCACAAATGAGATGGAATAGCAGGAAATCCGGGTGGGAAATGAGCAAAGTACAGGCACTGAGAGCCATTTGCACATGGCAGTACTGAGGTTTAGGTTGTGTTTAAGCTGATTTAGGAAATAGAAATGGGGACAGTTTGTGCCCAGAGACTTTTGTTGGTGTTCAGAGGTGACTCTAACTGCAGAGCTGTTTTAGGCCCAAAGCTGTGGACACACACAGAGCATTTTTATGATCCTTTAAGGTCAGGTGCAATGTGTGCCCTGGGAGAGAAGGGGGTGAAATCGTAACCAAAAGCTGTTAAAATGACATTCTGACACTTTTATTAGACACAAATAGATCAGGGCAGTGATCAAGGCTGCCAGAACTCCAGGAACGTTTGGACAACGCTCTCAGGGATGCTCAGGCTGGGATTGTTGGGGTGTCTGTGCAGGGCCAGGGGTTGGGCTGGATGGTCCTGGTGGGTCCAACTCAGGCGATTCTATGATTCAGTATCTCCTGAGCATTAACACAATGTATACAACCCCATATTATTCCCAGTTCACTGCTGTTCTGAGTGCTGATGAGTTCTGAGAGGCAATGAGCTGCTCTGGGTCCCAGCCACCCCAGACATTTACGGTGTCTTTATGGACAGAATCCACAGCTTCCAGCTGGATGCAGCTGCAAAAGAGCAGCGTTTCCATCTCAGACTGTTTTACGCTGCAGTTAATCCTTAGGAGTGAAAGGAGAGGCACTTCTCCTGATTTAGTCCAAGGACTAGAGATTAAGGGAGCAGCAAATGTGCAGCAGCTCCCTGAAAAGTGTGTGGATGAACCATGTGTTGAGGTGAGATAGGGGTTTAGGGACAGTGTGGTGAGCAGCACGGCTAGCTGCAATCAATTACGGAAAATAAAAAAATTAACTTGCAGCTTCACCACTGAAAGTGGCCCCGGTTTAATGGAGCTCCAGAGCAGCTATGGAAGTGCTGCTTTTATAGGAAACATTTTCAGATTCTGGGTTTTGTGCTAAGTTTGATGCCAGCAGTGGCTGAAGAGGAGACGTGAAATAGCACTGCCATCCAGAAAAATGCTTCAAATTGCTCTTGCTGGTGGTTGTTTGGCTTCTCCTGCTCTTTTCCTTTTGTGCATCTCCATATCGTGAAGTGAACTGTGTGTGGTGATGAGATTTTAAAGGGGTTATTGAAATGTAAATGTTCCTTCTGCTTAGCAGGCTGAGGAGGCTTGTCCTCCCCACCCTACTAGGAGAGCTCTCTGGGAAGAGGGACTGTCCAGGAGCTGCCAGGCAGGGTAAAGGCTGCTTCAAGTTATTTGAGGAAGGTTTCTTTCTTTTCTTGCTCCACCAGAGTGCCCCTCACCGGTCTCTCCTGTGCCTTTGTCTCACCCCGCCATCACCCCCCCCTTCTCAGAGCTGTGACATCCCAAGTACTCCCTGCAGTGGAGTCCAGCCTCCCTCCCCGTGGTCCCTGCCGGCTTTCCCGGTGACCTGTGCCCACCCCTCCCTGCAAGCCGGGCAGCTCCCACCCTGTCTCCGGTTCTGTGGAGATGCCATAGCTCAGCACAGCGGAGCTGCAGCTCCTCCTGCCCCTTTCTCAGGCTGTGGCACCTGGGTGTCCCTTTGTGCTGCCCTGAAGTTCCTGCAGCCTCTCCTGCTGCTCTGCCTCCTTTTGATGTGTGAGTGCCAGCGAGAGCTGCAGTGGCCGTGGCCGTGCTGGGAGGGACAGCTGCTTTCTGTGACAGCCCGCAGTTGTTACATTGAGCCCAGTCAAAACAAAATGAAACAGTAATTAAGATTTATGAAATAATTGTCTCACAAAAGCCTACCGAAAAGGAGAAGCGATAATAAAAAAGCTGAAAGAAAAAGAATTGCTTGTTGCTGGGACAACTGAAAATGTAGCAGCAGGTAAGGCTATTGCTGATGGGCTGAAAATCTGAAATTTAAATGTTCTCTCTGCTTTCAGCAAGTGCCATGAATGAATTCTTCTGCATGCCTGACCTGCTTTGTAGTCAGCTGGCGTGGGATTGTGACTTGCATGTAGCTTCATTTGCTAATGCAAACCCCAGTGTTGGTAATGCCTGACTGAGTGATGTTTCACTGCCCTTCTCAGGCTCCTGTTGGAGTGAAACACTGACTAAGATGATCTGAGCTCCTCTGTTGCTACCTGAATCCTTGTGCAACTGGGCTACTTTCAATTATAGAACAGTGAAAGCTTTGAATTCCTGCTCCAGATGAGTTATTAACGTCGGTATCACACTGTGATAAAACCACATTTTTAATCTTGCAGTACTTAAGGTACATAAAGCATCACTGCTGCTTGAGATTTACTGGCTTCCCACTGCTCGGGTTCACTTTGTCAGCAGCAGAGGAAAGTTGGCTTTGAGCTTGCAGGTAAAATGGAAAGAACTGGAAGAAGTTGTTGTTCAAAGGTCTTCTGTGGGCGAGGAGAAATTTACAGAGTTAGTACAGATTGTCTGCTTTGCTTAATTAAAAACAAAATAAAAAGCAAAACAGCCCCTGCCCCTCAAATCTCAAAAACATATGGGAATTGCAGAAACATTGGAAATAGTTAAGAAATGATTAAGTCTTATCTCTTCGCCAGTTAAGGTTATCTTTGGTTCCTCTGGATGGAATGTAGATC
Source organism: Struthidea cinerea (assembly GCA_013397865.1). NCBI lineage: Eukaryota > Metazoa > Chordata > Aves > Passeriformes > Corcoracidae > Struthidea > Struthidea cinerea. The sequence continues at coordinate 18,479 of VZTI01001018.1, read as the reverse complement.
TTAACAGCAAATTCTTTCCCGGGAGATACGGGAGGGGAAGTAGTGCTTAAATCCAAGACTGTTTTAGTCTGGGTATTGGAGACCTCAGCAGCCTGGAAAGCTCGAATTTTGGATTATCCAACTTGTGCTCAAGCTGTTAAAGCTCTTCCTGCTTTTCCCTTTCTCCAAAGGCTTTCTGTCAATGCTTTTGTTTTGCTGCAGAAAGCTTTGGCTGACCCTTTTGGGAGGTTTTGCAGAGCAGAACATGAGCTGGGGCTGCACAGCAGATTAAACCGTGGACTCCTCTGCTGGCAGCGGCTCAAGGCTTCGGGTGTTGGTAAGGGCTCAGGGAATGTGTGAATGCACTGAATTCCCTGCTTCTGCTTCCCATTTGGACACCTGTGGGCACAGAGGCTAATATTCCAATGGATAATTGGGTATTTCAGCACCAGCACCTCACTGTTTAGCAGTAGCTTTTTATGAAATGATGCAATTTCATCACCTCCACTTCCCTTTTTTTGACAGCCAGTGTCAGAGCCAGACTTTGCTGGTGTGTAAATAGGCATTAAAACTTTAATTACTCTGCTTTAGCCCAGCAGAGGCTGCTGGGACTTTGGCAGCTTCTTTTCAGTGCAACCTAATTGCTTTTACACAGGCAACAATTTTCTCTTCACAAACCACCTGACCTTGCCAAGCAGGTTCATCTTTGACCACAATCTGCTCCCCAAACTTCCAGCTCCTTAAAAAAAGGTGATTATAAGCACAACTTTGTATACAGGAGTTAATTTGAGCTTTCCCTGGCTTGCACAGGAAGGATGTTTCCCACCAGGCAGTGCAGGGAGAATTGGACACTGGGATATTGCAGACAAAATAAATTCATTCTTGAAGCTGGTAGAATTGCAGAGTTTTGATGCAACACATGATGACCTCCAAATATCTCAGCTGTTTTCTGTAGGTTTTAAAATTTATATATTGTTTTATGCAAGTTACCATCCATTTAATGGATGGACTTGTGGGCTGTGAGTGCTTTTAGATCTATTTTGCTGTAGTAAGCTGGTGTCACACTACTACAGATTTTCAGATTATTTTGGCTAAAGCAGACACATCTGAAAGAAACAGAAGACCAGGATCTATAGAAAGCACGGAAAAACATCAGAAACCAAAAGACAGAGTGATTTTATGACAACCACAGCATGAGTCCAGCTTTTATCTTTGCAAAGAGATAATACATTCACAATATCCCATTGTCTTTCCTTTGAGGGAGTTTCAAAGATGCCTGAGGAAGGCTCCTACTGTCTGATAACTCTAATTATCAAACTCCATCCAAAATTATCCTGGGCTGCTATTGCACTCTGAGGTTTTTCAATATCCATTTTGGAGATTACTGTGGATGCACAGGAGCAATGTGTTGGGAGATGGGAGAAGGAGCTCTGTGACTCCATCACATCCCTTGGAAAAATATCATCTATCCAGTTCATGTGGGATATCCTGGTTCATTTGCATGTTTTGGGATACAACGGGTGAGCTGTGCAGCTTGTAAAGGATGGTTTGAATCAAATGGTTGGGGTGTGCAGGAAGAGGGAAAATGGGGTTACTTCATTCCCTGTGCTGCAGAGGAGGAAGGAGGAAGGGCTGGATGGAGTGAGAGGAAAAACTCTGGAGAGCTCAGCTTCAGAACTGAACTCCAGTTTCCTGAGTATAATATTTTAATCAACAGTTTTGTTGGGTGCCTCCTATGAGAACACATCTGCCTTTATCCTTTTGGGAGTCACATTCCTTCCACACTTCCCCAGTGCCTGGCTGTGTCATTGTGATGTTCCAAAAATTACGTACCCCACAGGCAGTTTGGTTTGCTTATTCCTGCATTCCAGGCAAGCGAATATTAATTATGGCTGGGCTCTAGTTAAATAGCGAGTGGTAAATTTATAAGTGTCAGAGGCCTCTAAGTTGGCTACAGCTCCCCAGCATTGATTTGGGGAGCACCCTGATAAACATTTTGTCTCACAGAAAGGAAGCAGCTTGTCAGCTATTTGCCTCATATGTGGGACAGGTAATGCTTGCTCTAAGTACAGGCTGCTGAGTTAAATTTTAATTTACATGCATTAAATTAATATCGGCATGGTTGCAACCATCAGATCAAAATTTTCTTCGAGAATTTAAACTTGGAAGTAAAATATGCATTGGAGTGGACATGTATCTGTATATTTGGGTTTTCCAAGTGAAAAATCCTCAGTGGTGAATCCAGAGCCCCTTGGCAGCCCACTCTTGTAAAAGTGTCAGATTTTATCCAGACCTGTGTGGGATTTCATGTTTTTTGTAGCCCCATGTGCATTATTTTGCTGTGGCTACCCCACAAAACCCTGTTACCAATGCACGAGTGTGCTTTAAACTCTGCGTTCCCCTCTTATTTCATATTCTATAGAATTTTTCTCTCTTGTGGAAGAGGTTTGTGTTAGGCAAGGCTTCAGGACGTCTTGGTGTACCAGATGAAGATTTGAGTGTTTATATGTCCACTTTACCCCTTTAATGGATTTTATTCACTCCGTTATTGAGTAGCAGGAGAGAAGGAACATTTGTGCCCTCGCTGTTTCAATTCACTGCTATTATCTATAAATTATATTCTTTGGTATTATTGATAAATTAAGACAGCAAAATACACAGAGATTGGCAGATTTAAGGTTCCAGGTTCATATTCTTCCAGGATCAGAACGAGTTACTGGACTTACAGTTGCTAAAGGAGAAAGTAATGCCGTAGGATAGACAAGGCACGTGCTCTAAAGCATTTTTTTTGTTCCTATAATATCCTGGACATCAGTGCTCCAGATTCTTTTTTGGCATCTCAGTGTTGCCAGTGGCAGCCAGCCTGGCATTAGCCAGCAACCAACACTCCCTGAGGATCTGCTGAAGGCTGGAAGGGGTGAATGAAAAGGGATGCTGAGCAGGGTGGGGGTGAGTCTCTCCTGCACCGAGAGAGAGCAGCTACACGAAATCAGGCATTTCCCTCCTGTCCCAGGATAAAACCAAAGTGTCTTTAACTGCTGCAATTTCCTTATAGCCTTTGCTTTCTTTTTAGTCCCACAGCGGCGATGGCTGGGTGTAGTTTCAATCTGATATTAGGAGGTCTTTAAAAAAAAACAGAGTTTCTTGGGAAGTCCCCCTTCTGGCTTTCTTCTGAAACCAGAGCAGCAATGATAATAAACCCCCCAAATTCTATCTCTTTTATGTTTCATTTATTGCTACTTTGTCCAAGCCAACTTTTTTACCAGTGCTCCGGGCAAAAGCCATGATGCCAGTAAATCATGGAACATTTCCTCTGCTCCGGGGGGTTCCAGGGAGGCTGGAAGCGCTGATGCTGCCAGTCCTTCAGTGTGCCCTGCACAACATCCCTGCCGAGTGTTCAAAGGCTGATCTCCCTGCACCTTCCCCGTGGGAGGGTGGGACCTCCTCTCCTGCCTTGTCAGACGTGAGTTTAACAAGGAACTGAACTAAAGATGCCCCTCGCAGGTGACTTGCTCTCCCCCTCCTCTCCCGGCGGGGAGGAGGTTAATGAGCTCCTGTGCTAAGCACAGAGACACTCTCCAAACCTCCCAAAGCTGTGGCGAAGGGCTGCTCGACGTAGATGCTCTCACACCACCTGAGGGAGGAAGGGTTCGGGTGGAGATGGACACCTTGGCTTTAAAGGCTTGGGCTTTCGTGGCTCCTGTCGGCAGCGAGTGCTACTGTTAAATTTCTTCTTTCACCTCTGGCTCCAGACAGGGGTTTTGGGGGCTCATTTATCCTTTCTGGTCGTTGGTGTTAAATCCTCCTGTCCTGGCTCTGACTGTGGAGCTCCTGACTCAAGTTTTCTTGTCACATTGCTACTTCAGAGGAAATAAAAGTGCCTGGAGAGGGTTTTAAACCTGGCTAGTGCAGAATGCTGAGCTCCTCAGTCTCCTTTTTAAAGGCAGCAAAAGCTGCCATTTGTGTTAAAATCAAGAGGGATGTGCATCTCCAGGTTTCAGTAAATTTTCCCTGTCACTTAGTCTCTGACTTCTGCATTTGTGCTTCTCTGAAACTTATTAAACATGTCTGAAAAACAGAAGGGAAAGCAGGTCACAGTAAATTATGTTTATATTTTGTCTACACTAGGAGAGGCAGTAAATTAGTCTGGGCTCCTCTCATCAGGGAGACTTAAGATGACATTGAATATCCGAGTGTCTCTCTGCAGGGACACGGTGTGCTGCCGCATTTCCTAACTTTTATCTAATTTTTAATGAAAAGGAATGGAAGTGTGTGATGTCTATCAGCAAATTAGGACATGGATAGACAAATAACCTTGGTCTGGAGAAGGAGAGCATGGCCTCGTGTTTGTGATGGGGAAGAAAGGGATTTTGTTCTTGTTTGTCATAATTCTCATGGGACCTTTCATGAAACACTAAATGAGCCCACCTTTTGTCTTCCTGTCTTTTATAGCAGCCCTAAACCATTCATTAAATGTGGGTTTTTTGCTTGTTTAGGTTTAGCTGAAGTGTTTGTGGTTTTCCAGAGCAAATCAGATTGGGCGGCATTGCCCTTCTTACTGTTCCCACTCACTCAGAATGTCATCCCATCTGCAGGGTCAGCACAGGCAGGATCCTGCAAACAGCTGAAAATTTGGGTTCTTTTTTTTTTTCCAAACATGGAAAACCACACATAGAAAAGACACAGAAAGAAGACATAAAAAAATCTGTGACTTGCCCAAAACCAACTGGTATTCTGGAGCCTGCAGGTATTCTCAGAATCCTTTGTATAATAGAAAACTCTTCTTTTTATATATTATCTTCCTGAAGTAAAATGAGGACTCCTTATCTTCCTGCAGTGTGCAGACAGAGCCTTCCTTCTGCTAGTTCTCCTCCTGGCTTTGGGAACTGTGCATGACCAGCCTGAGCTAGATCTTTTAATCCTCAATCTGGGATTTTGGGAACTTTCCTGAGAAATTGAATTGGGACACTATTAGTCTCTGTAACCTTTTCTATTCCTTGGTAGAGAGTCTTAAAATGTGTTGTGAGTGAGAAAAAGATGTGCAAACTCCCTTGTTTTGGAAGGAAAGGAAAGGACTGAGTGCTTCAGTCCTTGAAAATTGCTGTATTACAGAGGACAGCTCCTGGTTTATTTTGTGTGTGGGTGATATGTGTTTGTAAATTTTTATTGCCTGGTTCAGGCTCATTAAAGCACCTTTTGGAGGTGTCACTCCTGAGAAGGGAGCAGGAGGGGTGGAGGACAGAAAGGCCTCCTGCCTCCAGGCACTCCCTGACTCCAAGTCCTATTACTTATGTTAAATCCTAGCTCTCCAACATTTATCTTGCAAAATGTCCCATATTCTTCTAAAATTATTAGATTGACTAAAGAAATAGAGACCTACTTTATATGATGATACCTTGTGAAATTAAGGTTGACAGGCGATAGACTTTGTCTGGAGAGGCACTTGAGAGAGAAAAGTAATCAATGGAGAAAGTCCTAGGGAAATGTTAGCATAAGAATGAGTGGTTTCAAATAGTCTGCTCATAAATTCCAGCTGGACTTAAGAAGTTTGCTCACAGATAGAGGAAATGAGGTTCTGGAATGACTTTCCAATAGTAATGGGAAAAGCAATCAAGCGAGTTGTGAAGATGAAATAAGTTTTGTGCAGGTAACTGTGCTATAAAATTATCATCTCATTCATTCCGTGGGAGCTTCCTCACGGGCCTCTGTTTCTGTCCGAGTGGAAATTCCCCAGTGGGCAGGACTGGGGCTCTGTTGGCAGAATGAGCCTCTAAAGACTCTTATTTTTCTGAAATTTCATAAAAACCTCTCCTAAGCTTTCAGGAATCTTGATGGATAAAAAGTGGGTTGGGGTGGCCCTGGCTGGCTGCTCTCTCACATCCCACTCCTCAACACGTCCTATTGTTCGTGTGCTGGTGGAGAAGATGGGAGGTAATTTGTTGATTCTTCTGCCATTGTGCCTTGAAGTGTAGAAAAAAATCCTTTCTTTTTGAGCATTTCTAACTTTCTTCACAGCTGGCATCTCTAAAGGGCTCTGAGAGACGTAAACAGCAACATTCCCATTTTCCACATGAAAATAAACCTTGCCAGCTTGGCTGGAACTAATTTTCTAATTAATGGCTCCCTGATTTTCTCTTTTTCTTAGAAGCTGTGGTATTCCTGTGGATAACAGCACTTTTGTTGTTGTTAGGCTCGTCTGGGTTATTTTTCCCTAGTGAGTGTCTCTTTTGATTTAACTGTAGACACTTAGGAAGAACAATATGGAGGAGATAAATGAAAGTGCACAGAAAATATTCATTAAAAATATAGGTCCTTGTCTTGCCACAGAAGAGCAAGATGTAAGATTGCTTTTCTTTAGATCCTTTTCTCACAGCCTATTAACAGCCCCTTATCTTTTTTTTTCTTTTTAAACTTTGTATTTCTTTCCCAAAAGTCAGCAATGTGTTTAACGAGTGAAAACATTCTCCTTTAAAGGTCACCCCACTCTCAGATTGACTTGACTGTTGATTGCACTTGAGCTCATAGCTTTCGTTCACATTAACCCCATTTGTTTTTAATTAAGCAGTGTCTTTTGAGCAAAGACAGTCCATCACTGCTGTCAAAAGGTAAATTTTGCTCTTTAATACCAAGCCTTATATTTTAGTTTAACAGAGATGAAGCTTTGAGGGCAATTTACTCAGACTATGGATTTTTAAGCAGGAATGTAAATTGTCTCACAATTTGCCATGGTCCAATTTAATCTAATAGCTTTCAAAGTGAATTCTAATAGAAACAACTCACTCAGCCACAGACCCATCTGCATATTTTCAGGTATTTCAGGTATTTCCTTTCCAGTGTGTACCAGGCAGCATTTCTGTTTATTAACACTGACCCTGTCCAGTAAAGACCCTTTCAGAACTGGTGGGCTCCCCCTTCCACTCTTCCCAACAGAAAAGCCCTTTGCTAGTGGTGTTCACGAAGTATTGCTTTGGGGTTGGCTAATCAAACACAAGCTTTGGTATAAGGGTTATAGGGCTTAAAAAATGAAAAACAAATAAACAAAAAAAAGCCCCAAAGACCCACAGATTTTTGGGGTAAGCCCTGGGTTTGTGTTTTTCATCAATTTACTTAATTTTTCCTGTTTTCTGAAGTGCATCAAAGAAGAGAACGTGGAGAAGGTTGTCTGGGATCAATTAGCAGTAGCTCTCTGAATCAGCAGCATAGCAAATTTGGAGGATCCTGTGCCAGGATCTGTTCATGGTGAAAATATTGGTATCTTTTCCATTAAAGGTGTTAAGTTTTCTGACTGATATGCTTTGGATGATAAGTATCATTGTACTGGAATTGTTTCCTCAGCAGTGGCAGGATTATGGCATTTCTTTCCTATCCTACACCAGCTTGGGTGCCACCAACACCATCCACTGAATCACAACCACGGGATGGTTTGGGATGGAAGGGACCTTAAAGCCCATCCAGTGCCACACCCTGCCATGGGCAGGGACACCTCCCACTAGCCCAGGTTGCTCCAAGCCTTGTCCAGCCTGGCCTTGGGCACTTCCAGGGATTCAGGGGCAGCCACAGGTTCTCTGGGCACCTTGTGCCAGGGCCTCCCCTCCCTCCCAGGGAACAATTCCTTCCCAATAGCCATCTATCCCTGCCCTCTGGCAGTGGGAAGCCATTCCCTGTGTCCTGTCACTCCAGGCCATTGTAAACTTTATTTATATTGTTTGTTTCTTGTCTGTGTTAATCACATAATGTTGATTACTTGCACAGAGCACAATTTCTGGGCAAAGAAACCAACCAAGAAAATGTAATCCTGTCTAAAATTTGCAGTTGAAAGGGTAATAAGGGTCTTGGAGCGTATTAAAACATTTCAGATTATATTTGGCAGCTGAAGGCACACAAAGTCCTAAATCCTTCTGAATTAGTAGTGATTAGTAAATATTATACATGCATTTTTAAGGCTTTTGCTTTTTCTTTTAAGCCACTTCTGTGTTCTGACAGCACAAGTGGAAATTGTGGCAGTTGTGACCGGAATGCTGATAACTGAAGCAGGCACTTTTAGGCAGTGGGATTCATTAGCTGGTTTTGCTTGAGCTGTGTAATATCATTAGTATTACATGTATACTTACACAATTAATTTGCTTTGCTTTTGACAAGACAGAATTTCTTACATATTTATTTTTTGCTCCTTCGCTTTTTATTTCTTGGCAATGGAGTAAAACTTGCCTGTGGAACAAACCCTTTCCTTCTAATAGGAGGTTCTTCTTAAAACATCTAGACTTTTGTTATTTCCTGTACTCCCTCCTCCTCCTCCTCCTTGCCTCCTTGCTGGACTTTTTGATAATAGCTTCTTGGTTTTTTCTATTGGTTCTTGGGAAAACTAATGAAAAGAAAGTCAACAATAGTAATCAAACTGAATTATGGTAAAGCTCTGGCTTTCAGCTCACAATTGCTACAGAAATTGGCCCAATTGATTACAAACTGTAGGCACATATAAGTGAAGCTCCCTTTCCTTTATTTGGCTGGTTACTTGATGTTTTCTTTCTTACAGGTTCTTTTTTTGCAGGAGAATTTAGCAGCCAAGTCCTGTCTGCCTACGTGGGAGACCCCATTGCCCTTAACTTTGGGAGAAACAGGTAGGAAGTGCTTCCTTCACTTAAAATCGCAGGTATTTTTTATTTTACTTTTTTCCCCCTATTTATCACTCTGCTCCAAAAGATGTGTTTTTACTGCCTCTCACAGCCACATTTCCAGTGCTGCTGCTGCTCTGTGCCTGTGTTTGTGCTTGTTAAGGAAAAAGTGCTGAAGGCTGCTTCCAACATTTTTATTGCATCCCTATATTTCTTCTGTGCACTCCTCTGCTCCTGGTTCATGGAATCACAGGATCTCCAGAGCTGGAAGGGACCCTCAAGCACCACTGAGTCCAACTTCTGGCTCAGGACACCCCAACAATCCCAGCCTGTGCATCCCTGGGAGCGGTGTCCAAACGCCCCTGGAGCTCTAGCAGCCTTGGGGCTGTTCCCATTCCCTGGGGAGCCCGGTCAGTGCCCAGCACCCTCTGGGGGAAGAACCTTTCCCTGATCTCCAGCCTGACCCTCCCCTGGCCCAGCTCCAGCCATTCCCTGGTCCTGTCTCTGGTCACAGCAGAGATGAGCCTGCCCCCCTTCCTGAAGACCTTGGTCACGTGTAGGTTTTGAATTATCACCCCAGCAGGTTTTGCAGCCAGCTACCCTTCGTTCCTTATGCAGGCTGAGTAGAAGAAGATGAGATTTTGGTTTTTGGCTGTGCACAAATTTCACCCCATGGGTAGTGCCTGCCTCTATCAATGGTGTTGTTCGTGTCTGAAAAGGCAGCTCCTGGGTGTGATCACATGAAAGGAGAAGCAATAAAATCACTGCCCAGTCAGGTGGAGTGGTTACCTGCTTCATGCTGGGCTTCCTCTCAAGACATTTTTGCTCCAGTGAAGCCAGTTGTGTTTTGCTGCCTTTCAAATCTGCTTTGTTGGATTTATTTTTTTTTTCCTCTGCTCTCTGTTTTCTTTCCTGCTCCTTACCAAAGTCTCTGCTGAGCTCTTTGTGAAGAGCACAGGTTCCTTTGGGCTACACTTCCTGCAGGGAAACCTTTGGCATCACCACCTTCGGGGCAGCACAGGGACAGCTCTGATCTCTGCTCCCTGTGACAGGGACAGGACCCAGGGAATGGCTGGAGCTGGGCCAGGGCAGGGTCAGGCTGGAGATCAGGGAAAGGGTCTTCCCCCAGAGGGTGCTGGGCACTGAACAGGCTCTCCAGGGAATGGGCACGGCCCCGGGGCTGCCAGAGCTCCAGGGGCGTTTGGACACCACTCCCAGGGATGCACAGGGTGGGATTGTTGGGGTGTCCTGTGCCAGGGGCTAGACTGGATAGATCCCGGGGGTCCCTTCCCACTCAGGATCTTCTGGGGTTCTGTGATTCTATCCCAGCAGAGGCTGTTTGCCAACAAACATTCCCTCATTCCCTGCTGGAGTTTCTGCACTTGCAACTCTGTCCCAAGGGCAGTCGCAGAGATGCTCTGCTGACATCCTGGGGGGCACTTAGGGTTAAAATTAGGGTAGATTTGTAGCCACTGTATTGCAAATATGACTTTCCAGAATCACAGAATGCTTTGGGCTGGACAGGACCTTAAATATCATCCAGATCAGAGCAGCTGTGGCTGCCCCTGGATCCCTGGAAGTGTCCAAAGCCAGGTTGGACAGGGCTTGGAGCAACCTGGGCTAGTGGAAGGTGTCCCTGCCCATGGCAGGAGGTGGCACTGGGTGATCTTCAAGGTCCTTTCCAACAGAAACCATTCACGACTTTCTGACTCTGTTATTCTTTCTCACAAGCTGTGTGCCACAATAAAGCAGGGACCTTCCACATGAAAAGTGTTTAGATTAAAAGCTGAGGTGGTGCTGCAGAGCCATCACTGGGATGGGCTGGAAGGACAGGACTGGGATTTGGGGGAAGAAGGTAGCACTGCAAGCCCCATTGCTTCCTTTGGGTTCGGGATTTCACTCTGAATTCCAAACTATTTCACCCTGCAGTCCATTGTGCCTGCTTGTGGAAGGAAAAGATGAAACTGGGAGCCTTGCAGATCCCTGAGAATGGTAATCAGCCAAATTTGTGTTTTGGAGGGGAAAAGGAGGCTCCTGCTGATAAGAAAGGCTCTGTTTGATTCTAATCTCTTTCACCTGTTGAACAATTATTGATGACTTTCATTACGGTGCTTTGTTGCCAGTGCTGTGAAAGGAGAATAATCAGTGCTGCATTAAGGTACATGTAAAAAGCCTGTCTCTATTTGCATGGTAATGAAGTACTACCTAAGGTGTTAGAAGGAGAATCAATAGGCTAATGAGATTTTATGCAAACAATCTCAAGTAACAACCTGGGCTCACCCTTAGATAAAAGGATTTGTTTGAAATAGGAAAATACTTACAAAGTGGGTTTTCTTTCTTAAAAAAAAGGGAAAAAAGAATTATTTTTATATCAGTGCAAATTGAAACATGAAAAAAGTTCTGGTTTTTTAAGTATTACAGAAAATAATTCCAATCTACCTGGATGCTGTAGAAATAATGGCCTAATCAGGCTCATGCTTATAAGTCTTGTGTATCAGTTTCATTCTTTTTGTTGGTGCTGATATTTAGCCTTGAAGATGAAGGGTGTAGAAATCCACAGCTGAAGGCAAACCATCCTGTCTGGAATAAAAAATCAAATACTAAAAATTATTGCCTCCAGCTCCTCAGGTAACACCCACTGACTTTGCACTGGGGAGTAGACAACTTTTCGAGTGAAGTACTGACCATTTGGGGACAGTGCTTAGATTGAGGTAATACACCTCAGTATTTTGGAAAAATGAGTGGATTTGCTTTTTTAGCTTTGTATCGGTGCCTTTCTTTATTCTATTTTAATTACAATTGATTCTTGGTGTGGTTTAAGCACAACAGTGTTGCAGGAAGCGCATTTTTCAGCCAGGCTGTTGGGTTGAAAATTAAGATTTGCTGCAGATTTTGGTAGGAAGAGGGAGATGAGCTCTGTGTTTTCTTGGAGAGAGACAGAGAAAGCTGCAGGGAACTGCTGTGCCCAAACCCCCTCTGGGTTAGCCTGGCTATGCCCGGGAAAAACCTGGGAAAAACATGCTTTTTATGCATATAAGGTGCTGTGTAATAAGGTACAGAAATACAGGTTCAGCTGTGTGAGGTCGTGTGAAACCTCACAAAGTGTAGGTTTATCCTCCACACACAAAAAATACATTGCAAACTCTGCTGGTTTATTAGAAAGACATGGGGAAAGCAGAGGCACCACCAGGAACCTCATGCGAAAACAAAAGAAAATTTAGTAAAGATAGAACTAAATGATTCTCTATTTTCCCAGGTAGCTCAAGCATGAGAGATAAAAACATGGTTTTATCCAGAAATCTGCCTTCCCACCAAAAATCCTCATTCTCTTCGTGCAAGAAATAAGAGTTTTCTGTATTTTCTCCAGTGCTCCTGGCTGGGTTTATTTCTATCAGGCAGCACCATGGCTGCAGGAGGTGTCTGTCCCAAGCCAGGGACAAACTCTGATGGACTGTCATAAAAAGGACGTGGAGGAGAGGAATTCTTCCTTCATGCTCAAGGATGCATTTTTCCTGTCACCTTCTCCTGCTGCTCTGTTCCTAATGGCATCAGGAATGTCCAGCTCTGAGATGGCAGAGGCGTTGTCCAGCCTGTGCTGTGGCAGTCTAAGTCCTTGCTCTCCCCAAGAGTTGTGGTTTTTTTGTTTCCTTGAGTGCTCAAAGCTGAGTGGAGGGAAAGAGCCAAGTTACCTTCAGAATCCCAAAATGGTTTGGGATGGAAGAGACCTTAAATTGTTTGTTCCACCCCCTGCCATGGGCAGGGACACCTTCCACTTTGTTGCTCCAAGCCCTGTCCAACCTGGCCTGGGACACTCCCAGGGATCCAGGGGCAGCCACAGCTTCTCTGGGCACCCTGTACCAGGGCCTCCCCACCCTCACAGGGAACAATTCCTTCCCAATATCCCATCCAACCGTGCCCTCTGTCGGTGGGCAGCCATTCCCCTTTGTCCTGTCACTCCAGCCCTTGTCCCAAGTCCCTCCCCAGCTCTTCAGGCACTGAAAGTTCTCATAAGGTCTTATCAGACCCTTCTCTTCTCCAGCAATCCCAATTGTCTCAGCCTTTCCTCACGGAAGAAGTGTTCCATCCGTCTGATCATCTTTTGCTAAAGAACAGATAAATGGAATGAATTTCCACTAAAATAAAATTCTTTCTTTCTAAAAATGCCAAGGAATCGGGTTCCTTATAAGAATAAAATAGAAATGTGTCCGTTCTCAGTTATCATTTTGTTATTGTTTTTTCATTTTTAACTTTTGCTTTCGGAGGAAACCAAGCTCCCCAAGATGTGGGCAAAGCAGCATTCAATGGCAGAGCACTTGTGGAAATGCCCCACAGCAAGATGTGCCTATTTTGAATGTCCTTGGGATCCTGCCAAGATGCTCTTCGAGAGGCAACAAGTGACAGAAGTGTTCCTTGAGGTGAGTGGTGCTTCGTTCCACTGGGAAACTGCAGGCTGTGTTTGGGAAAGGGGTTTGAACATCCCTAACAGCTTTTGGGTAATACTTCTGCGGGTTTTTTGCTGTGAGGAAGAGAGATACAAAGCAGAGGCTTTCTGATACAGAATTTCCAAGCTGTTGTCTCACTCTGGGTGTTGTCTCACTGATTTCACTCCCTTCCCTTCTTCCACATCTGTGGATTGCAGAGCAAGTGAGACCCGTGCAGTGTGAGCACAGAAATGCTGTCCTAACAGGAGGGGGACTCGTTCCAAGAGCTTCCCAGCACTACACCCCACACTTTTGGAAACAAAATGCAGAGTAACAGCTTTGTGTGCTGTGGCTGCTGGGCATTGGCAGGGACACATTCCCACATCCCTGTTATCTGGAGGCAGGGAGCCAGATTTCCCTGACTCTCCAGGATAATGGTGCGGTGGTGATGCTTTTTATTTGGGCCTTTTAGCTCAAATCTGAGTAAAACTGGAGAGAAAACAGATGGGAGGGAAGAAGAGATTTGGTTGGCGTGTTGGTTTTCCATCAGCTCTCTCCACAGTTTTGTTTACTGAAAACAATATAAGTTTTCCATTATGTATTTATTGGATTTTTAATTGAAAGGATCATTATTAAAAACCTCTGACAAGCTAAATTAGGCTCTCTGCTTTGGTTTTAACCGGTCTGATGAGAACTTGCAATGTAATCTATAACTATTTATGAGTCGATTTTTTCACTGGTATAAATCCCTTTTTAATTCTTCTGTGAGGTCCTTCAGTTTCTCCTACTGTGGAGCCCAAGGGAACCAGAAAATTAAAATCTAAGGCAGCAATTACAGTGAGTTATAATTTTACTGTTTCCCATATGAAGAATTAGTTTCTCCCATTTCTTGTTCTTGTTACAACCTTTGTCAAGAGCATAAATTATCAAAATTCTTCATTGTTTAATATTCCATGTAAATTCCTGGGGAAGTGAGACAGCGTGTCCTTTGTGCTGCACTGCTTCCTGGGCTGGATTTCTTTTTAAACAAAAGGATAATGAAAATTTGAATTCTTGCTGTTTTATACAGCAGAGCCATCAAGACATTAATTTCTTTTGTGGTCATTAGGTGTGGAAATACCCCAAGTGGAAAGGTGGTGGCAAAGGGGGAACCTGCATGGGATGATCATGACTTGGTTTGATCCCTTATACAGCCTCCAAAATTAAACTGAACTCATTCTGCAGGGGATGGGGACAGATTAGATGTCCTTGGCACATGGGGAATTGGTCTAATGGTGAACATGGGGGTGGTTCTGGAATACAGATTTGGGTTTGAGGATCTTAAAGGTCTTTTCTCACCTTAATGATTCCATGATTCCAGTGAACACCCAAATAACTACCAAATAACCATGTACTCCCAACTGTTTTATCATCAGTTGGGTAAAGAATATAAAATGGTTCTTGGGGTTCCTGAACAGGGAATTTCAGTAGCTCAGTAAGGCTTTTTGCAGGTGTAGGAAATCTGAACTGAGCTTTTAGTTGACCACAAAATTTCATCAGGAACCGTAGTGACAGGATGAGGAACAATGGGTTCAAATTGAAAGAGGGGAAATTTTGGTTGGATACTGGGAAGGAACTGTTCCCTGTGAGGGTGGTGAGGCCCTGGCACAGGGTGCCCAGAGAAGAGCTGTGGCTGCCCCTGATCTCTGCAGGTGTCCCGGGCCAGGTTGGACAGGGCTTGGAGCAACCTGGGATAGTGGAAATGTCCCTGCCCATGGCAGGGGGGGCACTGGATGGGCTTTAAGGTCCAGCCCAAACCACGCTGTCATTCTACGACTTCCAATCTTAAGCCACCCACCTGTTTTGCTCTGGGCTTTGAAATAGTTTTCTATGGAAAACTGGAATGAGAAACAAATTTTTGTACTTTTTAAATCAAGGGCTGGTTTGGGATTTTTTTTGGTGGGGAGGGTGTTTGGTCTCCTCAGAATTTTCAGTAGTGTTTCACAGTCATTATGACAATCAAGCAAGGCCCCACAACCACCCCAATGCTGAGTTGTGTTTCACATCTTGTATTTCATTGCTCCAAGTACAAGCAGAATGCTGTTTACTTCAGAATTACAGACTCACAGAGAACTGTTTCTCACACTCATTTTTAGCACTGGCATTATTTCCCCACATACATTACATTGCCCTTTCCTGGCTGCTGTTTATTCCTTCCTCAGTGCTGTGTTTCACATCCCTCCTGGAGAAGCAGTGGAAAACCTGCTGCACTCGGAGCCAGCTCGCCCACACCAATGCTGGGAGCAAAAACTCTCCTCACTTAATTCTTGTGCTGTATTTGCCGTTAAGATGATGACGTGAGGAGCTGAGGGGGAGAACAACCTTCTCAAGCTCTTCTGCAGTGACTCCAGATCATTTATGGGAGACGTTTCACAGAGTCTCGAGTGCTATTTCCAGGGCACTTCTCATAGTGTGGGCATACAGTTGGTTTTAGGGAAGCACAATACAGCTGGAGTTGAGGGATCATGAAGAACAATTGTGGAGTGAGGGAACCAGCTCATAAAGCACCATAAACTCTCTAATTTCTCAGGCACTGGTTCTAATATGATCCATTTACTGAAAATAATCCGTTTTAGACAGGGAGGGCAAAAATCTTGAAGAATATAAGAATTCCTCTGGGGTTTCAAGACGTGTAAGCACAGAGTAAGTGCCTATACATTTTTTCCATCTGGGCAACGTGGGCTGGACAATTTTTCACTGAACTGGGGATGCTTACAGCAGTGCCATTTGTGTGCTTTACTCTGGGTAGATTCTTAAGAGTTTCCATTGTTCTCTATAATCCCAGTGAGCAAATTTTACTTGTAAAGCAATCAACATTTATTCCAAAGAGGTTTTATGTACATGTGAAATTCCCACAAAACAAAATTCTTTCCACTTTGTAGAAAAGACGGTTATTGGTATCACCTTATTATTCTGCTTGAGAGCTTTGATAATAACATTTGTTTCTCTAATTCCAGGGATTTAATTTTGGAGTAGTAATGAAAGGAAAACCAATGTACAAGTTATGCTGTAGCTCAGGAACAACCAATATTTTAAATTCTTATTAATGATATAAAGTTGAAAAATGTTATTTCATGAAAGCATTTAACATAAGAGTTAAAAATAAATAAGAGTGTGTAAGGGAAGGTGTTTCAAAAAGTAAAAGAGAGAAAAATCACTTCCAAGGAGGTACAGAGCAGGGAATTTCTTTGCAAATATGGAGAGTTCCAAACAAGTGCAGAAACTGGGATCTGCAGAAACATTTTCTCAAGTGAAAATAGAAACATAACATAAATTATTTTACCTTTGTTTTAGATAAATTTTCCTGTTTGGGCAAGAACAGATGTTAAAGAGTTTTCCTGTTCTTTGCCTAATTGTGTTGTTTGTTTGTGGGTTTTTTAGCTTGTGGGCCTGAGAGTGGAGAGTGAGAATAATAAGGGAAAAAATAAAGGAAAAAATCCCCTAAAAAATAAACTCTCTGTGTAACAACAACAACAACAACAATCCTCTGCAAATTGCACAGGCATAGACACAAATCAAACCAGAGATTTTCTTCTGAGGACATGCTGCTAAAGAATAAACCTGAATTATTGAACCAAAACCAACCACCCCAGGAGCAGAATAATTTTCACATACAGTACATAGGTGTGTCAGGCATATTTATTGTTATTTCCTTTGATTTCATTTCAGAGAGAAATCCTAAATAGAACTCTATAGATCTCTCTCTCTCTCAGTTGTCTCTGTAGAGATCTTGCCTCTGACCCTCACCAAATTTTGATCCATGGAATAATGTGGTTTTCACACGGCTCGTTATGACCTGTGGGGGTTTTTTTGCATGTTCTCTTTAATATTGTAATGGGTGAAACTCAGCCTCAGTTTGGGACTTGCCTTGAATCTGGAGTTTGCAATTGGATCCAAGTGAAAATCTGCAGCTTGGCCAGGCTCAACTGCTTCAGATGGGGTTACCTAGACTGGAATTAAAAAAAAAAAAAAAATCAAAGTATTTACTGTTTATTGCAGCCACAAATCCCAGAGTTATTTCAAAGCTAAAACCTGTTGTGGTCTTTTTTTTTTTTTCTTTCAGCTGCTGTCTCATATCCAATTCCAGCATATTACAGAACATTTCCTAAGGAATTCAGTCTTCTCAGCCTGGCCTGCTGCCATATCCCCAGGTACGTTTCTGCAGCTTGGTCCTGAGGTAATATTAGGATTAGCTCCTTTTTCCAACCAGATTTGTTTCCTGTGAAATTTATCTCCAAAGCTCTTGGTTTTCACGTTAAAGCTATGCATAGATTGCTGTTTCCCTCCTCAAGTGAGACTTCCTTTTCATCCATCAAAACAAACGTGGCACCCACTGTAATTCCTTCAAAACACCATCCTGTTCTGCTTGGTAATGATTGCTTTCAGTTTCCGTAGAGGCAGAGAAGAAGTCCAGGTCCCAGGGAAGCTGATGGGAGATCTGTAATCCAGTGGAAGCAAGACTGGTGAGTTCTCTGACAAAAGGAAGAGAGAACTCTCATTGTGAGTAAATGAAGTTCCCTAACAGCAGCTTGAATAGATATGGCTCAACTGGGAAAATAATGTAAAGGGCAATAACATTTTCTGATTGTTTTTTCATCTTCAGGAAGCTCCTGCCCACAGTGTGTGAACAGAACAGAAAGGTACCATTGTGCTCCAGGTGATTATGGGAAGGGGTAGAACTACTGGAGGATGCCTCACCCCAGACTCACAGCTGTGAAAAAGAAAACATTTCCATTTTGAAGGCTTGAAGATGTATCAAAAATGAAGCTGAAAGGGTGATTTTCTTGCCTAGGAAGGAATATTTGCCATACTCTAATTCCTCCCTGCAACAGATATTTATTTAGGTAAAGTTAAGCAGTGGCAGCAGTAGCTTCCTTGGATACAA
The DNA here is from genome assembly GCA_013397865.1 of Struthidea cinerea. Classification (NCBI taxonomy): domain Eukaryota; kingdom Metazoa; phylum Chordata; class Aves; order Passeriformes; family Corcoracidae; genus Struthidea; species Struthidea cinerea. The sequence goes on along the minus strand of VZTI01001018.1, from coordinate 543 downwards.
ATACATCTGAAACTGTGGCAAAGGGTTCACGCTTTTAGAAGAGTCAGAGTTCAGACCTGGGCAGAATAAGATATTCAGACTACATTTTTTCTCTCCAGGGAACAGAAAAAATTTTGGTATGTTCTCTTCCTTCCACTTCAGGTCTGGAAAACTGCCCCCAACTCTCCATTTCCTTTTTTTTTACCCTTACAAGACACCCAAAAGGTTGTGTGAAGGGATTGCTTAAGGGGATTATTTTAGTTGTCGTTCTCTGCCCTTCGGGTACTTCATTCAGAGAAGAAGAGAGTAGGGATAGATGGGCTATTGGGAACGAACTGTTCCCTGTGAGGGTGCTGAGCTCCTGGCACAGGGTGCCCAGAGAAGCTGTGGCTGCCCCTGGATCCCTGGGAGTGTCCAATGCCAGGTTGGACAGGGCTTGCAGCCACCTGGGCTAGTGGAAGGTGTCCCTGCCCACGGCAGGGGGTGGTACTGGTTGGGCTTTAATGTTCTTTCCAACCCAAACCAGGCTGGGATGCTGGGATTCCGTGACTCAGCTCCTCAGCA
>VZTI01001016.1:30346-62140 GCA_013397865.1 Struthidea cinerea | reverse complement strand
AAAAAAGCAAGCCTTTTCTAGGAGCAGACTTTCACTCTAACTGTGTATTTAATATGCTGAGCAACAGTTATGCAGGACAAAAATGGCTGCTACTATATTCATCTTAGTTTGCCCATTTCTTAGTTAAATCTCTCAAAATTTCACATTAGGAGAGCTGGAAAATAATTGTGGGTGCCCCACTGACCGCTGTTACCCACACGGGTAAGATGAGCATCCTTCCCGCACCTCCCTCCCTGTGGCTCGGCTCAGGCTGTTCCCAGGCCAAAAGCACTGGGCAGATCCCAGATCCACAGAAATGCAGGGGAAGAGGTACAGCCACCCAGACAGGCTCTTGTGCAATGCCCTAATTGCTAAACTGAAGGGGCATGCTCAGCCACCTCAGTGCTAATATATATTTTTCCTGCTGGGCTCACCTCTGCTGTTCACCTTCATGCCCTCCCCAAGCACCAGAGGTGGTGCACGCAACTACAACCCGTGTTTTCCCACTGCTGAAAGAGCGCCGGGATGCCCCAGATAGTACAGCTCACGCTTCCAGCAGCATGCTGGGAATGCAGGAAAAGCCATACTCACAGGTGTGGCGAGGGCTGTGCTGAGCAGGCACAGGCAGATGAGGGATGTTTGCATCTTGGGCTGCTCCTGGAGGCACAAAGTGAAGGATTGCTGGAGTTTGTCTTCCTGGGACTTGTGGTCCTCAATAGTTCTGGTTAGCAGCAACCTAAAAGCTCCCACTATCCCAAAGCTCCCATGGCAGCAGGGTTTTCCAGTGACCCAGCTTTTCCCAGGCTTTGCAGTGGCCCTTGGCATTGTCCTGCCTCTCTGCATGCCTCGCAGCAAGGGCAATGCTCTTACCATGTGCTTAGGGCACGGCCAGCAGCTCCGAGAGGGCACTCTGACACCAGCTATTAAAGATTCCTAACTCTTTCTTTCAAAGCAGCTTGGGTAGATATTTGCAATAAATATCCCCCAAAGTTGCTGCAAGCTAAGCCGTTCATAAATCCGAATTAAGAAAGTGGCAGGCTTTTACAGCACTGATAAATGGCAGGAGGCAATAGCTCTGTTGGCCAGTAATTCTCATTTCACCCAACCAGCCTGGCTTGGGCTTGCAGGTCCATCCCAGAGACTATTTTCAGCCATACCAGCATTGCTACAGGAAACACCAGAAGGACATTCATGCACAAGGATCAGCAGTACGAAGCAATGTAAGCTCAAGAGCTGTGCACAGCCAAGGATCAGGATGTCTCCATCCCCACTGTGGCTTGCCTGGAGTGAAAGCAGGAGAATCCCTGCTCAGGGGCAGCAGAGCTGAAGGGTTAGAGAGAGACAGGGCAGGAAGCTAGGTAAGAAGATTACCTTTCCCTGTCGGAGGCAGGTCCCAGTGGCAGACCGTGGAGCCTGTGCCCACTTTGCTGAAATTTAAAGTTGGCCCCGGGTGTGCAGAGCCAATCAGCTCCTGCCCAAGGACATTTGTCAGCTCTGGCAGCACCCGCAGATAACCAGGGGGAGTAATTTCCAGCTAAAAATGTGTTTGTGGTGAAAGACAGCTATCAAATGTTCCACCTGGCTGGATAAACAGAAAGCATAGTTTATAAATATCTGTTCTGAAGGCAAAATTGCTCGATGATTAGCGCAGATCTTAGTGTGGCACACGTCCAGCTTGGTTATTGATAAGAGGGTGTGCAGTGGGTCTTGGCTTGCTCACTGTGACCAACATGGGAAAGCCTGCAGGGCTGCAGAAAGGGAAGGGCAATATCCAGAGCCAGGCCTGGTCCTGGCCCTTCGGCACAGAAGGGCAGTATTGGCCAAGCTGAGAGCCACCACCATGCTGTGTCTTCTGACAGTTGCTTTTTGGGTTTCAACCTCAACCCCTCTGAGCTAAACCTGTGCAAGTGCAAAGTAGAAGAGTGGCAAAAAAGACAAAAATATGTCTATTTTTCCATGCACTGCTTGCACAGCTCCCTTTGAGCCCAACTTCATTACGAAGAAGCGCTAGAAGGGTGTGCATGATGTACAAACCCTCCTCCTCCCCACCTCTACTTTTGGTGGCATTGCTGGTCACCTCCGCCCTTGCCAAGAAGGGTTCTCACTGCTGCGGCCAGTCTGGCTCAGGCACTCACTGTGGTGGTGGTGACAGCAGCTGCCATCCCACTCCCCACTCTGCCCTAACCCAAACCCTGGGAGCTGGCACGAGTGCTGCATTATCACCAGAAATGCTTAAACCATCAGCATCCAGGCTTGAGCAGGAGCAAATCCCGGAGCCAGCAGGAAACTGACGCTTGCCCACTGGCCAGGGAGCGGCAGTCGGATGCCACCCCATAGGGCAGGCAGCCCATGTGCCTTGGCTCCTAGAGGAGAGATTTTGCCAGCTGCCTGGGGGGCTGACGCACATGGGACTGGGCTACACGCCCTGTGGGAGCGGGACCTGGCCCCTGGCAGTGCCAGGGCCCTTTGTCCATGCTGCTTCCCTGACGTCTCTGGGTACCCCCTGTGGATGTGGATGATGAGACTCTCATGTCCTCCCGCCAGCCATGAGCCCATGCAGGGCTCCCCAGTGACACCAAAGGGATTTGTCCCCACGGGTGCCCACGCTGCAGGCAGCACCTCCTGCCTCCCCAGCAGCTGCAGCCCGGCTTTGGCACACGGAAGCAGTTTTGTACAATGGCCAGCAACTTGTTGCTGTGAGAATAGACTAGCTCTGCAGTTGGACCTGCATCAGGAGCTGAACTCAGGTTTCCTTCCTACGAATGCAAGAGCAGCACAGTACCTGCCATAAACTGTGCATAAGGGCCATCACTATTCCTAAATGGTGGCATCTGTCTGGAACCTAGTGGGATTTGTTCCATCCCTATCCATAATGCAGATCTCCAGCTGGCCAGGGACACACTCCTGTTGAGAAGTGACCCTGAGCAGGGATCTTGAGGACTCCCAGCCAGGCATCCCCATCGCTGATGTAGGAGGAAAGTAGATGCACCACTGTCACCGTGACAGCCCTACCTTGTCCTGGGAATGAGGCTGTGTGACAGGGACATTTTGGGCTGCAGTTCTGGTGTTCAAGACACACATCCAAGTTGCCCAGCCTTGTACCCACATGCCTGGTGCAGGGATGAAGAAGCAAAGCCTTCATTACAGGGATGTGCATCTACAGCTAGTGATGCCCAGAAAGAGAAATTAGTGTTTTTACCCTTATTAACATTGCCTGGTGTGTGGCCAGGCCATGGGAGGCACGTTACCAAGGAATGGAAGATGTGGTAAAATTATCACTGCTCACGTATTGGAAATTCACATCAACTCTACACAAAACATGCCTGTAATCCCACAGCAGTGTCCCTAAGAGCACCCTTTCATTTTTCAGAGGGGACTCTAGAGAGGCTTTCCAAGTTAGCCTTGCTGTTCCTCCCTCCTTTCATGTGCATCTGAGCTGGAATAACAAGATTCAGCCCTAAGCATCATGGACAACTGTAGCCCCTCAGCCCCTCACCAAGTGCTGTACTGCCACCACTGACCCCAGCAAATTTGGCAGCAAACCTTTTTTCACCAGCAAGCTCAGTTCAGTTGCTTTATTTAATTTCATTTCACTTTGCAAGATACCAAAAAAAAAAAAAAAAGCCTGGAACGGAGCCAGTGCGCATGGCAAGCTGCCTGGCGTCTCCTCTGGCGTGCAGTGGCTGCAGGGAGCCTTCGGACGCACCTTCCTGAGTGGGCTGGGGCGGGCAGGGACAGCACCAGGGCCGCCCCCCTGCTCACTGGCTGTAGTAGTAATCCTGGCCATACACATCGTATCCGTGCCCTTTGTAGTAGCCGTACTCATCCTCGTAGGCCCGGTAGCTGTCCCCACGCGCATACTCGTCCTGTTCCTCGTACCCGCCCTCAGTGGTGCCCTCGTCCCCCCGGCCGTAGTCCCTGGCTGTCACATCATACTCCCACAGCTCCCCAGCTGTGGTGGCATCTGTGGTGGCATCTGTGGTGGCATCTGTGGGTCCCCCATCATCCATAGTGGTCGCCTGGGTCAGACCATCTTCACTGGTGGTGCTGGCGATGGTGGTGGCTTCGGTTTCCTCCTCCTCCTCCTCTTCCTCTTCTTCTTCTTCTTCCTCCTCCTCCTCTTCCTCCTCTTCCTCAGCTTCACCAGTGCCCTCCTCAGTCACTGCAGTGCCATTGCCATGAGGTCCAATACCCTCTGTGGTATTGGTGCTTGTGCCATTGACACCATTCTCGTTCTCATCTACTTCTTCTTCCTCCTCTTCCTCCTCTTCCTCCTCATTCTCATCACTGTCTTCATTTTCAGAGTCTTCCCCCTTGCCGGCAGTCCTCTGCCTGATGCCTTTCAGGGTCTCTTGGCAGCCCTTGCCCTGGCAGAGGGAAGAGAGCACAGCATTACTGGGGTGTCAGGAGACTGCAGCTCCATGTGGCAAGGGGCAGGTATGGGCACAGCTGAGCATCCCCCCATACCTTGCATGGCAGGACTGTCTTTTTGGGGTACCCCTTCCAACCCCAAGTTAATGCCCAGAGCTTGGTCCAGCTGTGGGCATTTCCACAGCAGCCCCCCAAGCAGAAATAGGGTGCAGGGCATCCCATGGGTGCAAGCAAACATGCAGTGAACAGACCCCTCCCCACAGGAGCTCCCCAAGCCACACCTGCTGGGGGGATGTGACGTCTCCTCCCAATGCACCCTGGCAGTCCCCAGGGGCTGCTCTGGCGGGGTGTCCAGCTGCCTTGGTGCCAGCATGAAATGGCTCCTGCAGGGACAGGGACAGGGACAGGACAGAGCAGAGGGTCAGCAGCTGGAGTGGAGCGCAGGCCTCCCCAGCAGCGAGAGGGGTACGCAGCACCTACACACAGCATTTGGGCATTGCTCCAAGTTCCCTGCTTTCCCACGGGTCTTGTTCCAGGCTGAAATGGAGAAGCTGCAGCAGGGCAGCTGGAGCCGTGCAATTAAGTGGTGGTGGCTGGAGCCGGGTGTTCCCATTCTGGCTCTGCATTTTGCTTTGCAAAGCATCTAAAGGTTTTCTTCTGAAGTTACCTCTCCCAGTTTCCAGTAAACAAAGAAAGCCACAGGCATACTACATGTGGACGCGCTGCACGTCATGTGTGGATGGTCAGTGAGAGTGGGATGGCTCAAAGCCAGGCGTGAGCCCAAACCCCCCCAGCAACCAGCCATCAGCAATGCTTGGCCCCAGAGATCAGCAGCACAGCGGGGCTCTCAGTGGGGTGCCTGGCTAAAAAAAGGTGAGGAATAAACCAAATGCAAACAAAGCCTGGAGCAGCCACTGAGGAACTGGTGGGGCAGTTCACCCAGTGCCCAGCCTGGGAGGAGGAGCATGTTGCCACCAGCAAATGAGCCCAGCCATGGCAGGGAGATGTGAGGTCAGTGTCATCACCGCCCTGGGCAATCCCCACTGCGCGCACGCCAAGACCAAGGACACCTACCCTGGCATTTTGGGCCACCTCAGACCTTGAAATACTGACAGGTGCACCTGATGGCAGAGAAAATCCAGGCCGCTCGCCTCTCCAACAGGAGAGCCATCAAATTGCACGGTGCAGCCAGCTGTGCCAGTGGGAGCGATGCTCCCCATCCAGCAGCCAATATAGCAGTGCTCTTTACATACCTACAACTGACCTTGGGGCCTTTCAGCATTGTTCCTCTTGCTGACCACCCTGCCAATGAAGGCACATCCCTGCCTGGGAACAGCCACTGCTCTGGTACCCTCTAAACAAAAAGGGCAGACCCAAACAGCAGCTACAGTCCTGCATATCACCTAATTTCTTCCTGAGAAATGAAATTCCACCATTTGCTGCCCATCCCACTACTCAAATTTATCCCTAGAGATTGCAGTGGTAGGGAAGAGGAACAGGTAAAATGGGGCAAATTGCAGGGAGGTGCCAGGGTTGCCACAGGGGCCACCCCATACTCTATCCCAACCCTGGATGGGTCTCCAAAGGGGAATTTAAAACTAGACTCCCAGGCTTTCACTGAATAACTTCCGAAAAAGAAAAAAATGAAAGACTTGATTAGGACTGATACACAGGTTTCCAAGCATACCTGATCCTTATTTTGAAGTGCCTATGTGCCTGAGACCACAGGATAAATTTTGAGCATTTGCAGTCTGATGAGACACAAAAGATCTTTGTAACCCCTTGCATTTAATTTTGGACCTGGGTGACTCTCACAACTACAGAGGTGCCCAAGCTCATACTGATCCAGCAGACAGGAGCAGCTTTACCATCTGACTGGTAAAAATGTCTTTCCCAATATAGCATCAGTTTGTGTCACTCCACACACACACATGCAGAGCATAACAGGATTTTCCGTAGGAATTTTCTCAGTGTTATAGGGGCAACAGACCCTGAAAGAGGAAGGTAAGAGGAGTCCCTAACAGCACCTTCTTCCTTGTATGAACCTCCCTGCTTCTGTCCTTTGGCCTGTCCTGCTCCTTTCTGAGCACTGAAAATGGAAACCCAGAGAGTTTGTCTCAGAGTTGTTTGGTGCAACCCCTGCCCAGGAAGAAAAAGGAAAGAAAAAGGAAAAAATTGACAAAAAAATAATCAAACAAGCCCCAGAGTAGAAAATCCAGTTGTATCCAGAGTGCAAGGCTGTGGGCGGTCAGTGACCACAAATGCTGATGAGCAGAGAGTACAAAACCAAAGAAAGTTCCCAAATTCCCGTACTTGTTTTGCAGGCTGCTGGTTTGCCATACTCACCCCCACTTCCTCCTCCTCCGAGCCATCCCCCTCTTCCTCGGATGAGTCACTGCCCTAAGAAGAGGGAAAACCGAGTTGGAGGCGGGTGGGTGGGTTTCCAGTGGTGACACAAGTACAATGATCTGTGCCCAGGCCTACGGGCCGGTGCAAGCAGGGCACAGACCATGCCCCCATCTCATTTGGGCCAAAACCTCTGCATTTGGAGCGCGGCGAAGCAGCAGCAACCCCTGAGAAGCACCCACCTGGTACCGTCGCTGCGGGGGATACACGTAGATGTATCTGTACAGGTAATGCCGGTGCCGGCTCTTGAAAACCTACCAGGAGAAGGAGGGGGAAAATCCCATCGGTCTGGGGACTTGGGTACAGGAGCCACCAAAATGGGCTCTCCCTCAAGTCCAGCCCCGTGCGGGACTGCGCAGGCGGGGTGGGGGAGACCCTACCGCGTTCTCTTCTGAGTCGTCCAACTTGGGTCGCCGCAGCCAGCTCTTGACCTGGGGAAAAGGGTGGGTTGGTACGAGGCCCACACCAGCCCCTGCGAGGCCGGGGGGTCCCCCCTCGCCTGGCACTCACCGAGAAGGCGCACGCCATCCCCACCAGGCAGACGAAGACCAGGACACTCCTCATGGCTGCTTTCTCTAGGAACAGCAAAACACGTCGAGGGCTCGCTTTTCAGCTAGAAAGCACCGACACGACTCCACATGTCTGTGTCCACGTGGGTGAGCAGGGAGAAGAAAGGTTGACCTCCAGCCACTTCTTGGTGGGGTCAGCCAACCCCTCCATAGACCCAATTCCTTCTTTTCTTTTCTTTTCTTTTTCTCTTTTTTTTTTAAAGATCTGCCTCGATTTCCATGAATACATTTTGTTTTTTCTAGAAGCCACAAAATACCAGAAAAGCAAGTTTCACCATGTAGTGGACTCACCCTTTCCTGGAGCAGGACTACTCACTCCTGCTTCCCCATTGCCTTTGAGAGAGGGGAGAAAGCCAAGCCCCACTGGAGATGCGACAGGAGCAGCTGGGAGCACTGCCCACTACGGCTGCCCTCCTGCAGCTCCAAGACCTGCTCGGGCTCTGCCCAGAGAGCAGTGCTCCTGGGAATCACACCACAGACAGTTTAACCTCACTGAGGAAAAACAAGCAAGCAAACAAATAATGGAAATAATTGGCTTCTACAGCCTGCCATCAGCAAAAATAGCAGTGGCAAGGTACCAATGCAAAGAGCCCCCCACAGGCACATCTGGAGGGGACTTGGCTCTGGGCAGGTCTGAGCTGCACACCCGAAGCACCAAAACACAGCCTGCCCTCCTCCATCAAGGAGCAAGGAGCATACCCAATCCTTTCAGCACCACCCCAGCCTTCCCCCAGGGAGGGATGCTCCTAGCATCCCCCCATGAGCTCAGCCAGGCCCACTGACCTTCCGTTTTCCTACGCTTCCTCTGCCTAAACCCAACATCAGCTGCGCTTGTGAGGAGTTGTTATTACATTATTCTGTGCTTGAAGTTTCCCTGTTTTTGTTTAACTCAGGCTAGAAAACAAGTGGCCACAAGCTTCCCTGACCACGCAGCAAGGCTCTGGATGCTCATCCCCTCCACCCAAGTGCTTCATGAAGCCACAGACCCAGGCAAGGACTAAAAGCAGCACCCTGTCCTGCCAGCAAGCTGAGTCCCTCCATCTCCCTGCAAAAAGCAGACAGCGATGCACAACCCAGCTGGGAAAAGCAGCAGCAAGCTTACCCTGCCCCAGCACCAAGAGCTACCCACGGAGTCAGCCGGCACAGATTTCCTCCCGCTGCTGCCCTGCTGGGATATAAGGTCTGGCTTTGCCCCCCCCCAGGCCAGTCACCGCCCTGCCCGGAGTGACGCCAGCTCTCCAGAGTGCACCAAAAACCCTCCAAAACTTAAAGGCTGGCAGATTTGGTGCACAAACATAGCGCCCCGTGCCGCTGCCAAACCCAGCGAGGTTTGCACTGCGCCACTTAATTGAGGGTCTGGCCTCAGACGAAGCAGCTGGGAGGCCGAGGGTATAATAACACTCTGGGTTTTAATTAAAATAAATATTGGGAAACCTGTTCCTGGGGGGTGTCCACCTCCCTTTTTGGGAAATTCTGTCACTGCTTTTTCAAGTAGACAAAAAGACCAACCTCAAAGGCCCGGCTCCACAGCCACTTGGGCAGAGCCGTTAGACCAAAAGAAAGCTAAATCCAAACAAATCCTTCTCCAGGATGCCTGCAGAGGCCTTGGTAAGGGCAGGGAAAGAAAAGGGGACTCAGATACAGGTGACAACTTTGAGAGCCATTTCCGCCCCAGTGTTGCTACAAACTGCACGTCTGCTTTGTTTCTAATGCCCCGCAAACTACGCAGACCCACACAGGGGCCAGCCCAGTCCCCTGCTCTCCAAAATCAGGCATTGCTCAGCTGAAATCTGTATATGTCCCCAGCAAAGCAGAATAACTGCCTGGGGAGGGGGAAAGGGGTGGGGGGAGAAGTGAAAAAAGCCACCCACATGTCTGCTCAAATCTCACCGGGGACTTTGGTGGCAGGATACAGCAAGCGGATGCTGCCCCGACACCCACCTCTGCAGGGACGTCTTTTCTCCTTTACCTATATTTATCATTTCCTGCTTGGATTTCAGCCACCCAGCTCTCCAGTACACCTCTGCTGCCTCTTTCCCAGATTTTTCTTGCACTCCTCAGCAAAGGCCCCTGAGCTCCTGCACATCTGGGCTGCAGCAGCTCAGGGAATGACTCCTCACCAAATGGAGCTTTGCTTCACAGTAGCGAGGAGAACTGCAAATCCCACCTGACGCACCTACAGCCCTAGGAGAGGGAACAGTGGTGCTGAAAAATAAAGGCCTTCAGGCAGGTCTGTAATGGTCAGCTTAGCCAGTGGTAAAACTATGGTTATTTAGGACAGAAAAATCCACTTTGCCATGAAAGACCTGAATGTTGCTTCTCAAAACTAGGGGTGCAAACAGCCTCACCCTCAAGCGGGGGAGCCCAGCATTGACAGGTACGTGATGAGGAGTTGATAATTGCTGATGGAACACTATACACATGACTTGTTTCTGGGGAGGGAGGGGTCCCCCATAGCTCCCCGAGGGTCCAGCAGCCGTGGCAGCAGGCCATGCTACATGCCCACCGTGCAACCCTGGGGCTGCAGGCACAGCTGTGCCTGCCCCATGGGCTTCAAAGCCCCTTGTGTCACTGTGAGGAGTCCTAATTATAAGGGAGGTTTGGAGCTGGCTGTGGCTTTCAGCTGATGTCTCATGCCAGGAAAACCCACACAAAAAACAACAACAAAAAAAAAACCAGCCATGTAGTTTTTTGGTTTTTTGGTGCCAACACAGCAGCCTCTGATAAAGAGAGAGACCAGCATTAAGAAGATTCCCGTGTGCCCCCAGCTCCATGGGGCTGGAGCAGCTGGAAGGGCTGCCCTGCTGGGGGTGCTACAGGGAGTTCAGGACAGAGACAGCCCTGCTTCCCATTGTCCCCTGCTGTCCTAAACTGCCTGGCTCAGGAAAGCAGTGAGCGTGTGCCCAGCTTTGAGCTTAAAATTTCATCAGGGCTTGGGAACAGAGAGTCCTGGTGGGAGGCGATTTTTAATGTAATTAAAGGGCTTCTGCTCCAGGCTGCTTAAAAAAAAATATGGAAAACTGACTATAAAAACACATATTTCACCCAAGATCCCTAAAAAGCACCAGGATAATTAACGTGTGCCCAAGTGCCTTGTGCAGCCAGCACCTATGTTTAGCTCCTGGAGCGGGTGCTGCCCGGGCAGGCCACCAGCAGCAGCAACCTCACCGGCACCGTGCTGGGAGACCAGCAGGAAACTCGGCCAGCCCATCCAAAATATTTCCATTTGAAATTTTTTTTTTATTATTACTTTAAAAAGCATCACATCACAGGCTTGGAGCATTGTTTCTCTAATGCTTTTGCAAGAACTCCGTCTCTCAAAGGTGGCAGGGCTTGGAGGGATCGCCCCTTTGTCTGAAAGGAATCTCTTATTAAAAGTGATTGCAGGAAAGCTTTATGAAAATGATCTCACCTTGCTGGAAACAAAACACAGAACAGCTTTTCTGCCTCCAAGGGACGGGGCTTTGACCCATCTGGTCTAGTGGAAGGTGGGGTTTGCACCAGCCGCTGGCCACAGCTCTGTTCTGCAGCTGGGTGGGCTTGCACCCAGCGAGGGCACCCCGTACAGTCTGGGCGTACTTGCCTGAGCCCCTGGGGACCTCAGGGTCAGAGTGTCCCTATCTGGCACAGGCTGACATGGCTTCTAGGCCCAAATTTAATTATTATTTTTGCAGGGCGGTAAATGAGCAGAGCAGAGTGCTCCTGTCCTGCCCGAGCGCGTTGCGGGGCTGAGGCCGCACCGTCCTATTTCCACTCCCTGGAGCTATTCTGAAAGGAAACCTCAGAGCCAAAAATAAGTAAAGAAAACAAAACCAGAAGGACACTTTGAGCATGGTGGGAAGAGACCAAGGTGCTGCTGCAGCCAGGGAAAGGGGCACCCCTGCTGTGTAGCTCCACAGCCAGGGCACCCCCAAAACATGTACGGGGGGCACCTGAGGCAGCGTTTGCCCTGGCTTCCACCTCTCTCCATGTGCTGTGAGGGACAGGAGTGTGTGTGCCATGGTCACCAGCTGGGGAGAGAAGAGATGAGCAAGAAGAGGGAGCAACAGTGTGAGAATAAGGAATGCCTCTCTTTCCCCTTTCCTCTCAGAGCACAAACACAAATGCAAGCCAGCACCAGCTGCACACAGCTCATTATTCTTTTGGCAACACCCAATTTTAGGATAAAAGTGTGAGGGGAGAATATCTGAAATGGACCATATATCAGTCTCCATTATCAGTACACAACCTTTATATATTGGCCCTCTGCAACTAAATGTTTTGTATGATTTTCATTTTTCTTTGAGCAGAAACCAGAAAAAGGAAATTAATTCTATTTACATGCCTGGCAAAATGCGGGCCAGGAGTAGCTCTGTAATGTGAGCACTTTGAAGCACCCTAACCTCTGGGAAAAAACTCAGCAAATCACCAAGGCAAGGTTGCAGCGTTATCACAAATCCCAGACTCACCACCACCCAGGCCCTCATGTGTTTGAGCAATATCTGTATATTGGATCTCCTCAGGTTTTTTGTTTGTTTTTCTTTTTTTTCAGGAGCAAGAAACACCTCATCAGCCAGAGTAAGTTACCAGGTCTGGTACCCCCACCTGTCTCTGCCTCCATCCACATGTGAGAGCTCTCAAACACATCCTCAGAGAAAAAGCCAAATAAACCCCCCAAAATGCCCTATTTTCAGGAGGAGAGCAGGAAGATAGCCTGTGTTCATTGCAGAAGTAACAACCAACAGCCTGCACACCCAGCTCAGGAACTGAGCTCTCTAGCAAAGTTAAGTCAGTGTCCCTGGACCGTCAGGCATCTGGATGGAGTGGAGGCACACTGCTTCTGAGCTACACTAGTGATGGCTGCCTACCTCCCTGCCACTGCACACACTGCTCCAACCTGGGAAAAACCCTGAATCTGGGATTAAAAAGGTGTCAAATGCAGCAGAGGCAGAGTGTGCTGCGTGTGTCAGCAGGAACTGCTGCTCTTGCACATGTTATTTGTTATTGTGCACACACAGGAGTTGCAGAAGAGTGATATTTGTATCCACATATCATAGAATCACAGAATGCTTTAGATTGGAGGGGACCTTAAAGCTCATCTAGTCCCAGTCCCCTGCCATGGGCAGGGACACCTCCCACTAGACCAGGTTACTCAAAGCCCCGTCTGAACTGGCCTAAATACACAGAGAATTATGTGTCTTCTGCAAAAAGTACCTCAACACTCAGGCACTCATTTCGTTTTATAAAAAGCTGGCTTTGGAAGTTTTCACACTGTCATGAAACTCCTTTTTGCTCTGCAGGTGAAACAACATCTGGTCTAGGGCAGAAAGGGCAGGTGTTGCCTCTGCCCCCCAGGTGCAGGTTCAGCCCTCCAAATTTGGCCAAACCAGCACACCCTGTGTTCAGTAATCTGATGCCTTCTGCTAAAACAGCTCTTTGCAGCTTTGCATTTCAGGGTGTGAAAACAGGAAAAAACTGAACTGCAAACCACTTGCTCACTCTGTAGCTTTAAGGTTTCTGTCATGAGTTTGGGGAGCGCAGTACAGGTGGATTTAAGGTTTCCATCATGAGTTGAGGCGTGCGGTACAAATGGGGATGTTAACACTTGCACTTTACTTGTACCATCCTGTGGTGCCTGGCTCCTTGGGGCAGTGCTGAGGGGACCACAAAACTCCCAAGACATGGCTGAGCCAAGGATGGGAAAGTTATTTGCCATCAAAGTGCATGGCAGTAAAGGGAGCTGGAAGAAAAATTTCCTTCGAGCATTTGAAAGGTTTGTAACATTTTGGGGTTTCACTGAGGTCAAGGGCTGTTTTCCCACGTCTGGGATATTTCTTTTGTTCAGATTGATGGCCTCGGTGACTCCGTCAGAGCTTTTTCCTCCCCATTGAAAAGGGCAGAGAAACGCAATCAAATTCTCCTGGCCGCTCTCACTGCGTGCTTTGAGAGGAGTGGTTCCCACCACAGAATTCCATCACAGGGGGCACAGAAGAGACAATCCCATCAGACCTGAAGGGAGCCTACAAGAAAGAGGAAGAGAAATTTCTTACAAGGGCATGTAGTGACCAGATATGGGGGAATGGCTTCAAACTGAGAGAGAAAAGGTTTGGATTTGATCTTAGGAGGAAATTCTTTGCTGTGAGGGTGGTGAGGCATTGGAACAGGTTGACCAGAGAAGTCATAGGTGCCCCATCCCTGGAAGTGTTCAAGGCCAGGCTGGATGAGGCTCTGAGCAACCTGCTCCAGTGAAAGATGTCCCTGCCCATGGCAGGGGGGTTGGATTGAGATGGTGTTTAAGGTCCTTCCCACCCAAGACCATTCTGTGATTCTATCATTGTTTCTTCCACAGATATTCCCATTTCTCTAAAGACAAACACAGGCCAAGGAAAAGCCCTGCAGCCAGCTGTGGAACTCAGATCACCACGGGAAACCCAGGACATTTTCTGCACTGTCAAAAAAGCCATTGCTGGATGGAGAGATGGTCTGCAAGTGCAGGGGTCTCTCTGTTGCTCCACCAAAGCCAGGAAAATAAGGGGGTTGAATAAGTGCAGCTTGTGTGCCATGGCTGCCCCAAGTTCTGCTGCCACAGCCAGGCTCAGCACTGCTGCCTCCCACCACTTCAGCCACACCAGCTACTTATTAAAAATAGATTTTTTTCTTCTTGGAAAGGACAAAAAAAAAAAACCAACACAAGAAACCTTTCTTTTAAGATGATGCAAACTCATGTTTTCACAAACCCAAATGGAACCAAAAATACCTGCTTTAAATCCCAATGCTGATTCCTGGGTAGATCGCTGCATTCAGCTCTGGAGGCCACCCCCAGTGCACAAAGAGTGTCACGTGGGTGGATAATAAAAGCATACATTGACGTGGGCGTTTTTTATCCCTGCCTAACCCATCAGGAAAACTGACCCTGACAACTTCATCACATAATCATCCCGAAACTGGAGGCAGGAACATCTCCAGTGATGGCAGAGCCTGTGGTTGACCTTCCCAGCTGCTTTTCCTGCCAGCCCAACAGCAGAGAGCAGGAGCTCTCCCCCCCACTGCTCACAGTGCACAGACACATGGCATGAAAACCAAATACATAAACTCCTAAAAATGCCTTAAAGTCCTCCAAGAGAGCATCTTTTGGTCACTCTCTCTCTGTCCATCCAAAATCTCACCCTGTGAAGTGCTGCCCATCATCAAGCCCTTCCAGATGTCTAGCAGAGTGGCCCTGCCCATATACAGATGAACAGCACTCGATAGGGAGAGTCCAGTGCCACCAGTGTCCCCCAAAACCTTGCAGATGTCCTTGCCAGGTTCTGGGCACATCCTGCATGGGCCCAACATGAGCAGCTCCCTCCCTGCGGCCAAGCAGGAGGTTTTCCCAGAGAAGGGCAATGCCCAGGAGGGATGGTGCCGTGGGAAGCTGTCCTGGCAGGACCGGCAGGCAGCAGTCAGCTCTGGCACCGGCTCCGTGGCTTTTGGGGAGCAGCCAGGCAGCGGGAGGCAAGCTTTGGGCGTTGCTGGCAGGACACGAGGGCAGTGGCAGCGCGTTCCCGGGAAGGCACGTGAAGGGCACCCACGTGCGGGGCTGCGCAGCCGGATACCCTCAGCCCTGTTGGCAGGGCACTCGTGCCTCCCGCTCGGACCAAACCCAGATCTATCCAGTTTTTCTCTCCGTGCATGAAATGAGGAGGACGGGGACACGCAGTCCCCTGCCCAGCCGTGCCAGGCTGCTGAGCACCCCAGCACCGCTCCCACAAGGATGAGGATGGACACAGGGTCATGCACCGACTTGCAAGAAGCGGCTTCACCCCACCCCTGCTACGTCTCGACCGTCCTGCTCGCAGGCTGGGCTCACTGCAGAGCTGCACTCCTCTTCCCGGAGGGATCCGAAAAAAACTGCTCCGTCCCCACCCCCGCCAGCTGTCGCTACGCAAACATCACCTCCGATGGCCCCAGGGACGTGACCCAGCCCCGTGGCGGGGGCGGCACCAGAAGGCGGCCGCTGCCTGAGCAGCAGCACCGCTTGCTGGACACGGGGGAGCTCACAGCCCTGCCCTGCCCTGCCCCGCAGCGGCACACACGTCATTACTGCGGCTTTAAACCACAGCCACAGGGACGGGACCCAGCCCTTCTGGCTGCAGCCAAACCCACGCGTGATGTCTTTCACCCCACTGGTGGGGCTGCACACCGGAGTTTTGGTGCCCATGACCCTGACGGGCATCGCTGCCATCACAACATCCCCAGCTGCTCACACAACTGATCCGAGGGGTCCAAAAAATAAGGGCCAGGTCACAGCTGAGGTATTCACCGTGAAGTGGGGACTAGTGGGATGGAGGGTCAGGAAAAAGGCTCATTCCCAAGGCAGCAGCGTGGGGAAGCTGCAAATTTCAGAGCTGATCTCATAGAGAAGCAAAAAAAGGTTACACAAGGTGAAAATTAAAACGTAGTTTCAACAAAAACCAGCAGGCATTCAGCTCCCAGCCTTCATAGTGGTGGAAACAGACTACAAATTAAGTGTGGTTCTGCTAGGAGTAGCAAAAAAAGTTTTCATTTTTTTCCTGGTTCTTGAGTTTGGTACTGCAATGCTCAGCAGTGACACCCCTGAGCCCCGACAGCTGAAGGGCAGGTACCCACTCACCCTGGCCCCTTGTGTACTGTCCCCTGCAGAGCCACAACCTCACGCTGTAAAACTGCACAGTGACACCGGCACTGAAGCCTAAGGCTTCACCTGTCAGCATCGAAACCCACATTGTACAGCTTGTCCTGCACACGTGAACAAGGAAGAAGGGCCTGGGTGGGATTTAAAATAATGTGATTTTAAGTAATATGTTGTTTATGTGCTTGCTGATAGGAGGAAAAACCCAACCAAATGGCAAAGAGGGTAAAACAGGCTCTACTCATGATTACACCTTTTCCCTGCTCACCTGCATCTCCGCTGCAGGGGACCTGGTACCAGAGGCCACCACGGGCACACACAGACAGTGGCCCAGAAGAGTCCTCATGCCCTGGGATGTCTTTCCAGCACCCCAGGAAGAGCAGCACAACCCTTGCTCACACTGCAGGAAGTGATGGCCATAATACAGCAAAGCCCCAGGCCCAGCTCACTGGGGTCATCAGCCAGATTTTCCACCCCACTGCAGGGTCACCGAGGGGCAGGGATGGCCTTTGGGGTGCCTGGAAATAGAGGGGGTGGGAACACCCTCAGCTTTTGCTTTCCCCCTCCCCCTCGCATGCCGTGGCTCCCCACACAAATATCCTGCTCTCTGCTTCCCACTCCCTCTAGTCCAGCCCCGAACTGCAGACCCTGCCATGCCCAGGAAAAAAAAACCAGCAATACCTCAAACCACACTACAGTGGAGTTTGGTGGTTTTAATGGTGATTAAAGAAATCAACAGGGTACATTTCAGCTTTGAAATACAAGTGCAAAAAGGATACAGTATAATGTTTTCTGTACATTTCTTACAAAATATCAAAAATATTACATACATCCCGTCCTGAAGTGGTACTTCACAACCTGCTGTGCCCATGCACCACGTGTGCACACCAGCTGTAGCTTTTCCTTGTTATGTGCGGGACATGGAATTAATGGAAAGCTCCAGCTGGAGTCTTGGCAGATGTGTTTAGGGCAGTGGTAGGTAAATACAAGGGGTGAACACAGGGACCTTTCTGCCCAGCATGCCCAGGAGTGCCAAGCCGCCACGGTGCCCCTGGGGCAAGTGGGCAGCATCACCCTGCTGGCACTCACAGCTCTCAGCTGCTCTCCAGTTTGATACAGAAAATGCCTTTTTTCACTGTGGTTCGGCGTTCTCCCTGTGCCTGGCAACACCTACCCCTTCACTCCCTGTGCAGCGTGCCCAGGCCTAGCCCTGGCGAACCCGACTGTTTTAACCACAGCATCTTCTTGAGAAGAAGTCAACCAGGCTACATGACAAATAAATTAACCCCTCCTCCCCCCACACCCCCCACGCTGCTGAGGCCATGGGGCACAGGTCAGTACCCGTCCTGGCAGTCATTGTCATCGTAGTCAGCAGCAGGTCTGTGGCGGAGGGCGCCCAGCCGCCGCTTGCGGGCCCCGCTCTCCAGGCTCTGCAGGGAGCTGTCGTCCCCACGGCTGCTGGACTCACGGGTGGCATCCTCCTGGGAGTGGCTCTCCACGTCGTCATCATCCTCCTGGGACTCACTGTTGTCGCTCTCTGTGGACCTGCTGTCCTCACCTGTGTTGTCCTCTGGGCTGCTGTCATCCTCTGGGGACTCAGGGCTCTCGGCTGATGCGCTCGGCACAGAGTCATTCTCATCCTCCTCTGATTCCTCCACAGTGTCCTCTGTGGACTGGCTCTGGTCATCATCATCTTCCCTGGACCTGCTCGGTTCACCCTCTTCTTCCCTGGACTCACTGTCAGGCGTGGACAGCACACTCCTGTCCTCAGCAGAATCCCAGTCCTCCTGCCCTTCCCAGGTCCGGCTGCTGCTGTGCTCATTCAAAGTTCTCACCACCTCCGGGGACTCCCGTGGCTCTTCATCTGACTGCTCATCACTGCCCTCCCTGGACTCGCTGTCCTCATTCTCCCTGGAGGGGCTGTCCTCCCCATCCCCATCCCCATCCTCCCTGGAGCGGCTGGAGCTTTTCTCCTCTGACTGGCTGTCAACAGGCTCTTCTGACTGACTGTCCTCCACGGAGGGGCTGTCTTCTCCAGAGTCACCATCCTCCACCTCGGGGGACCTGCTGTCACCCTCCTCCCAGCGGTGGGAGCCAGCCCCCTGGGCACTCTCCCAGCTGTTCCCCAGGGCACGGGGGCCAGCGTGACGCATCCTGTAGCTGCTGCCCGGGCCATCAAAGACAGAGGGGTCATCCCCCTGCATGGCTTCATCCTGGAAGTCATAGCTCTCCTCCTCCTGGCTGCTGCTGCTGGCCCCTCCGTGCCTGTAGGTGCGCCCAAAGCCATAGCTCCTGTAGCGCCGGTGGTCTGCCCCGACGCTCTCGCTGCTGCTGCTGCTGCTGTCACCGTGCCTCCCACCAGCCCCGGCATCCCCACGGCCAGCGTCGTGCTCGCGTTCCCCTGCCCCATCAGCACCGGCTATGTAGGTAGGGCCCTCGCCCCTCTCCTCTTCCCCGTTGGCATCAAAGGTGTCATCCCCACTGTCATCCTCCTCATCCAGGAACCCACCGCCGTGGGAGGGAAATCTGTTGGCTCCGGTGCCGTAGTGGTCTCCGTTGTCACCATCATCGGTGTCACGTGCATCCGCCTCCTATGGAAGTGACAAACAGAGATGAATGCAAAGCCAAGCACAACCTTGACCAACACCAGGTTTGGGGCCAGGGAAGCTTTCCTGGCAGAAGAAAACACTCATCTCCACTCACTTACTCACCAGGAAACCAAGGTCGTTCCCATTGTGGGCGCCCATGTCCTCCTGGTCCACCTGGTTCATGTGCTGAGCCTGCCCAACTCGGCCTCCCATGTCTTGACCACTGAGGTCACCCAGCTCCTCATTCACAGCATTCCCACCCGTCAGGTCCCTGGCAAGGGCATTTTCCCTTGGCTCCGGACTGGCAGGAGGATGAATGCCATCTCCTCCATCCAGGTGGTTGCCCAGCTTGCTGATGTAATCTTCATTCACAGTATCCTGGAGGCAAAACATGACACAGTGCCTTGGTTTATTAAACACCAACCACAGCATGTTTACTGCTGCTGCTGCTGCAGGACCTCACTCCCAAGCCATGCAAGAGCTCAAGCCTTTTTTATTTCTTGCACCTCAGCCCTTCAGTTAATTCTGCTGATACAAAATAAAATGGTAGCCACCAACAAAAGGGCAGTCCAGAAAAGCCCAGACTGGGATAGTTCAGAGCACAGAAACTCCTTTTGCAGGGCCAACATAGCAGAAGCTGTCAGGGGAGCTGGGAATGTGCTCAGGGAGGCAAGTCAAAGCAGGGTGAAACCAACCCAGCTTGAAAAGACTGAGCAGACAGACAAAGCTCAAAGACCCACAGAAGGAGCAGATCCCTCCCTGGTTCCTGGTCCAAGGATGCCTGCCCAGGGCTGCTTCCCCCTCCCAGACTTGCTCCCTGTGGGGCTGCTACCTGCGGGACAGGGGCACCTGTGGCTTACCTCCTGCAGGGCGCTGGAGTGGGTGGGTTCATGGCCAGGCACCTAAACACATCCAGGAGACATTTGATCAGTGATCAGTGTGCCTTGGCTGGGCAAAACCAACAGGTTTGGGGTGGGAGTGTCAGTCCAGGGTTACTTACGGGGTGAGCACAGGCCACAGCCCAGAGGAGCAGCAGCAGGAACACAGCCCTCATGTCAGTCGTGGTCCCTGTGGCTGCAACAAGGAATGAAATATTTGCACACTAGAGCAAAGTATTTGCATGGGCCTCTGGCTGGAACTTGGCCCCAAGAAGCCCTCCCAAACAATACAGCCTTGCCATCCTGGCACACAGTGCTTAGCCTGGCGGGTCATCAAACAGCCAGGGATTTGTCCTTGTGCCACCTCCTGGCATCTCCTGTGCAGAAACCTCCCTTTAATTTGGGATTTGAAGTACCCAGCCATGCGCTGGCAGATTTTTTGTCTAAGCATCACTAAAGAGCACGAAAGCTCTCCTGAATTTCCTGTTCCCATAGTAATGTCATCACCAGCTGAGCTCAGTGCTTGTGACAGGAGCCTGCACCTCAGATGGGCAGCGCTGTGAGAACACGGGCTACAGAGCTGTAGCTCCCACCTGGAGTGGTCCCCACAGCCCCATAAAATCTCCCACCATTCCAAAGTGGAGCATCCCAACAAGATAATTCCACAGAGAGCTGCATCTCCAGAGCCTGCTGGGTCAGCACCCCACCAGCACTGTGGCCTGGCAGGCAGATAAAACAGTGGGAGCTTTCCTCCAGTTCTGCTCTCATTTTCCAAGCATTTTCTTTAACCAGCCCAGCACCTCATCCCCATGGGACACACTGACCACACTGAACATCACCCTGCACCCAAAACATGATGGAACAAGCATGCCCGCAATTTCTTCCCTGACAAAGCAACACCTACATCCTAGCTGAAGAGTCTCCTGCTTTCAGCCAAAACTTGTGAGGAAATCTACAACCCCGTCCCCAAACGCTGCCATTTTCACTCCAGGCAATGCCAGCTCAACCCAAAGGAACCAAACCCTTTACCTTAAGGTGCGATGCAAGCCCGCGTCTCCTCTGCTGGGGATGGGATGAGCCGGCTGCCCGTGCTGGGATGCTCCAGGCTGCGTGTCCCCGGGTGGCCGGGCAGGCATTTAACCGCTGGCCAGTGCCAGCCCCGGGCCGGGGGCAGCCAATGGCACCGCCGGGCAGCGCTGCTGCGCCTGGAGGTGTCACCGGGAACTGGCCTCCCACGCTTCCTCTGGCCCCCGCCAGGACGCCGGCCCTAAAAAAGCTCCTTGTGGTTGCAGGATGACGAGACGGGCTGGCAGTTAATGACGGACTGCTCTGGCCCTCTGTTTTGACTGCTAAATCTATCCCATTCACACACTTCCCGCCGTGACACACACAAACAACTACGGCGTCACCCACGCCGAGCGCTGGACCCCATCCCAGGGATGACATCCTCCCAACCCGTGCACTTGGGAGCAGTATTTGCCCTGTGCCATGGGCCAGGGTGCTGAAACCCACAGGGAACCATTTCCCTGCCAGGTCTCAGCCTTGTCCTGTACCTTGAGGCAGGAGCACAAAACCACGCTAGAAAGAGAGGACTTGTCTTATTTTCATGCCCACACAGGCACTAGTGCCAGGGAGCAGGGAAATACTAAATGGAGGTGTATAGGGAGCATCCCACACTCTGCACTGAGTGTAGCATTCCAGTGCTCCTTCCAGCTGCTGGACAGGGAGATGATGAAACCTCTGCTCTGGAAAACTCAGGCCACAATATGTGCCATGGGGACATGGACAGGGCTGCGGCTCTGCAGGCATTCACAGGAGATGCTGGCACTGCGAAATAAATGACTGAAGGAAACTTGGGCAGGGTCAGGATTGAGCCAGGGCTCTGTAAACTGGAGGTTATCTCAATTTGCCCAGGCTGTAGAAAACAGCACCCAGATGGCATGCCTTGTGCTGGACAGAGCATCTTGCAAAAGCAGACGTGTCAGTCTGCTGCTGGGTGTAATTTCATCCTCACAATCTCCTGCTGTTTCCCCCCTTCATTACCACCCCACAGTCCATGTGTGTCTGCCCTGTGAGGACTGCAAGGTGCCGAATGTGATGAGCATCATTTTTCTCCTTCCTCCTGACCCCCATGCAGGGAGGCCCCAGTGCCACCCCAGCCCCACTGCTCTCCCCACAGCCCCTTGGCCTTGAGATGGTCACCATCAAGCCACTCACTCTCATGCCCATACCTTCAGCAGATGTTTTCCCTCTTCTTCCCTACCTGACCCCTGCTGCAGATACCGTGGGATGTATTTTCCTTTTGACCTGTGACAAAATTATACCCCTGTCCCCAGCCAGATATGAGTTCATGTTGCCAACCTTTTTTAGGCACCTCCAACAATTACCATGTTTTGTTGTATTTTTTTTTTTGTAATGTCAAACCTCCATTTAACTCAGCCCCCAAAAGATCTGGTGCTGCCTCACATCCAGGTGCTATGGTGCAAGAAGGAGATAAACACCAAGCTCTGCATGCCCAGCTCTTTTATAACACAGGTCACCCATTACCCCACCAGCCACCACCCAAAGGTCACTTCCCCCCTTTCCAGTGGCCCTGAAACACCCACAGCACCAGCACACCCAACAGTGCTCACTGCTAGCACCCCAACCTGACCCTTGTCCCTGTAATTTCCAATAGCCCTGGGTCAAACAACAACATCTGTCCCCCAAATCCCTTCCCGAGATCATCCTACAGCATTAGCCAGACTACCCCAGCAGATCTGCCTGTGTTTTGCAAGGAAAGGAAACCCCAGCCCACATATTGTAACCTTACAATTAACCTTATAAAGAAAAAAAATTATTAAGGATTATTGTTGTTACATCAGAAGTGAGAAATGGACCGAGGGTGGGAGCAGCAGCTGTCTGATGGGTGTTTTAAATGCCACTGGGCATTTTCCCAAGTCCTACCCTCCCAAGATGCTCAGTCCCTGGAAGGAAGATGGGGAAAACCTGGCATCCTCAGACTACCAGGGAGGAGGTGGCCAAGTCAGAAATGAGAAGACTGGCAGGGCTGGTAAGAAGATGCAGGAATATCACTTCTCTGTTTGACAATCTGGACTGCGTGGTGTTCATGAGAACAGAGGAAAGAAATGAGTGCAGACAGCAGGAGGGATAAGACACCAAAGCCAAGAGTAAAGCTGGCACTGCAGAGAGCCAGCTGGTGGAGGAGGAGTGTAACAGCTGCTCTCCTCCACTGACCGAGACAGCTCAGCATCAAAAACACAAGAAAGCGATGCTGTTCAAAAAAACACTGTTCCCTCTCTTTTTTTCCAGTCCAGGGTATTTTAGTAGTATTAATGTTGCTGATGCACTTCCCTCCTGAATAGAGCTATGGGTTTTGACAGCAGCATCAAAAGGAAAAGGATCAATGAATGAACTGGAGCAGGGGAGACTAGGATGAGGGCAGGACCCAAGGCACGTCAGATCCAAATCCAAATCCCTTTGCCCTACACTTTCTGGTGACAGGTGTTATAATGCAGTTTCCTTTTTGCTACCTGAGTAAATACTGTCTATGTTTCACAGCATTAATGTGACACAGAACCCAGTAGCTAATGATGACATTTTAGGTGTTTGAAAAGCAGCACTGATATTCCAACTCCTTCTGGGAGCAAGCCTCAAAGCTACAGATGCTGTGATAAGGAATTACCAGCACAGAGGCGTGCACAGGTTTGGTTTCTGCTAAGCCTCTAAAATTTGCTAGTTCTCCTAGCTGGGAAAAAACCATCTCATTGGAGCCTGAGTTGTGGGGCCCTGAATTATAGACACACACAGGGCACCTGCTAATGCTAGATCTCTGCACAGGACCGACGGCCCTCTCCCCTGGCCTCCTGACAGCACGGGGTAGGATCATTAACCCACCCTTCCATGTCCACCATGGAGTTTCCTTCGCAGCCAGAGAAAACAGGCACTTCTAAGGCACCAGTCATTTGCCCTATTTCAGGTACCTATTTCAGGCATCACAGGCTGTTTGAAGTCTCTGTGACACTGTCGAAGAGAGGTGCTGACCTTACCCTACCAAGAAGATGCACCATGCCCTTTCCCAAAACACATGGAAGGCAAGCTCCCAAAACCCCTCACTCCCCACCTCCCATGCCAGTCCCACTCTCCCCTCACTTCTATTTCTAGCATTTTTCTACCATCCCACTCTGAGCAGTGGGTTCCAGCAAAACCAGCACATCGCCCCGAGGGTCTGTTGGGACGAAGGCTCAGAGGTGTTGTACCTGCTCTGTGCCACTTCTGCCAAAGCAAAACGCATGGAGCAATAACTGCTATCCACATCATGCCCGCTGCAGCTGGAGCTCATGGCTGCACAGGTACTTTGTGCCATCCCTGCCAGATGTGTGCGACTGGATTGTCAGGTCCTATAAATCCATATTCATCAGTCAGCTTGGCTGAATTCACTAATTTGAGGCTGTGACTTCATCAGATGTGGATAAGGATGTCTCATTTCTGCCTGTCGCTGTCAGATCCAGCACGTCTTCCTGCACACAGGCACTACTGCATCTTGCTGCCCTCAGTCAAAATAAGGACAGGGACAGATGCTCAGCTCTGCCTCACAGCAGGGACCGGTTTTGACAACGCTGGCACAGCTACCAGGCAGCTCCAGTGCCACTCGGCTCTCAATAGCTCAGCACCAACAGCAGTACTCTTAGAGATACCGGTGAGTAATTACAGCTCCTAACATCTCACTCAGAGTACATCATCTTTTACAATCACTTTCTGCTCACAATTCAGCCCCTTGGCAGGTGGGAGAAATAAGTATCTGTCGATCACAAGGTGGAAGTGGAACAATAACACAGCCTTAACATGAAAAGCTCTCTGCAGCTTTCACCCTGTGCTCGCTCCCACTCCAACTGAATAGCACAGATCTGGAAAGCCACGCAGCATCAGTGCTCTCAAGAAGGAAAATACAGCAGTGATCAGGGGCCAGCCTTGCCCTCGTATCAGTGAGCCCCTCAGGGTGACATAAGGGCAGCTGTGCTGCGTGTGTGGGTCAGGTGTGTGTCTGTGTCCTGAGTCACAGCATCCTGATTTTTTGTTGGAGGGGAAAAAAACGTCAGAAGGAAATGACTGATGGAAATGATTGTACGAAACAGGCACTGCACGAGTGCAAACGGGTAATGCGGAGGCACAGGCTGCCCAGAGTGGGCAGAGAGGTCAGGGCAGGGCTGGCAGCTCGAGGGATGAAGATGTCTGTATGGAGTGCCAGACCCTCCCAGAGAGTGGTCAGCACTCCTCTGATTCCTGTACTGTCATTATGGCTCACTTGGGCTAAATTTATTGCTGCTCAGTGTAGCTGGACAGGAAGCATTACCACAGTCCCCTGGGAGCCTGGAAAAACTGGACAGACACTATCAGTGCAGCTCTGAGCAAGAGAACGGCAGCAATTTGGCTCATACCTCCAAAGGACATTTGAATCCTCAAAATCCTACTAACACTGGGAAAAAAAATAGCAAANAAAAAAAAAAAAAAAAAAAAAAAAAAAAAAAAAAAAAAAGAACCCCAAACCCCCCAGTACCAAAACCCAAGCAATGCCAAACAACTCACAAAACCAGAGAAGTCTCAATCCAATGCAACCACAGAAAATAAAAGCACACCACATCACACATTCAGTGACCTTCATTTGGTTCACGATCTAACTTTCTATTAACTGCTATCATGTGAGTGCTGTACCCACATATTGCACAAGGGTCTATGTAATAGAAATAAAAATCCCATAGGAGCTACTGTACTTTATACAGGAATCCACATGCTTATGATAAACTGCTTTTCAGCAAGAAACAAGTATTAAACCCAAGGAGATGTTTCTTGGTTTTCTGTAGTTCCTAAAAGGGTGGTTAAATACTGGGGGGAGGGGTAGGCCAAGCTTAAGCATTATAACAGTGTTCTGAATATCAGAGCAACAAAGAAAAATCTGCAGTCGCTTACTGGAAGTTATTTTCCTGAAAACAATACATGGGATTGTTGGTGACAAACCTGTATGAGCACTCAGCCAGCAGCCAAAGTGCTGGTGTGCACTTCCCAGGGAAGCTGTGCACAGCTGACTGCCAGCACCCAAAAATACAGCTCAGGAACGCCACAGCATCACCTCATCTGACAGCAGCCATCTCTGATCCTGAGGCAGGGATCTGCATTCCTGCTCCACTTTCACAGGGACTGCAGTAGGAATTGAAGCTGACTGCTTTTAAGACCTACATTTATGAGATCTTCAACTTATTCCCCCAGTAATCAGTTCACCCAATTCAGATACCAGTTACAAGGCTGGATCAAGCGTTCACTGCCAACACCATGACGACTTTAACACTCTTCCTTGTTTGACCTATTGATGAATAAAGCTTTTTCCTCTCCCCCTAGTTGTTCTTTGTAATATTGTACCAATCACCTTAAAAGAGCAGCTGTAAATGGCTGATGGAGTCTTACAAAACAGCCTAATTCTGCTGGACAAGTGTGTTCACACTCTGTTAAACTTCCAGCAGAATTCAATGGTACACCTCAAAGGAGTAGCATATGTGTGATTGCACACGCCAGTCACTACCTTTTGACTCAGTCTAGTTCCTCTTCACTATTCCTGCTGGAAACCCCTCCTGTTACACAGTGCTTTTTTTCTGAATGCTGAATGCGTACAAGAATATCGCACAGGAGGTAAGAAGTAGGAATCTTTCAAAAATGCTCATAAGAAATGAATATTGGATAAGCATTGACCCTTGTGCACAGAATTCGATTTTGCATAACCAGTCTCAAACAAAAAGATGTGAAAATATGTTTGATAGGCAAACAGGGCAGCCTGGTGCAAACAGATGAGAGCAAGGGGCTGTCTGGGGAAGCAGGGTGGAGAACAGGCGCTGCCTGTTCCCTGCCTGCATGGTCCCACAGCTGAAGCAGGAACGCAAAGCTCCCCTCCAACTGTTTTTAGTAACTTCAGAGCTCCAGTTATTGATGAAAGCTTTCCTGAGGGTTTCTGGTACTTGTGATTCCTGACATGTCTGCAAAGCCTGGCACTGCCTGCTCCAGTCACGTATGTAACTGTGCTGCGGGAGCAGCCCTGCTCTGCCCAGATGTAATTACACGGTACACGCTGTGGCTTTCTACGAGGAAGTGGCATCACCACCTCTGTCTTCCGCCAGGCTCCTCTCCAGAGGCAGCCCAAATGGGAATGCAAAGCCATTAAAGGACTTCCTTCGTCCCTCGCGGGAGCAGGAGGATCCCTGAAAGCATCATCCCAGCTTATGTGCCAGGGCATCCTTTACCTTCAGCAGGGTCTTGGCACTTCTTACTGAAGAAATCAGGCCAGAATCACAAAAGCTGATCCGTCTCACCCAGAATCCTCTCATCACTGTGGGCTTAAGAACTTCACTGCCCAGCCCACGTTCAAATCTCGCCTGTGCCCACAGCCATCATCTCTTCATATGACTAATGTGCTCCAGCAGGTAAGCTCAAATCTCTCCATTCCCTCCAAATGAAAAATAAATGGAATAAATGGAGGTTTCAGTTTGATTCACTTCCCCTTTTTTTTTTCCTTTCAATGAAACCAAAACCCAAAATAAAGCCAGTGTGAGCTGGCTGAGCATTAATGCAAACAGTGCACTCAAACAGGCGTCATCAAACCCCACTCAGTTTTGGGATCTTTTCCAGAAAAGCCATTTCCCATTAACAAACCCAGCCCTCGCTGTGCTGTACCAGGACAGCCCTGCAGCCAACAAGGGGCCAGTGGCCATGACCCCAACACAGCGGTGCAGCAGAGGGAAATGCTGCCATGCTGCAGGTGTGGGATGCAGCACAGAGGGGCTGATGCGTGGGAGCAAGAGATGGGCATGGGCTGGGCACTGCAGACAGCTGAGTGATGCACAGCTCACCAACACTTGGGCCAAAACTTCTGGCTTTAGGGGGTAACAAAGAAACAAGATAACTTTATATGGTATTATTGAGAATTTTACGTGTAGAAATATTCCAAATTATTATCCTTTCTTTCCTTTTCTGTAACGATTAGATCCTGCAGTGGTGGCCGTGGAGATCTCGCTCTACACAACATGGGGTGCTGCTGACAGGCTGTTCTTTAATGGCTGTGGACCTCAGGAGATTAATTTCTAGGGAAAAGCAGGCAACACGGATCTCTGAAAGGTGGTGCTTCCACACAAGTGCTTTGCTTGTTCCCAGTCTGGGTCCTCTGAGCACAGGGAGACAGGCACCCGTGCCCACACAGGGAGAAGGTACAACATCCTTCTCCTTCCCACTACCTCATCCCATGGCAAAACTATAATTTGATTCCTCTCTCCTCAGCTATTTTTGGATTTTTTCACCACTGAAATTAGCATAACTCATACAGACAGGAAGTTGTTGCTACAGCACTGGAGAAGGGTGCTTGGAAATGAAAACCAGTCTCGGATCAAAAAGTGATCTCAAAAACCCTTCTAATGAAAAATACCAACAGGCATATTAAAAAAAGGCCTATCAAAAGAATGCTCTACTCCTTTACTATCACTTAATTTAGGCAAAAGACAATGGGAACACTTTTATAACTGTACTGCGTAATTTACCAAGAGTTTCTGCAATGGCAAAGAAATAAACAAAGTTCTTTAAATAAAATAACAAGAAAATTAAATAAATAGAAACAGAAGTTTCACTACATGAGGCACATCTTGAATATCAGAGCATAACCAGACATGACCATCTGGAATCATCCAGGAAGCCTTCACTCAAAAAGTAATTTGGCACCCCCACCAAGGACGTGAGCTAGATCTCTATAAAAATCCAAGGAGTTCACTGAGGATGAGACACAAATTTTAAACCAGCTCAACTACATCAAGCCTTCTCTAAGCCCAAACCTTTGCCTAAAGAGGAAATGAGCCCATGTAAATGCCTTCTGAGTTTCTGGGGCTGGGGAGCAAGAGATGAGGCGTATCTTATGGCAAGAGTGTTTCTCTCTCCTCACTCCTCCCTTCCTACCAGAAGGCCCCTGCCACCCCCTGGAAAGCAGGGCAGCAGCCTGCTTATTGCCCTCCCAGCTCACCCATCTCATTGCCCCTTCGCTCCCCTCTCCCCAGTACAAATCCAGTGCCCTGAGCGACCCCAAACAGGCATTGGGACTGCAGTGAAAGCCACCAGCCACCCCACCACTGATATTTATCTCCCCTCAGTGCCCTGATCCCTTCTTGTTTAGTAAATTTCGTTTTGAAATAAACACCTCTTCAAATACCTTTCCCATCAGAAAACTGAAACGTGCTGGGCGTGGATTGCCTTCTAAAACTGCTCCCATCAGGTCATTCACAAGTGGTATTTTTAAACCCCTGCCTGGCTGAACAACAGACATCGAAGGCATTACACCCACCCACTCCCAGCCCCGTCTTTGTCTTGCGAGACATCACACACGCAGATGGCAGGTTTGATAGGAGCCTGACCTTCGTGCTGGCACCAGTAACACACCCTCCTCGGCGTTTATTTCTATTTGAGGAACAGGCAGTTGCACAGAGTTGAGGATGCACACGGCAAGTGGAAAAACCTGAGGGAAGTGGGGAGCAGTCACCCAGGGCAGAAGCTGGGGACCCAATGCCATCCATGGAGGGGTACCAAAACCCTCCTGTGCCCTGCAAATCCTAAGAGCAGCTGCCTGCTTCAGGGAAATGCCTAGCTGCCCTTAGCCAAGCCAAAATGCCCTGAGAGCTGCTGTCCCCAAGCTCTCAGGAGCAAGGGAAGCTCCCTGAAATGCTGACTTGGAGGCAGGGTAAGAGAGGCCCAGGAGCAGGACAGGTTTAGCTGTACAAAATCACACTTGGGTTTTGCTGATTCCTGAGCAAGACAGAGCCAGCTGAAACAAGTCACTGACACACTGTATGGAATAGCAGCAGAACCAGGACCATGACAGGAGAGGGTGACCCTCCATGCTAAGACCATGCTGTTCCTGAAACAAGGAAGAGATTTTTGCACAATCCTTATGTCTCCTTATGGACAAAGGCTTTGCTGCTCATCACAGAATCACTTAGGTTGGAAAAGACCTCTGAGATCATCAAGTCCAGCCCATGACCAAACACCCCCTTGTCAACCAGACCATGGCACTGAGTGCCACCTCCAGTCTTTCCATAAACAGCCCCAGCAACAGTGACTCCACCACCTCCCTGGGCAGCCCATTCCAATATCCGACCACCCTTTCTTGTGAAGAAATTCTTCCTAATTTCCAACCTAAACCTCCCCTGGCACAGCTTGAGGCGGTGTCCTCTTGTCCTGTCACTGGCTGCCTGGGAGAAGAAGCTGACCCCCACCTGGCTACACCCTCCTTTCAGGCAGTTGTAGAGGGCGATAAGCTTCTCCTTGAGCCCCCTCTTCTCCAGGCTAAACACCCCCAACTCCCTCAGCCATTCCTCATCAGACTTGTGCTCCAGACCCTTCCCCAGCTTCGTTGCTCTTCTGACATCACCAAAGATCACAGTACTTGCTAAATAAACAGCCTTGACAAACTCTTTTGTGTGTCTCAACATGCTTTTTACATCAGATTCCCCATCACAAGTGAACCTGGCTTTTTTCCCCACTTATATTTGCTTCATGATGCTCCCAAACATCTGCAGAGCCGCTTCACGTGGCAGGTTGGAAATCCAATGAAATGGCACCCATCCATAATATAAAATTAGTTTTTCCCCCTGCCCTAAGATTTAAATCCATCTACACAGGCAGTTTTAAGGCAAGAACATCAGAAATGAGGAAGACGAGCCCCAGTGAGCAATCCCTGCTGTGTTACACTTCCGTGAAAGCCTCTGTGTATGTGTGTCTGAAATGATTAAGTGAAATAACCACCTGCTCTTGAGACACACGTGGAGATTGCACAGCTTGTACAAAGTGAGTGTTTTCAGCAGATTTGCTCTTAAAATCCTCACGCTGAACTTCATCTCTTTGCCTCGTTATTAAAGCAAATGCACATCTCTGCCAAACAGAAGGGTACAGGTAAGATCTTTTCATGTTTGAGCCCTGTCTACCTCTTGCTGGCTTAAGGACTCTTCTTGCTCTTTTTTACTTCCTCCTTTTAAGAATTTGGTCAAGAAAATGGTTTGAACAATACAGACCATTAGCTGAGTCTGTCTGGCTGAAGGGCAAAAATAGCCATCCCTCAGTCTGAGCTTTAAAATAGCTCCTCCCCAACGGGACTCAAATGTTCCCTGGCTGGGCAAGATGTTTATTTCTCTCCCTCCTTTTTAAACATTTAATTTCAACCTATGCAGCACTGTGGTCAAGCATGACACAGCCCAGAGCAGCAGCTCTCAGGAGACAGGATGAGAGTCTCTAACACCCTGACTGCATCACAGGCAAAGCCTGATATAGCAGCAGCACAGGGGCAGCTGTGCCGGAGACTCGGCCCTGTTTGGAGTTGCTTCCCGCACACTGCCAAGTGCGGCTCGTTCCATACATCCAGGCAACAGGAGTCCTGCCTGGCACCTCTTGTCTTCCCAGGCATCATGAAAATCACAGGCAGATTTACATCCAGTACAGCATTTAATGCAGGTAGAACAAGAAATAAAAAGCCACAATAGAGTTTTGACTAGCTGAGATTGGTGAAGGGTTGGAAAACTCCGTGTAATAAAGTAAAGGAATTGTAATGTGCAAGGAGACAGAACTAGTGCTGTATGGAATAAAACACTGATGATGGGGAACTCCTGGATTAGAGCAAAAGATATACTGTGCAACCACAGTCTGTATTCAAGGGAACCTGTTTTTAGATGCAGAACTGACCAAGTAACAGACCAAAAAGATCACATAGGAGGAGTTTTAACTTGGTGTCTCTGTGATTTTTAAAATGTATTTAATGATAAGCCACACTTTGTTGAGATTTTTCACTAAAAAATTCCTGGGAGATAACTCAGTTTCAATGTATTCAGCAGCAGCTCATATGCATTTATTAGTATGCTCCAGAAATGCTTGCTAGTCTCGAAAGGACTCCAGGCATTGCTGGTATCTAATTGAGAAGGGCAGCCTTTAGAGTCAAAAAAGCTGTGCCAAAATTTCATTTTTCAGAGTATAAAAACTCCAGTCCAAATTCAGCACAAGGAGCCTCCAGAAGGCAGTCAAGTTTTCTTTCTTTGGAGGAAAGAAGAAAGGAGTAATGCATTAATATTACTTAGCCAGAAGTTACAACATATATTTGTATATGTACACACCTATATATTCTATTTACTAGAATTATCAGTGGTTTCTTTTCAGTAGATAAGTTAATTTAGAAAAAAATGTATGCAAAAATACTTGGGCAAACTTCCTGATCAGAATCTCTATCATAAGATGCCTAAAGAGCCACAACTAATATTCTCCTGCCTCCCCAAAAATTAGGCGCAGAAGCCCCCCCCCCCCCCCCCCCGCCC
>VZTI01001016.1:5228-30327 GCA_013397865.1 Struthidea cinerea | reverse complement strand
CCCCAGTACTCCTTTGGTGTGGCACAACTGAACAGAGCCGGTCAGAGACACCAGTTCCCTCCTATCCCCAGCACCGTCTCCAACCAGTTTTTCTACCTTTCTCAAGAAAACTAAACTCCCCATGAAATGCCTCTGTGGTCCACATGAACCCTATCAATTATTTCCGGTAGGAAAGGACAAGCAGTACTTGCCAACGGGAGTTGCTACAGGCTGTGATCTTTTGAGAATCTAAATAATTTACACAGTTATCTAAATGAGGACCATTTCACAGGCTCATCAAAGGCTTCAGATGCACCTTTTGTTAAGGAAGTTACCCCGAGACTTCCCTAAATTCCCTGATCGGCTGTTAATTAATGGCTAAGAGGCAACCAGGGATGTGCTTAGAGCCCTCTCAACACCACCTGGTAGACTGTGATTTCCACCACCTGGGACTCCACGGCACACACACATCAGCACTGACTGCAATCAGACTCAAACTCTTTCATATCTGCCTGTTGTTCTGTGGTTCTTTTTGCTCTTTTTTCCCCTCTGTAGTGAAAAGAGAAAAAGCACAGATACATAGCTAGGTTTTATATTGTTGATATAATACCCAGTATACATGCACAGTTTCTTTATCTACACTAAAACACTTGAGTTCCAACTTGCTTATGCGTTTTCATTTTGGGGTAAAGCATATTTGGTGGAACAGTCAAACTTTACTTGTAAATCAGAATGAGCACCAAGGTCAAAATTTACTTTACATTTTAAAAACCTGTAAGCTGAACCCTGGCACATGGTCTGGAAGTGGATGGCTCAACACCACTCTCTTGTGGGCAGAGACCTGAACCCTCTGGCTGCACTGAGCATGCAGAGGTGCCGACAGCTCCAATAAAAACAAATGTCTTTTGAACCTAACTCCATCTCCCCCACAGCCAGTCAGACCCACAGATCTTTTCTGCCAGAGAACACAATGCAAGACAGGCATATGAATAAATATAACGCAAAATTCTCTGAGGTTTTGCTCTTCTTCCTTCGTTTGAAGTGTCTATTTACCAGCTGTCACAGTGAGACAGATAAAACAAATTTTTGCACCTCCCTGTACTCACCTTCTTTCTTCTGTGTCTAACCTTTCTCTATTGTTTGCTGCATATTCTCCCTTTCACTTAGCTCAGCAACTACTTGGCTACTCCTCTTCCCACCACGCTTCACCTTGATGGCACAGCACCTCTTTCCGGTGACAGAACTACTAATCCACCACTGAAAAGGTTTCCAAAAAGCACACTGCCTGGCACAGTGGGACTGGCTGAGGACTGGAGCACTAGGACTGATGGCCCCAAGTCAAGCTCAGGCCTCCTAGAGACACAGGAAAACAACCAGAGATCTTCTCAAACGAAGCATTTTGTCACCAAACGTGAAGCTAGAAAATTTTGTTTAATGAAATATTTCATAAATATGAAACAGGTCTGATAAACGATGTATAATCCTCCTCAATGTCCTCAAAACCAAAACATTTCCTCCCCACTGCCCTGTAAGTCCCAAGAAAGCTGTTTAAACACAGAAACAGGCAAAGCCTACAAATCACATACAGTTTTCCAATAATAACCTTCAAACACCTACAGATTTCTGCTTCAAGTTTCTGCACAGTTCTTCACAGTCTGGCGCTTTTTTTTGTGAATTAAGAACTTCAAGGCAACGTTAATAGCCATTATCAGAAAATCTTATGACAAAAAGAGTTAATATTTAGCTACCACAACATTAACATTGGTGTACTTGTCCTAATTTCTGGGGAGCCACCTGAACAGTTTTCCTCTATCAGCTGAGAGTCCATCCATATCTGGAATATGGAAAAATCACGGGAGAGCCACTTATCTTTGATAACCCAGTAAAGCTAATCTGATGGTACAGCACAGCACACAACAAAGTTTTGAATAGATAAAACCAATCATCTTTTCAGCATGCACAACAAAAGAAAAAACAAACGGGAAGTTCTGACATATCCCCACTCCTTTCAGACACTGACTGGCTGACAGACCAGCAGAATTTCAACTCCAATAGGCATGAATTAGTTTCCAGGCAGAGAAGCAGAGATAAAAGGGGAAAGGATTTAAAGAATTTCTCATGGGCTTTTGTCAAAGGGCTTTTTTTTCTGCTTGGTCTACAGAGCGAGGGCTCAGCTGTGATTTCAGGCTTTTTCTTTTTTTTTTTTAATTAACTATGAACTTCACAGTTGGCCACATAAAACATGGTCAATTTTTGTACATTTCTCACTGCATCTTGTCTAATCAACACCCAATGTCTATTACCTTTTTGGGTGAAAACAGCAGAAGCCAGTAAAACTGTAACTTAAAAAAGAACCATATTAAAATATTATCTAAAGTGACTGAATTTTCAGCATTTGCATTACAGTTCTTACCATTCACACACTTAATTTCATTTTGCTTCAACCTCTCTTCCAGTCATGTCAACACAATATGCAAAGTGTCCTCCTTAGAAAGAGAAGATATTGGCAGAATGGGGAATTTGAGGCTGGATCTGCTGACTTTATCACTGGAAGTGCCTCTGCTCTTACATTGGTGCATCCCCTCCACTATTTCTGGACAACCTCCCAGAAAGTATTCCAAGTCCAGGTGGAATAATGAGATTTTATGGAATAATGAGATGAGAAAAAAATAAAGAATAAACTCATTAATGTTTGCAGAACCAAAAGCCACAAAGCCTCTGCTGCAGAGTCTCACAGAGGTTTCCACACTCCTCACCAGCTCGCTCTGTGCTGTCGCTATGGCAGACAGGCAGCACAGCCACGGCAACAGCTTCCAAATAGCAAACTCCTCAGAGTTATGCAAGAGTCTCCAACCAATACTGGGTTTTACGTATTTAATTCAGAGTTTCTACCTTTTTGCAGGCTTACACGCACCATATGCAGCATACTGAAACAACACCAGGCAGTTTAGCAGGGACTGGCATCCCCTGTGCTCCACTTTCCCCCGGGCCCACAGAGTGGCTGCCCCAGCAGATCCCTTAGTTCAGCTCTTCTGGGAGCAGCTGATGCAGCAGGAACTCTTGCACCCGCTCCCTTTGGCTCCCCTCCCTGCACAACACTAAATATGTCCTTCCCACACAGCCGCTGAGCTCCACTGGCCCACAGCCCATGAGCACTAAATTGTCTTTCTGATTCAATTAATCCAGCAGAATTCCACCAACCCATTGTCCCCACCTCATCCCATGGAAGCCTAGGATTCCTTGTTCCACCAAGACCCAAAGAGGTCCATCTTCCTTCACTGAAGCTGGCAGCACAAGGCATCTGCTGAGAGGGTCTGTTTCAGACACCAAAATACATCTCGGGAAAAGCAGCAACATTTTGCGAGGCTCAAGGATTTCCAGCACTTCAGTGGCAGGCCAAGAAGGAGGACCTCTTCTTCTACTATGGTACTGTTTCTTCTTTATTCTTAATTAAAACTTTAGAATGCTTTGTATCTAACCCTCTGCAATTTTTTTCCCACTTACTGCAAAATAGCTGAAGCTGTCATACAGTATCATCTCTTTTAAGGATAACATATTTCAGATGTTTATGTCTAGAACAGAAAGAAATGTCCTTTGTAAGAGAAAACACCGTGTAGCTACTGTGTTGAGGAAGACAACCCTTATCTTACTACTGGAATAATTATTTTTCCAGTGATCTTGCAAAACAATAAAGCACGATGGCCAAAAAGAGCCAAGAAAAGTACACACCTCCTTTGGAACTTTGGCCCAGCTGAAAGCCACGGTGCAACCTAATTTCCCAACACTTCAACGATCTCTTGAAATATCAGTTTAGGAACCTTAGTCCAATAGACAAGGCCAAAAAAACAGATTCACCTTTCTTCTCTCATATTGGAGAAAAGAGAGAGAAACTCTGGCTGGTCTTGGAGGAACCTTTCAGAAATGTGTTGGTAGAGCTAGTGAAAACATGTACCAAACAGGGAGCCCCTGAAAGAAATGCAGATTCTGGGAGAGGACAAAACCTATCAACTAATGTCAAAATAATTCTGCCTAATAAGTAAGTCTCATTTTGATCCTCCTCAAATTAAATCAAAGCAGCTCATTTTGACTTGATCTGATCTTAAATTACAGAGTGCTCTGGGTAAAAAGAACCCCAAAACTCCAAAAACTCAGATCTAAACAAGTAGAAAATAGAATGAAATAGTAGAAGGGAAATGTAAGAGATTAAACAATTACATTAACTTAATGTGAATGGTTTGTTTAAAAATTGTTTTAAGATGTCCTGAAATACTCTTGGTTTGGTTTTGACTTGTTTGCATTCAGCCATCAAGGACTTATGCCCGATGGCTTTTGCAGCTGTAAAACTGGCAGCATCAGAGGGGTCAATTATCATTAGCTGCTATTTACTGGTACAGAAGGAGTGAAACAGTTTTATGCTTTAATATTTATTTTCTTATTGTGATCACTTCTTTTACTCAGATCAGATATCTGCCTCAAACTCTGCCTTTCAGTTGTATGTGTGTATGCACATAAACCAGCTTCTATGTGTATAATGTACTCCTGCTCTCACAAGGGCTTTTGAGACAGACCTAGAAACAGGAATGTGTTGTACAAGTTGTAATTTCAGAGTATCACTCTTCTGTTTTTACTAAAAAATCATGTCATTGATTAGTATTTCAAGTGACTGTTGACACTATTAGAATGGCAGCCCTGTAGCCTCCTGCCACCAAAACCTTGCCATGCAAACCCAGTACTCCTAGTTAGCACTGCTTGCTCAATAACCCACGCTGAAGTATAGTTAAATTCCTCATTTCTTGGTCAAAAACCCCACCATACTCAAGAAATTGTCCTATTCACCTTTTGGCTAAGTTTTCCTACAGATTCTCCTGCAGAGCATAAAGACTTCATTTTCCCAGGGGGATGTCTCCCTGCTTTTAAAAGTATCTTCTTGTGTAATCGTTCCTTTCTGACAGTTCTATTAAACTTATATGTTACAAAAGCTGTCTTTTAAGAATTCTCTTCCTTAGGACACATTTAGAAATTAAAGCAAGAATAAAGTGTCTTCCCACTTAGATTTCAGTGTAAAAAAAAACCCCAAATCTCACAATGCATCATATGACACTCCATTCAGTGTGGTCAGGCTTCCCTAATAATTCAATATTTATTCAAGACTTGTGCTTCCTGTGGGCTGCTGTGGGCTTGCTACTAAGAAAATACAAAAGCCCTATCCTGCTGCCTTAACTCAGATTTGTTCCAACTATTTTTTCATTATTTGGACAAAGGCGGGAGAGGCAACTTTTACAGACAGAGACACAAGCCAGATTAGAAAACTGCAATTAGAAATAAAATACAACATGCAGAACTTTTCATTTATAACTCTTAAACTAGTTCACCGAAACAAGTATGAGAAATTTTTACAAAGGAAACTCAGTTAAGCGACATGCCCAGATCTGTGTTGCTCACCAGGAACAGAAAGAAACAGAAATCAAGCCTACCTGACATTCAGATCCTTCTTTCCTCAGTCACTTGCCAGGCCTTCAAAAAGCACAGTATGCAGTTTTCAGGGCTTTACATGAAATTGGATTGTTTCCCTGCATTCCTGAGAAGCTGCCTGCATAACCCTCAGTCTAACAACACTTGTCTTGATCTGAAGTGACTGCCCATACCCAGCCCAGTGAGGCATTTTGCATATGCTCATTAATGGCTTTTGTTGTATCCTGCCTTTCCCTCTGAAAACATCTTGGACAACTAACTGCGAATGCCAAAGAGATAATAGATAATTAGTCAAGAGGTAATTTGGAGACTGAATGAGCTAACTGCAAGAAAAAATGGATTGCGTACTAGATATGCCCCACTAATGAGTATTTTGATCCTCATTAACTGAAAGATGATGACATTAAACAATGTTTAACAGAGGGATCTTCCAAAAGTGTACACTTTGGGTGACAGTTTCCCGAGAAAACACAGAAGCAGGGCTGCATCCAAAGCAGAACTGCATCCATTCTTCAAGCAGCCTGGGCAGCACTTCTGAGCTGGGACACCTGCTGAGCAGAACTTCACCACTTAATTCTTCCTACCAGACACAGAGGGGAGCAGCCAGGAGACACCTCAGCCGTAGAGATGCCACCAGCAGACACTGCCTCAGAGTTCAATAAAATAGAGGCATTTTTCACAAAGTGGTATCTCAGAGGAGTGGATAAATACTCACAAGCATTTGTAAGTATTTAAATACTCAACCTGTGTCACAACTCTGCCTTTCAGTAACACCCACTGGAGTTTGTGAGCACAGCCTACAGCTTAATCCCTGTCAAAGAACTGAGACCAAAGTGTCCTCTAGTTAAGCTGGCGTAGCATTTGAGTTTATAGGACACTGCATGGCAATTTTGTGGGTGTCCAGACTAAACAAGTTACGGCAGCCGCTGCACTGCTTCCATCAGTCATTTCTAGGTCATTATACCCAAATCCTAACTTGCTTTGTTTTCATGTTTCTTGCAGAAAGGAAACCTCTAAGCCCTACCCCTGTACCATTAACTGTTGTCCTCTACAAGATCTGGAAAGCATGAAGGCTGTAGCTCTCCTCATCTGTCTTGTAGGACCAGTTTTTGCTATTTCAGTAAGTCCTCATCATGCTATTATTACCAGGCACTTAATTTACCATTCTAAGAATATTCTATGTTATCCCATTGACCTGTACAAGATTTTTATGGACATGCAGATATTCATATATTTGTCTTTTTCAGACCCATCCTGTAAACCACAAGCTCAGAACTCACAGACAGAAAACTTCAGAAAAGGTACTCTTCTTGTTCTTTAAATAGGAAGTAACATTATTAATCTCAAATATAAAAACCCATTTGCACATACATACTGGTTGGCAAATGGATTTATGTTAAAAAACTTTAGGCCCTCTCACCCCAAGAATTAGTGCCAAGTATCTCATGCCTTGCGTATTAAACAATTGCAAACAGAGCAAAACCTAAAGCTCAAAATGGAAGGTTCACTTATTGACAGAATTACCATAAATGAATCCCCCACATATCATCATTACCCACATTAGCACAAGCAATAAGCTCCAGTGACAGTCAAACTGTGGTTACCACAGCTCCAGTACAGGAGGAGGATGAAATCCTCAATTTATCACACCAGGGGATCACATGCAGTCTCAAAGGTGTAAGAATTTTAGCCACCATACGTTTCATTACTCACAGTGCAGAGCATTAGACACAGCTTGTCCTGGCAGAGCACTCTGCGGCTGACGAGCCAGATGCCCTGATGGCAATGAGACAGAGGATTTCACCAGCCCTCCCTATGCCACATATGTGTGCTAATGACAGAGCCCACAGTTTTGCATTCATGGCTGACCCAAATTAAAATTCCTTTTTATTGCACTCTTCTGGTGAGCCTTTGTGGCTCAGACACAATGGATCTTGGCTCCAAGCCACTGGATGTGTCAGAACTACTAAACTCAGGTCATGCTCTGCAGTAAGAGATTCAAAATCCCAACTGTTATGCTAACCTTCTCGTTATTTTTAATTATAAACTATATCCCACTCTGTACAGCTTCCAGATACATTTCATATCAATCCAGATGGTGCTCTGCACTATGAAAAACAAAAAATTAACTTTTCCTAATGAACTACCCAGCTGAAGAAACAGTATAAACATCAGTTTGTAGCCTACAGCCGTCTACCAGAATTAACACACAGAAGACTTCCATCAAAACAAGACCTTGCAACAGCCTGTGAATCATCAGTTCCAAGTGTGTGCATCATCTATCAAAGGCCAGTTCTCCCCCACAGTGTCTCATCACAGACAGTGACTGAAATTCGCCCAAGTCCCTTCACGAGCACCCAAGCTCCTAAGAGCTGATTTTATCCAGGGGACAAAGGTGTAACAGAAAGCAGCATCTGGAAGCCATCTCCAGGCACATCTCTTCAGGACAGGTGCAGGACAAGGCTTCCTGTCAAGACATGAGCCAAATCTTTCTCAAACTGCTGCTTCAAACACAGGCACCCACAACAGACAATCTTAAAGACTGTTTGGCCTTGTGTCTTCTGAATCTGTAGAGCTTTGGAAAAGCTCCACCCTGAATTTCTCTTAGATGTGAGCAAACATACGATCTTCCCTTGAAAAAGTTAAGAGTTAGATCAGTTGAAACTGACACAGCGAATATAATTCCCAGTATTATTCCCACATCAGCAAGGACACCAGGCAAAACACAAAGCTGTAAAACATTAAGATACCACTTTGACATTAGGAAATAGGATACAGCTGATCTAAAAGAACTAAATTAATACTTCCAATCCTACCTTTTTTAAAAAAAAAATTGTGTAAGTATTTGTGAGTGGAGTGATTGTTTCCAATCAGTCATAAGACTGCCCAAACTAAAGGAAAAAGCTATTCCAGCAACTTGGGTGCTGAGAAGGACCATTCTTCCCAAATTAACCTCCCCAAAAGCTTTAAGAAAAATCAGCATCAGGTGCTATATTGCTGTAAGCAATAAGCAACACTGAACATGCATAGGTGTTGTTCAGAAATACACACAGCAGCAGAAAGGTAATTACTGCAGCAAGACCTGACAGTCATTTTAGTACCTGCTTTCTTCTCAAGCATTTGAACCATCTCCACCAAAGGTACTAGTTTTGCTATTGGCTTGAC
Organism: Struthidea cinerea; assembly: GCA_013397865.1. Lineage (NCBI taxonomy): Eukaryota > Metazoa > Chordata > Aves > Passeriformes > Corcoracidae > Struthidea > Struthidea cinerea. The sequence continues at coordinate 21,711 of VZTI01001016.1, read as the reverse complement.
AGATTAAGGGAAAAAAAAAAAAAAAGGCACTCAAATTTCTATTGTTGATCTTACGATACAGTGATTGTCACCACACACGACAGCTCCTGGTGAGTTCAGCCAGGAAGCAATGATGTATCAGACTCAAAGGAGATGAATATACAGATTATGAAATCAATGCAGGGCGCTCCTCAGGAATTACTATCGTGACACCTTGTGAAAGGTGCCCTCTCTTCCCCTGCTCCTCTCCTCCCAGGTCCCTTATTTTTCCCTTATCTGTGTAGGAAGTTATGTTTCGCCTCCCCCTTCTCTGAGGTAAGTGATAATTACTGCAGCCTACAAGCGCCTGGAGTTATGACTAAACCACTAATTAAGCATTTTCAGATTTCACAAGACACCCATATGCACCTGTCTCTGAAACAGTGTAGCACAGACCTCTCCAGAAACTCCAGCACTAAAAGAAGGGACAGATAAACAGATTTGCTGAGAAAGAGAAGGGACATCAGCTGTGAATTTCGTGCTCTGGGCTAGTTTAAGAGGAGCACATACAAAGAAAACAAATAAAGCCAGTGCCATGCTTTGCACAAGGCAAAAATATCACTGCATCAACTTCAAATAAGACCTAAGATGTATTAATCTCCTTGTTATTTTTAATTTTTTTTTTTTTTTAAGAGTGAGTATATTCACCCTGAGGCCTCAAAGGAAGAGAACACAGGGTATTTAGACAAGGGTGATTCGCTGCCCAGTCACAGAAACTTAAAACCAGCGGCATCAGTACCAGGCACTGAACACAGGGATGAGCCCCAGACCATCAGGAAACAAGGAAGAACTGGGAGCGAGCATCAAGTGAAAAACAGCCTGAAAAGCATCGATTTCCTTGCACTGCACAATAAACTGGGTTTGGCTTCCGATACCCAGGAGAGTGACTCTGGGAGCAGCGGTAGAGAACAGTCCAGCTCTGAGCATGACCAGCTCAGGAAGCATGAGAAACATGGGAACACGGCAAACCGACACCTTCCAGGCCATGCAGAACACCCAGCGGGTGATTTCAGCCTTCATCATGAGCATAACATGTGGAAATATAACAAAAATGCTGTTGGCCTGCCTGAAAAAAACAGTGAAAGCGATGAAGAGGCAAGTACGGAAGAAGAGGACGAGGAATGGGGTGAAGACACTGATGACAGAGACACAAAGCACAAAGGCCACCGGACACGTCACGGTGACCGATACAAAAGACAGCAACATGAGAACAGCATGCAATCGGATGAACTCCTGAGAGATTCCAGCCAAGCAACCCGGGAAACCAAGAGACACGGAGAGAAATTTGACCTAGAGGAAGAAGAGAGGGAGAACAGCCAGAAGAAGTCCTATAAAGAAGAAATCCCCTTCTCTCAAAAAAACCATAATGATGATCAGGATGGCAAACAGCAAATTCAAGAGAGAAAAGACAATATTCAAGTGAGCTATCCGAGTGACCATCACACAGTGGTGAAAATACGAGATAGGGAAGACAGTAATGATGAAGATGGTCATGACAGTGGTGACACTGATGGTGAGGAGTATCTCAGCAATACCTGGAAAGAAGCAGCCTATGAGGAAGAGGAGAGAATCCAGAGTAATGACCAGGAGAGCACCAGTACTGAGCCTGAAGGGGAAGGAACCACTGAAGATGACACTGTAGTTCATAGAGAGACGGAGGATTACCAAATTGGCAAGATTAAAGACCTTGCTCACTCTGAACATGATGATTATGATCATAAGCCGCCTAATTCTGACAACAAACAACAACTGAAAATGAGTAGCTCTGTTCAGAGCATGAATCCAATGGACAGTGAAGATAAGGTAAATAATCTTTAAAATAAAACTGGAATACTACAAAAAGGGGGAGAGGGACCAGTTCCAAATTTAAATTCCTGACGATTGAAACGACATGTTGGAGAAAAACAGGTGTAATAACTCATTAATATGCAGAAGTCTCATCTCCCCTTTTATTCATTATTCCTCTGGTTCATGCTGTGTCACTGCACACAGAGCATTTAGGTGAGCTGGACCAGGAAGGAAGCGAACACCATTCATATAAGAGCTCCAGCCCCATGGGGAGTGTAATGAAACACAAATAAATACAGATACAAAACCTGAAACCGAGTCTCCAGCTTACTAGGACAGCCTGTTCACTCCTCTCTCACAAAGATTTTAAACACTGCTACACAAAACCGAACAGCTTGGAAAGGCAGGACTACAGTCCACAGAGTATTTATAAGAAACTCAGGCCTTACTGAGCTCCCATTTCTCTCTCTCTCTCCACCTCCTACTCTATTTTTTTTCCCCAAATAACAAGAGCACATTAATACTACCAGAGGCTTTATGCTCTTCTCACACATTTTGCATAGCAACCTCTCTCTGCTGCAAGCAAAGCAAACTGTGCCTCAGTCAGCTCTATATTAGGACCTGAAAAATTTTTGTCCAAGTATTTTTTTTTCTTCCCAAGATTCACCACAACTTTCTGCTTATGCCTCTGTGACTGTGCAGGTTATGACTACAGGCAGCTCCCACGGCGAGATGGAAAGTGTCAGCAACGGGAATGAGGAGGCTCTCCTTGGTAAGACAAGCCCCAAGCAAAGATGTCATGTAACGCCCAACTCTCTGAAGCTGAGGAATCTGCTAGTCTGCATTTCTTTTCTGCCTTCTGCAGCACAGGATTTCACGTGACTGAACTGTGCTTGTGCCTAATCCTGTGTTCCCAGAGAATCCCTTCCATACTCCCTTGGATTTAGTAATTTGTTTGTGAAAAACATTTGTAGGCAGTGCACAAATTTTTGTGTCAGTTACACAGAAATGGGAATTACCTTGCACTGAGAGCTTTCAGTTTCAGAACAGTAGCTTGGATTCAAGTAGGAGCGGGACAAATGCCAGTGCTTGATTCAGCAAAGACAGATGGGATACGTTTCACCAAAGGAAGCTGGAAGTGAATGTCAGTCCTTACAGAATAAACAGCTTTTTGTGAGAAAATTATTTCCCCATCCAATTCAAACTCGGGACTGCTAGAAGCCTCACAAAAATCCTAATTTAAAGTTTGGCTTGTTTTATTCAATGCAAGAACCAGCTTCATTTTAACAAACTTAAAAATGCACTTGAACTTCTTGGTGAATATTGGGCTGTGTTTTGTTTTGGCTATCAGCAGTACCTGACAAACACTTGGCTTCATCCCGTCACCTCTAACAGTCCCTCTTTCCTGCTAGGATTGCCAGACCCATGTCAGAACTTCCACTGCAAAAGAGGCAAAGTCTGCCATGCAGACAAACAAGGGAAACCCCACTGCATTTGCCAAGATCCTGTTGCTTGCCCTCCCACCAAAGACTATGAGCACGTGAGTATTTCAGCCAGTGCACAGGACTGGGAAAAGCCACCTAAAGTCTTCACAAGGTAACATACTCCCCTGCTATTATTTAGAATTATTCTACTCTAAAGAGCATGCAAGTGAGTTTGAGTGGTTCCAGTAATTGCAAAATTAAGTATAAAGCACCCAAACTCACTGACTGTGGCTTGAGAGCAGTATGAACCCATGTAACTACACAGCAACTGACTTGCTTCACTCAGTCTCTCGGGGATTGCAGTTTTCCCTGTCACTAAAAGCTTCACGTATGCTCCTGGTGTTTTAGAGCACGTGCTGAGTACTAGCACGTATAGAGTGAAATAATCCTACAGCTTCTCAGAGGCTACATTACAACCACAAAAATACTCAAGTGTTGCAAAACTGGGCATGCAAGCACAGACAACTAATCCTCACGTGGGCATACAACAACTAATATTTCCAATATTTCTGATCACTGTGTACTCCCTGTGGGCATTCACCGCATGTTAATGATGCTTTTATTTTCTCAACACAGTGGTGGGGGTGGTGGTTTTGCTTTTCCCTCCTCCTCTAGGTTTGTGGTACGGATAACAAGACTTATGATGGCACATGTCAACTCTTTGGCACCAAATGTCAACTGGAAGGGACAAAAATGGGCCGCCAGCTGCACCTAGACTATATGGGCTCCTGCAAATGTAAGCTCGTTTTTCTGTGAAGAATTCACCTAGGTATAAAGAACCAGCAGCCTTAACCCATCAGCCAGCCTTAAATTACCTTTGTTCCTGTAATCTACCACTTGTGCATCAATTATCTGCTAATTAAGACCTTCAAAACCTAAGCATGTTTAAAAAGTATCTGAAACCTAGACATCTCTCCTGTGCTTACACCGATTTGTTATTGACCTTATCTTCCCCCTGCACTGTCTTATATGTCCCTGTTGCTATAGCCTCTGAAGATTTTTGTAAATCCTTGACCAGAAAAACAGTGTTTGCAGAGAGTTAATAAATGAAAATGTCCATCTCAAACCCCCATGGGAAAAAAAAACCCCAACAAACAAACCAAACTTAGATGCCACACACAGAAGTCAGTATCTAAAAGCCAGAACTGACTTCCAACCTCTTCATGTGCTGCATATGGTAGAAGGAAAGTGCATTCCCGGCCAGAATATTCCTTTGCTGTCAAAAACTCTGCTTTCATGCAACTGACTGATAACAGCTTCACTGCACAACTATGCTCAGAAGCTGCCCAGATATATAAAAGTTGGGGCTTGCACAACTGGTTAAGCATGTGCACCAAAAAATTGTAGATTTTGTAACTGAACACATTAGGTGCATTCACCATTTTATGTATTAACAGTTCCTTCAATTTTAACTGGCAGTTTGATAGTGAGATCTCAAATCTCAGAAATGCTCGAATGGGGACTTAATAGATGACTTGTTAACAAAAGCTTTCCTCTTTGGCACAGACATCCCCCCCTGTACTGATTATGAAGTGGATCAGTTTCCCCTCCGGATGCGAGACTGGCTTAAGAACATCCTTATCCAATATTATGAACGTGACCTGAACACTTCTGGGATTCTAACTGAAAAGCAAAGGAATAAGGTCAGCAATCCTTTTCAGATAAAACCATGCAGTTACATGGACCAGCCCAGAACATCTCATACTAAATGGTACGAATTAGATGACTTCTGAGATGGCTTATTTCACACCAAAACACAAGTTGCTTGGCTCAGGACAGAAGATGTGATAAAACTAGTTTAATCTCCTACCCAAGCCAAGGCTACTGCCCCACTTAGCCGAGTCTGACAATTACGCCACAAGAATTTCACTTCCTTTCTAGTTACTGCCAAAGTTGACATGGATAGCAACAAAAATCTCCTGGACCACCTGAGGCAAGCTTTTTGTGCTGCGTATGGTCACAAACACCAAAACCCATTTCCTCAGTGGTATTTTATTATCAAGTTTCATTTCTCCCAAACACCACCTTGCCAGATAGCTCTCTTCAGGACAGATCTTCACACCTAAACAAAAAATAACAATTTCCGTGTTGTGTTCAGGTCAAAAAGATCTACCAGAACGACAAGCGCCTTGTGGCTGGTGACCACCCGCTTGAGCTGCTCCTGCACGACTTTGAGAAAAATTACCACATGTATGTATATCCTGTGCACTGGCAGTTTCACCAGCTTGATCAGCACCCTGTTGACAGGTAAAAAAATATTTTTGGTTCAGTTCTGATTTGCCAATTAAACTCAGGCTGTTTTTCTTTTCTAAACCCCTCAAAAGATTCTCTATGTATAGAAACCAGTATGCCCCCCCCCCCCCACACTAACANTGTTTTCTTGTAAAAAACCCCCCTCCCCCCCCCCCCCCTTTCTAACACAGAACTTTTTCCCTCATTGTTTTCCTGGTCAAGTCCCAGGTCAGAACCTCCTGTTCTCATGCCTTGCATGATCATGTATTACACTGAAAGCTCTACAGTGTCTGAATACCTACTAATGCCAGGAAGAAATCCTGTTATTACTGAAGCTAAGAGCAACAGGCTAAGTACAGAGGACAGAGCCCTGGCAGCAAAAATCCACTAGTGAGGTATCCATAGTTTTCAACTAACACCACAGAGGTCTCTCAGTTCAATGAGCAGATACAGTCACAGTTCAGAGGAAGCCTCCAGCTTCTGAGAACGTGACTCAGATTTCAAGCTTTCGGTCGTATCGCTCTGTGATGGGATCCATATTTTCAAGTTCAGACCTTCAATACCTCGGGACAATCCCACCTACTGTTTTAGAACACAGCTAAGCCCTTTTGCAAGCTTGATCTCCTGATGATTAAGAGAAGAACTCCACAAGTGATGAGTTATGAGCAAGTCGGTCCTTGCAATACTACACAAGTAATACCTGTTTTAGGAAAAAAAGCTCTCAGCAAACAAACATGCAGCAAAAGCATTCTAGTTCATCAATTATTAGATATCTTTATAATGACCTGGGACACATTCACTACAGCAGCACCGTAACAAAATCCAGTGGGGCATTTCTGATAAAGCTATCCTTGTCTTCTAACACCTTAGATCACCTTTGATAATCCTGCTGATTTATTAAGGAAATGCAGCTCTCCATACCTGCTCTTTCTTTCAGATTATTAACACACTCAGAGCTTGCACCTTTGAGAGCCTCCCTTGTTCCCATGGAACACTGCATAACCCGTTTCTTCCAAGAGTGCGATGGAGACCGGGACAAACTCATCGCTTTGAAGGAATGGTGCCACTGCTTTGGGATTAAGGAAGGTAAACCTAAAAGAATAGGCAGATGTACCTGACAGAATGTTCCCATCAGGAAAATTACTCAGACCTCAATGTAAGGCAAAGAAATTGCAAGCAGAAGCTCATGGCTGCTGTGCTTAGAGGAAAACAGAACAGTAATAACAAGACTGCAAAAGGTCAGCAGGGTTAACAACATAGCACAGGTTAATCCGAGAAGAGTTATGTGACAGAAGGCATTTGGCCAAACAAGCAGACTGAAGAAATGAGTTCAAAATCTTACTAGCAAGTCCCTAATTTTAAGTGGAGGCTGATTCTGGTCAGAGGTCAGATACATGGAGCCTTCACTCTTCCCAGAATTCTCTCAGCTCTTCTGATGACAATTTACCAGTCATAATACACGTATACTTCTGCCAGTTGATTGCTCATCCATAGCATCAGTCACCTTATTGATAGTGATACAGCATAAAAATGTCTCTTTGGCACAAAATGTTAATAATGTTTTCTTCTTCTTTGTTGCAGAGGACATAAATGAAAATCTCCTTTTCTGAACCCGGCTGAACAGACTCCCAGTACTGCACTAAACTCAGCGAATCCTGCTTACTTCTGTAATTAACAGCTTCACAGCTTTCAAGAAAAAGGTGGAATAAGGTTCACTGAATTCTTATCAAATAACACAAGTGCAGAAAATTTCTACCGTCATTAGCAGCAGAAAAGTTTAACTACTTCAATTGGTTCATAGCTAAACAACCAGTGTTTTGCCCCACATGTACCCACGATCTCTCTGAACCAATAAATATTACTAACCTAATGACTAAGCCATTCACAAAACTCCTCCGTAGAATTATAGAATGTAGATTTTACCACACACTGAAATGGGACTTGTTTCCTTTATTTACTGTATTATCAGCTTAACACTCTGCATAGAAGTCTCAAATAAAATAGAAGTCTACTTGGAATATGGGTTTTGTCAGAACTTTGTCAAAGAAAATTCTATTTCTTTCGCCATTGCCCATCTTTTGCTCAAGAGAGGCACAATTTAAGCGTAAAAAAAAACCAGGACAATATGAGATTATTCCTGAATCCCCATAAATTTGTGATTTTAAGGTAAGCATTTCACTGAAAACACTCCAGGTGTGTTCTGCTTTAAGGAAAAAGCCCCAAATGCTATTCCTACAAAGGATGATCAGCAAACACCTTTCACCTGAACCATGTCACCTCTCCAATGAAAAGAAGATGGGATTCCGAAATGCTATTTTGGTATCTTAAACAGTGGAAGTCCCCTCACCCCCTGCTAATCTGCTCTTGAGCCAGCAAGGGCTGATAATCGTAGCCTAATGCCAGCCTGATGCCCTGGCATACAATGAATTAAGCTGTGATTATTTTCAACACAAGAGCTTCTTGCACAAAGCAGAGATTACTTCCCAGCAAAACCAGTTTCACTGCCAGTTTTTTCCATCATCCTGACTTGTTGCTCACTTCACATTCTGCAACGTCACACAGCAGTGTGTAAATAACTCAACCTGGATGGCATGTATGAAAGCACATTCTCTATGCTAATTCCATTGGGAAAAGATCCTTTCTCTGGGACTTCAAATGTCTTGGGGGAGAAAGTAATTTTGACAGCACTCTTCCAGCCTAGCTGCAGTCTTTTGCTTATTTGCTCTCTGCAGCCAAGACTCAGCCACCTTAGAACAATCAAATACAGTTCACACCAGGATAACTCTCAAGAGATTGACTCACTCTCCACTGAGACAATGCTCACCACTGCTCTGTTCAAACCCACTGCTAGGAAAACATACAATGAAATTGAATTTATCAGGGCAAAGCGGAAATATTTGCCCTTTAAATAGTCCAAGTTCTGCAGGGCAAATAATCACCACCACCACCAAGATGGTTACAGCTGTGGATATACAAAGTACATAATGCATTAAAGAGCACATGAACATCCCACCTGATGAGCTGTTGATGTCAGTAGCCTTGGACAGATCCAGCCTTGTGGAGGCCAGTGGGCCTGCTGGACAACGAACAAATGGAGTCCTATGGTGGGACAAGCCCTAGGTTCCTTTCTAGGTTAGGCTGACTGAAAAAGCTTCCCCCAAGCTGCTTTGCCCCGTCATGTAAACATACCCCACTTCTGTTTCCCTGATTGGCTGTGATTCCTCTATCTGTCCCTAATCTAGAAGGTTCTCCCCTCCCTGTTCCCCGCATTGGCTCTTGCCCCTCACCACTCCCCCAGAGCTTCCCCATTGACTCCCATTCCCTCATCCCGCCCTCATACCCTCAGATCCCTGGTCCCTGATGCTTCTCTCCACTCCCCTGCATAACCCTGGACCCCCCATTGTTCTCAGTCTGCTTCTCTGGAGCCTTGCGCGAGTGTGGCTGTGATAAACCTCTCCCGTAGAACCCCACACGAAGACCCTTCCTGCTCCTTCACCGTCGGACTGTTTTGCCAGCTGTCCAGTGAGTGTGTGTGCAAGTGTGGTGGCTGCACCGAGCGGCTCTCCTGGAGATGCTTTTGGGAAGGTCACGGCACTTTACCATCCAACGCCGCACCATGACACAACATGATGCCAACTTCTTCCAAACTGCATCCTACAAGATTTTCCCCACATACATGTACTCAAACTTACTTACTAGTAAAATAATCACTAAACAGAAGGATCAGGCAAGCACCATTACTGAAAATGTATTTTCAAGAGCTCTTTCAAGAGTTTTCTGGTTAACCCACAGAGAGTTGGATGGCAGAAAGCACAGCTCTCAAACTGCAAGCACACGGTCAGTACACAGCTGGCCTCAAAAGGTAGCAGCTTTAATTCACAAGTTCCCATTTCTTCAGGAAAAAGAAAGTATTTATGCTGCCTCTCAGTTTGCAGCTTCAGTACCCTCAGTATTATCACCCAAGTACTCCTCCAGCATTGCTCCAGTCAGAATATCTATACTAAAAAACAAACAATAAATATTCCTTTTATAACACATTTCCACTGCCAAGCTTGTCAATCCTCCAAGGATTAGTAGGGCTTGTTATAAAAAAAAAAAAAAGCTGTCGTTTTTATCAGCTGAGAAGTAAACTAATTACCCAAAACATCTGAAGAAGGCATGATTCATGACATTTTGTGATTTTCTGATGCACAGAAAGCCAAAGTATAAAAAACTGTGTATATAGACTACAGATCCACCTCCCCTGACCCCATAAGAAGGGTCTGCTCTTGTGGGTCATGCTTTCAAAACCCAACTACACTGCTGGGGGCCTGCTCTGCACAATGTTATCACATCACAGAAGAAATCAAGTGGGCAGGAAGAGGTGAGCAAGGATTGAAAGAAAAATTAATACCTCTTGGCATTACTTTTTCTTTGAAAGGAACATACTAGTAACTCTGCAAGATTCCCAGGGTTTCCTGCATAAACATTCATGACTCCTTCAGGTTTCACTAGCTAAGTGGGAGGCAGGGGTAGGGTTGAAAAGGAGCAAGCCCTAAACCCATTCATTAGTTAAGCAGGGTGTGGACAAAGTCTCAAGAGCGCATGAGCGTGTCACAGTACTGTTACACACGGTAATTCCAGACCACGACATTTATCACCACCTTACTTCAACACATGGATCAAAATTCCTAAAGTCCTCAGGTGTCAACACCAACTTTTAGCTGTCACTGTCACCAACTTCAATTAACAGCAATTACCCACTGATTAAAAACACAGGGAGAAATGTCAGCAACTGTTGTGCAGCTCCTGTTAGCAGCACAAAGGCCAGAGAAGGCCCATGTCAGCCTCCTGACTGCAAGCTACTCACATCACCTGAAGGGTAAGAAACCAGCACAATTTACGAGATTATACTTTAGGGCTGCTCTTTCCAGGGACTCTGTTTATGCTGCAGTCTCCACAACTCCTGTACTGCCATAAGCCGTGGGAAGAGAGGAACCTCAAAATTCAGCTCTTCAAATCAGTCATGAAGTTCCATCCTCCAACAGTTTTCTTTTTACACAGAGGCACTGTCACACATTCAGATGTGAATACCAGCCATGCTGTAAACTAAAAAGTAATTAAATGTAAAAACTAATCTCTCAAAACAGAAAATCACTGCAAAGATATGTTAAGTGAAATAACTCAGAAAAGAAATTTTGCTTTATTATGCAGCACTTAATTTAAGTCATTAGTCAGGTTATCCTACAAGTCTCTCATTCCTTAGGGATTCATACTCCTGACAAGGAATCAGTGCAAAAACACAGAGCTAAGGTGAACAGCCTGTCAACTACCACCAGTCAGAACCCCAATGTTGCCATGCAGATCGGCAGACATTATGAAACAGCTGCAAATAATGAAGCCAAGAAAGCAAAGCAAGAGCTCCGCATTCTCATTTCACACTAGCTAAGAAATCAAAAGAAGCAATCTGAAGTCTCTGAAAAACCTGTGTTTATCACTGTGTTTTTCCCAGCTGAATTTCACAGAATTTTCACTGAGGATGACAATGACATCTCTTTCAAGGCTGGAAACTGTATTCTCCTCTCAGAGTCTGTCAGTTCCAAGTTTCCATCACTCGTGGCACTCAGATCCAGGATCCTCACTCCAGTGGGCTCCCCATTTCTCAGTCACCAGCTTGATGAAGTAGCTGTGACTTGCGTACAGTTCAAGCTTCTCACTGATGTCAACCCACTTCACCACTCCAGCATCATCACCTGCTTCCAGAGGCAAGTTATCCATCGTCTCACCTGTTCACAAAAGAAGAGTTAGGACATGCTATTGCCTCTTTTCTTCCTGCTTTTCCCCCTCTCACATCCTATCAGTTCTGCCCTTCCACAATGCTCCTTCACAGGCAGCAACCTTCTACTGCTTCTCAGAGAAAAAACAACTACGTTTCTCCCTGATTCTGTGCCAGAAACCTTTTTCATATTTGCACTATTTTAAGGCAAATCTGAGTGGCAAATCTGAGTTAACTCCTTGTCACCACTCCTAGGGTATCACCAGCAGCACGAAAAGTTACTGGAAACCATCATGACAACACGTACTCATTACCCCAAGTTTAGCCAATACACCTGCCTGCATTTTTGTTTGTTTGCTTAACATTTCACTGCTGCTTTTCTCACATACAATTCTACAGGACAGACTGAATTCTGAAACTTACATACGCTGATGAAAAAACAAAAATAATTAAAACTTTACTAAAGGCCCCAAAATCAAAAATACCACATTAAGAGGGGATGCAGAAAGGCTTCTGAATTGCTCTTTTTGAAGTTTTTACTGTTTTTAAAGAAGAATCTCAGGGCTTCATAGACAACAACCAAGGAAACGCTTTTCTATTCTGTATTGGAAACAAAGGCCACAGATACACTATCTCCACTACTTCTGGGGGCCGATAAATCTAGGACCAGCCACATATGAAACTTTACAACTGGCATCTACTACCCAAAATTCACTAGAAATGTCACTACATGAAATTTCTAGCTTGAACAACTCAGAATCACCTAAACAGATTGATTTATCTTACGGGTGAAAAATGGGAGAGCAAGATAACAGATCAATTTAAGAATCTAGCCCCGTATTTTACACGTGACTTTCAGGCTCCCCCAATTTCATTGCCATCCTCAGTTCAACAACAGTCCCAATTTCAAATCAACTTATGGAGTAAAAGACAACTAAGAGCACACCTGGAGATATTTACCTGTTTCATCATGATAGTTCACAGCCTCTGTCTCCATCCAGGCATTATCAGTGTTACGAGGGTCATCCACATATCCTCTGTACACCTGTAAGGCCCCAGACAAACCAGAACAAGCTCAGTGTCACAACAAGCAAGGTGGAATCAGTCGTATTTTTTTCTTTCCCTCGGACACACTTGCCCTTACAGAGTTTTCAACAGTCCCCTCCATTTCCTACACCCCAAGAACGTGAGCATCACAACTTATTTTCATTTCAGCTGCACTTCTTCAGGTTCTATACAGCTGTGAGTTACATGCATAGCTCAAGAGGCTACCACAAGAGACACAGAGCTCACCACAAAGTGTTCCTGGCTGAACAGCTTGTGGAGCTGCTTCTCCAATTTTGCTTTCTCCTCAGGCGATTTCTGCAGAGAGTTCAAGGCCTCTTCCTCAAATTCTCGCTTCAGGGTAGCAGTGATCTTCTCTCCTGGGTCCACCATGCCCTTAGAGGGGGGAAAACAAACAAACAAACAAAGGCTATCCCTCAGATTCTACACATTTTAACTCCTGGCTCTTAGTATGTTACATCCTCCTGCATCATACGCATGCCATATTGGCCTCATGGCCTCACCAGCAGGGAAATGTCAACTGCCTCTGGAGCTTTGCCCTTACCCCTGGAATGGCCCACTCCCCACAGTCTCTCCTCTTGATGGCTACGAACTGCAAGATGTTCTTGCCAGTAACTGGATGAGCAACTTTATTGCCACTTACATCCCTTTTCCACCTGCAGCAAACGACAAACAGAAGAACATGTTTTTGCTGCTTCTTGACACAAGGGCCTGAGAGAGGGACAGCAAAGCACTGCCACCTGTGAGGGGACAAACAAGGCAGAGAATGAACATCGGGGGGACTGACGGATGCCATCCAGCAGGATCGCAACCAAGGGCAGAACACTGAGGGTTTTCCTCAGCCAGAAGGGCTGAAAATGCCCATGAGGCACATTTCTGCAGCCAGGCTGGTAGCAGCAGCTCGTCTGAAAGCTCTCTGAGCTGAACTTGTGCCAATCCATACTAAGCGGATGAGAATGTTTCTGCTGGAACAGAATGGTCGCACAGGCTGCAGCAGCGCCAGGACAAAGCCACAAGCAGCCTCCATCGCCTTCAGTAAAGAATTAAGAACTACCAACAGGCAAAGCAAAAAGGTGTCTAAACAAAAAATAGAACAATGCCAGCATTTACTTTCAAGGAAGCAACTCAGTAGCATCGGCATCCTTCTGGAAAGGGGAAGAAGTAAAATGCATCAAGATTATTTTCCACAACAGTTCTGCCTTCAGCATGGCACTTTCTAGCTTGCACTTCTGTTAACCACACAATCTTTTCTGAATGCTTTGTGTAAAATAGTTAGCAACCACACACACATCCTATTGGGAAAAGCACATCAAAACAAAGCATACAATGACCAAAAGAGCATCCTAATCCCACCTTCTCCTATCATAGACTAAGTCAAGTTAGTGTTTCTTACATAAAAAAACGAATGGGCTTACACATAGAGAACACACAGAGTAAAGGGCCATGAAAAATAAATAACCTGTCCAGAGATGCAGAAGAGAAGCAAAAGGCATGTTTTTTTTCTCTGCTGCAGGGTACCTTGCAGTCACCTGTCCCTTACCTGGTTACAATAGGATCAGCAGCGTGGTTTGGTCCCCAGCGCCCCAACAATCCTCTGCCGGAGAGGCCAGTCCTTCCTGCTGGATTCCTGAAATCAGTGCCACAGTACGTGACTTACATAGTCCTGAACTGGTTCCAACTAGAAATTAAGCCCAGCCACACCCAGCTCCTCTGATCTCTGAGGACCAGCTGAAACACAAGGGAGTTCATTTTCTGCTAAATTTCCATACCCTTAACACAACAGTACATTAAACATATTTACTTCCCCACGTTCAAAATGTTCTACAAAAAAAACCCCAAACAAACAAAAAACCCAACCAAAACAAACAAAACCCCTCAAAAAAACCACAAATCAAGATTAAATAACAAAAAAGGGAAGGACAGCAACACATATTTGGTGTCACCATGTGCTTTAAAGGGCAAGAGACACGGCATGTTTTTCTCCTTCATCAATGCAGATTCATCAAACCAGGTTCCATTTTTCTCTCTTGGCTTAGTCCTAGCAGGTACCATGTATCAGAACTGACAGACCTGTAAGAGCACTGAAACCACATCACTGAAATGAATATGCAAACAAGAACCCCACACTCACCGGGGTCTCCCATTTTCGACCGCATACAAGCCATTCAGACTCTTCCTCTCCACTTCTCCATCTCTCTCATTGAATTTGGGAGAAAAACCTTCATCACTGCATGACAAAAAAGAATTTAACAGAGATAAATTATGAAACGCAAAAGCTTTTATGCCAGCCATCAGACCAGCAACACCCCTTTGACCAATGAGCAGCTGCTACCAGAACTGGAATTGCAGGCCCTCCCTTTTCTATAGGAGGCTATAAAGTCTCAACCTTTACTGATTACAGTCCCTCTGTATTTCATTCTACAGGCAAAAGTGCAGAACTGAAGTATTTAATATTGCATCTCTCCCAAGTTTCATTTAGACAGTGTTTAGAAACACTTCAGAAAGTGTTTCAAAGGTATTCTTGTTAAGGTTAGAGCTGGAGAATTGCAGAATCATTTTGGTTGGAAAAGACCCTTAAAATCACCGAACTCAACGCAGCACTGCCAAGCCCACCCCTAAACCATGCCCCCAAGTGCCACATCCCAACATCTTTTAAATACCTCCAGGGATGGTGACTCCACCACTTCCCTGGGCAGCCTGTTCCAGTGTCTGACAAACTTTGTGGTGAAGAAATTTTTCCTAATATCCCATCTAAACCTCACCTGGCACAATGTGAGGCTGTTTCCTATCATCCTATCCCTCGTTACCTGAGATAGAAGAACTGACATCCCCCTTGTTACATACTCACAAAAAAATTACTGTAATTAAGTCAGCCTGTCACATTTCCTGAGTCAGAGCGCTCACTTCAAGAACTATAATTACACTTTCTTCTTTCATTCACTTTCTTTTTTGCATTCCAACCATGAACGAACAAACAAGTGTATTACTAAAATGTTCTTCCAAATTCCTAAGGAGAATTAGGAGATTTTTATTTAGCTTACAACACAGAGAAACACTTGCACAGCATCAACACCTGCCCATTATTCCAATCTCAATCATCAGCTCAGTAAAATCACGTGGCAAAGACCTTCACAACAAACCCAAACAATTCAGTTCTCTAGCCATCACTTTTCTTAATCTTGACTTTCACACATCACTGCAGAATCACATATCGCTTAAAATGATCTTGTTAACTCAATTAATGACTATTTCCTGCTTCCATGTTCACAGGGGAAAAGAACCACTATTTCCACTCACTTAATTTGGGGATCTGCCCAACTGGGTCCAGCCAAAACAGACTTTGCAGTGTACTCCACAGGATTATAATCTTTCCACTCAGTCAGCCAGCCCACTTTATCTTCAGGAACATGGCTCCGCTCAATGTGCGATCCTGGATATGGGGAAGTGAGAGCTTTGCTGAGGTGGAACTTCACATTGTAACTGTTGAACATGTTTACAGGATGAAGACGAGACCAACAGTTTGCAGATAAATTACTAAAAAAAAAAAAAAATAAAAATAACACCTCATTCATTAGGCTTTAACCTGTTATTTAATCCCGAATCTGCAACGTACATTAAAGCAAGCGGAATAGACTCGGCTCTTTCACAGATTCACAGAACCAGTTAATTTGGAAAAGACCTTTGAGATCATCCCATCCAACCTCTGACCGAATACCACCGTGTCACTTTAACCATGGCACTGAGCGCCACATCCAGTCTTTCCTTAAACACCTCCCGGGGTGGTGACTCCACCACCTCCCTGGGCAGCTCACTTTGACGTCTAATCACCCTTTCTATGAAGAAATTCCTCCTAATATCCAACTCACGAAACACCTGAAGTTCACAAAAAACCTTTTAACAGAGACGTGGAAAAGGGCAACACCGCTTTTGTACTTTTCAGTGATTACAGCCCGGCTTGCCTTTCTGCCCCGCCCCAAAGGGACACCCCGAGGGACACGGCACACCCCGGCCAAGCTCCCCCTCAGCGGGCAGGGGGGGCACGGCAGCGCCGGGATCTCGGTCGGGCCATGAGGCGGCCGCTCCCGGCGGAACAGGCCGCCGACCGCCGGCAGCGACACCGGGGCCCGACCCAGGCTCCGCG
>VZTI01001014.1:76059-132175 GCA_013397865.1 Struthidea cinerea | reverse complement strand
GTAGGGAACCCTCACCCACAATGTAGCTGTAGTGAGGCTCCTGCACTGTTTTGTGGATTGCTTCACTGACTCACTTTTGTCTTTTTAAAGATCAGAGAGCCCTGTCTCTGGTAATAGAGTGATCTGGAAACTCATTTGGTGGATTTATTGAGGTACAGAGTCTGACTGGGCATGCGGGATTGTAGCACAGGTTTCTGACCACAGCAGTTCTGCTGCTCATTCATGACTGCAAGTACAGTGGGAATCAGGCCTGGATTGAATTCAACTGTAAAGTTCATAGAATGGTTTGGGTTGGAAGGGACTTTAAAGATATCTCATTCCAACTTCCCTGCTGTGGGCAGAAGCACCTTCTTCTTGATCAGGTTGCCCCAAGCCCCATCCAACCCGGCCTTAAAGATTTCCAGGCATGGGGCAGCCACAGCTTGTCTGTGCTGTGCCTCGACACCCTAACAGGGAAGAATTTCTTCCAAATATCTAACATAAGCCTCCTCTCTTCCAGTTTAAAGCTATTTCCCTGTGTCCTAACCCTACATGCCCTTGTGACAAATCTCTCAATCTTTCTTGAAATCTCCTTCAGGTACTAGAAGGCTGCCCTGAAGGTCTCCCTGAAGCCTTCTCCTGAAGGCTGAACAATCCCAATTCTCTCAGCCTTTCCTCACAGAAGAGGTGTTCCATCCCTCTAATCATGTATCATTCTGAGCTGTGGCACTCTTGGTAACTGCAAGCACCTGGAGTCTGCCAGGGGTGGTGTTCATGACGGTTGTTGACAATAACAGAGGGAAGTAACTGTTATCTACAGCTGAGCTGAACTCACAGGACTCCACAGGGATATTAGAAAAAAAGGAAACCTGTTTGTTGTTTTAAATTGCGAAGGGTTTATAACTTGGTTCCACAGGTTGAAAGCATGGAAGACGTATTTGTGTTAGTCACTTGGCTTTTTTATTTTATGAACCAGTTCTGAACAGCAAACACCTTGTACAATTATTCTGTAATTAACTTTTTGGAATTGAAATAGAGTGAATCATCAAAAGGAAACAACTAAGCAGTGAAGACCTGAACTGAGCAAACCCCTCAACCTCATGTTGGAAACCAATTGTGAAGGATGGTACAAATGCAGCCTGGATTTGAGTTAGATAACACCAGCCCAGTGACTTTATTTGAGAGGAAAGCAAGTGTGAGGCAGAGAGTTTTCTTCTCCTCCTTCTGGAAAGTTGGTGTCCATCTTTATGCAGCAGAATTTAAGGATATATAAGTTGCTGTGTTTGATACGAGTGGTAACAATGGCATGGAGTGTAACTGCTACAGGTTGGAAGTCAACGTGCTTAAGTATCTGTCCGATTACTTTGCTGGAACAGGACATTAACTGTTGCTGTTAACAGTAGTTTCATAATATTTCAGCAGCAACCTGTAGCAATCTGGATTTAAGATTTATCTCTAATCATTATAACTATTCAGTTTTGTAACTGAAAAAGAGTTCTGATGACTGTAGGAGAAGGTAGGTGGGGTGGGGGAGGAGTGAGAGAAGGAAGGAATGACCCAGGAGACCCTCCTGTACTGTGAACTTTTTCCCTCTTTGCTGTCATGTGTGCTGCAGAAGAGGAGATTCAGGGGTTTTTTTTAGGGAGCTATTTTCTGATAGTGTTTTAATGAGAAATCACAGTATGCTGCCATTAAAAGCAATATGTGGAGTCAGAAGAGTGTATTTTCCTCATCTGTCCCTGCTCCCACATGTATATCTGATATGCTAGGAAAGGCTTAACAATTTCTTCCAAATATCCTATTCACACTGCTGTGATGAGCCTGCAGGCTTCTTCCCATCAGGATTGCCTTGATTTTACCTTCCTGTGGCATCAGCCTGCGTCTCTCTGTTCTTCAGGCGATCTCTGCAGCATTTGCTGTTTTTGAAGAGAACTCTGCACAGTTTGAATGTGAAGTAACATCGTTCTCAAAGCAGGAACCTGGGCCTTTTCTTTGTCTGAGCACCGGTGTGCTGTATAAAAACACTGTGAACTCCTAGCCTGATAGCCTGACTTTGGTCACAGCTTATGTCTACATCGAACAGTTTAGCTCTACCTCTTCTTCGGCAGAGCTTAAGAAAGGTGAACTCTGCGCTCCCTCTTGTGGTACATGTAGAAATGTGAAGTTTGGGGGAAAACTGCCCTTAACAGTGAGGGAAGCTGAATGTCTTCGTTTTACTGAGCATCTTGTGACAGAATTAAGTAAGATTTCTGATATTACCTCAAATGATGTGAATGGAGAAGGTTTTCTTAGGTCAAAACACAGACCTGAAGCAAATAGCTTTCTAAAGCAAGGCTAAATGCTGGATTGTGTTGTAGCTTTCCAATATTCAGGGAATGCTAAATCGTGAAATACTGTTAGGTATATGCTCGGTTGATTGATTTTTTCATATACACATGAAAGCATAGTAATATTTGCCTAATACTAGTTAAATTTTTATGTCACTTCCTGCAGACCTTTGTGCTATTTTGTGTATTTTTTCCCTTTGTATTTTATTAAGGCTATTGGTTTGTAATCCAATAGCAGAAAATGCATTCATTTAGTGATCCATTAGCTTGCTTGGCCCTAGATTTTACAAAGTATTTACATTAGATGTGCAAAGATACTTACACCATAGGTAGAAATGATGTGCACTCTAGAAATGAGAAAAGGAATAGCAACAGAGAACTACACTCCAGATTACTGCAGGTTGCTCTAAGCTCTGTAAAGATGCTGTGTTTTCTTGGACTCCATAATACCACTTTTGATAATGTTTTTTCTGGAAACGTTTGCACCCTCAGAGAAGAATTTTTTTAACTTTATAGTGAAGCAATATGCAAAGTCATCTGCAGGGTGAGGAGCCTGGTTTGAAGGAGACTTCACTGTTTGTGCATGTTTAGCTTCATGTCTTTGCTGTGGGCTGCAGTGTTATTGCATACACATGTGGGAGTGCCCGGAGCCTCCAGGACCCCCAGGTACCCTGCAGTAGTGAACTGGTGCAAAGTCTGGTCTTGAAGTTACCGAGAGGCAAGTGAGGAATGTCAGACAGGTGAGCAGTTGTGTACTTGTTGAAGATGTAACTGGTGTTACCCAGTTATAGGAAAAGAGAAACAGGTCTAACACAACAGAATGACTGTGGTTTTAGCCCAATAATAGTTTTAAGGAATGATGATATCATTCCTGCCTAACCAGCTAATAATGTCCTGCAGATTATATCATGACTTCCCCTCTCTGTTGACCATAATTGTATCCATTAAATGTTTGCAACCTCCAATTTAATCCAATATCACCAATAGTCTTGTGGACGATATAAGCCATTCGTGTTGGTTTGATACACTGGGATTTTGAGAAAGTGGTTGTGCTGTTTTTGGCTGTGATAGAGTTAATTTTCTCTACAGTAGTTGTTTTGGGCCCCTGGTTTGGATTTGTGCTGGATGCAGTATTGATAACACAGGGATGTTTTTGTTACTGCTGAGCAGGATTTACCCAGAGCCAAGGCCCTCTCTGCTCCTCACTCACCCCAGCAGCGAGAGGCTGGGGGTGCACAAGGAGCTGGGAGGGGACACAGCCAGGACAGCTGATCCCAACTGACCCGAGGGATATCCCAGACCATATGGCCTCATCCTCAGCAATATATGTGGCGGAGAAGGAGGACGGAGGGGCATTTGGAGTGATGGTGTTTGTCTTCCTGAGTCACTGTATATGTAATGGAGCCCTGCTGTCCTGGGGAAGCGGGAAATGAACTCCTTGTTTTGATTTGCCTGTGTGTATAGCTTTTGCTTTCCTATGAAACTGTCTTTTTCTCAACCGAGTATATTCTCACATTTGCCTTTCTCTTCTCCCTATCCCACTGGGTGGCTGTGTGGTGCTTAGTTGCTGTCTGGGGTTAAACCACAACAGTGGTGAAAAATTTAACATTAATGAAAGACTGTTTTTGATGTGGTTCACTTGGCAGTTCTAAGCAAAATTGCTTTGCATTTCTCTTTGCTGCGGTTTGAAGAATTTGAGTTTGCCACAGAATGCCTATGTTGATATTTGTAGTTTTACTGCTGGATAGAGGAAAAATCATGCAAAGAAATAAATTACTTTATCTGGATTGGAATCTGGGCTTTAGCCCTAATGTGCTCTAAGCAATGCAAGCATTGAGTGAGCCACTGGGACTCTTATTTTCAGGGAATACAAGCTGTTGTAAATGTGGAACATCCTGAAGTATCTTCATTTTGCAAGTCACTTAGGAACGTCATGCAGGGCACACTAAAGCGGGTAGGTGTCTCATATTTTTCCAAGGTGTGGTTGTCATGAAGCCGGGGATTTGCAGAGATACAGAAATAAATATTTCAGTGGTGTGCAGTTTTGCTTAATGATGGGACATGTCTCAAAACATACATGAGATCTACTGGAGTATTGATTGCCCAGGTAACCCCCTTAAATCCTTTCATTTTATGAGCAGTAGAAGATGGATGCTTAAGCGAAGAAGTGGGTTACCAACAGAATTGGATGAAAGATCTCACAGGGAATTGGAGCAACAAAACGAAATTAAAGATGTTCTACTTAATTAAAAAAAGGTCAACGAACCAGATTGAATTTAAATAGTTTCTGTGAAAAACCTATCTCATGCGTGTTAGAGGTGTGAGCTGCTGTTTGGCATTGTGGTGCAGTTCCAGGACTATCAGCGTTGGAATGTGCTAACTACAATTTGAAGCCTACTGGACAAACCTGTTTCTTTCTTTTCATCCTTAAATGCCTCAATGATGCTATCACCAGGCATCTACACCTCAGGGGGAAGGATTAAACGATTAAAAGGGTGGCCTGTAGAACCCTGAGGTTACAACAACTAACTGGTACCATGAGATCCTGTTTGAATGCTTTCTGTCTTGGAGCTGTTCAGGATACACCTTTGTCCACTGCTGCCAGTACCTGCAAGTAATACGTCTCTTTTTCCACTCTAAAATGAAAACCCGAGCTTCTGATGGGATCATGTGAGTCTAGTAATTGGATCTTTAAAACAGACCCATGAAATAGTGCAGCACTTGTAGTGAGTTACGGGAGCGCTGACAATGCTTTAAACAAGGGCTCTGTCATATTTCTTGCTGCCCGTTTCCTTGTGAACACGGACATGTGCTGCTCTCCTTCCTAGTATGGAGGCGAGGGTGTTACAACTATCGAGAAATGAAGCAGAGATTTATTTTTACATTGACCTGCTACATAAATATCTTTTATACTGTTCAGCTGATTCACAGTCCTCATTAATGGACTAAACTTGCTAGTTTGTCTTTTTATCATGTTGATAGACCTGTTAAATGAAACCCTGAGAAATCAGACAATTTAGTCCTGTGGCCAGTGGCAGCTTTTCACAGCAATGATTTCTAGCTGGGTTGTACATGCCAAATGTCCAGGCAGCTTGTGCTTATCAGCACCCATTATACTTTTTGTTGACTTGGACCATTAATAACCTGTCAGATTAGGTAATTAGGCTGTC
Organism: Struthidea cinerea; assembly: GCA_013397865.1. Taxonomy (NCBI): domain Eukaryota; kingdom Metazoa; phylum Chordata; class Aves; order Passeriformes; family Corcoracidae; genus Struthidea; species Struthidea cinerea. Next base: position 126,699 of record VZTI01001014.1, on the reverse strand, counting down.
TCTAGTAGCCAGGGAAAATTGTTTTTCCTAACTGATGGTATGGGTTGTGCAGTTGTGCAGATAAGCACTTGGTCAAACGGCAGTTCAGGCGATTTTTAACTGGCCCTGCTGATGAATGCAAAATTACTGCTGAGACATGAGGGCCAGATAACAACAGAGGGACAGGCACGAAATAAAATTACGTGCCACTTTCAAAACTCTCTCCAAATAAGACACTGCTTACTGTTCTGGTTCTGAAAATCTGCACGTGGGAGCAACCCTGTTAATTTCAACGCTGTGATGGTTTTATAAACATTGTTCCCTTCTTTTGAATTAAAACTCATCCCAGACCTGGCGGAATTAGAGAGATTCTCTCTAGGAGGTGTCATTTTACCCCTGTGAGTAAAGCTGGCTGCTGGTAGTGCCCACTACTACTGAGATTCTCTTTGTGCAGTGACCTTCTTACTTTGGCACTGATGGAGTCTGTTGTGCCCAGGTGCAGGAAAAGGTCTGTTTATTCTGTTGAAGCTGGGATCCCAGCTCTTGGGTGAATGACATTTACCTATTTCTGGAAGCAATTAATCTTCAGTGTGAAAAGGCTGAGTGTTGTGACAACATCCATCTAATAAGTTTAGTTATGTGAAGACTTTCTGCTGGAATAGACAAGAAAATTAATTTTCCTGAAAAGCCATTTGGGTTTTCCATGACTAAGGGCTTACATTCTTGAAGCCTGCTTTGTTTGGGCCAACTTAAAAGATGGGTGCAAGAGTCATAGAGGCAACTTTATTCTGCAAGATTGGTAAGGTGAATGAATACATGCACAAAAAGCTGTTTTAAGAGAGAATTTAATATACTCGTTCCTCTGAATTGGAATGATGTTTGGGAGGGAAGCAAACCAGCACAAAAATAGTGATTGTCCAGACCTGATTGTACTGATGTTGACAGACTCCCACAGTGGGCTGAGATGGTGGCAGCAAAACATGCTCAGCTGCCCGGTCCTATCAGCTCACAGGGACACGGAGCAATTAACTTGTGCTTGGTGAAGGAGGTGGATGGATGAAGTAGCAGAGGGCTGGAACAACCTCTACGCTTATAGATCTACAGTGAACATCTTGAAAGAGGTGACTTGTACTGGCTGACACCACCCTCTGCATGCCCATCTTGCAGCCCAGGTGAGTGGAGTGGATCTGCACTCTGGCTGCCTATATTGAGCCTTGTGCCTCGAGTCCAGATGCTTTACAGAGACTTGTAGCCATCTGCCATCCTTGCCAGCTGAGAGACCACTGAGATTTATGTGGCATAAACTTAACCACCTCCAAGTAAAAATACTTCCTGACAGTCAGCCCTGCCCAGGATATATAGTAGAGGAGACTGAAAGTTCCTTCCTCCAGGGAGAGGTCACCGAAAATTATGTGCTTTCCTCATTCCCTGATGCCTCCTTAGTAGATGTGCACAGGGCAGCAGCCAGGCCAAGGATACGGCTGGTCCTTGCCTTGCAGAAATAGTGTGGGGACCCTAAGAAGAGCTAAGTGTTCCCTGCTCAAGTGCTGGCACATGCCTCAGTGTCCAGGGAATTACATGCTTTTGCACTTTTATGCAGCTCCTGATGGGATGACAAAGATGTCATCCCATCTAAATGTCACTGAAGAAATTTTGCTGAACTCCTGGCTGATAAAAATAGATGTGTTTAAACTGTCTCACTTTGATTTACTGTCTGAGATTCATTGGTGTGGGCTTCAATGCAGCATTAGGCATTTACTGTGGTATCAAGGGTAGGAGACAGTTGATGTGTGGACAACAATCCATTAGAAGCCAGCTTTATCCAGCACTGAGATGGTTTAAACCATGGCTGGTTTATGGAAGTGAATGGATTGAGTCTACTGAACTTTTCACTTAAAACAGGATGAAAATGCCCTTGCTTTGAAGTTCAGCTATTGGACTTAGACTCCAGGAGTCCTCATCTTTTATTTTCAGGATGGACTTGACTTTTCAGTGTGATTTTTCCTTAATATAGTTACAGGCTTTGAGTGGTTAGCTCATTTGAACAGAACCTGCACTCCGGCTTCTTTTGCCTTCTCTCTAGTCCCCTTGTGGAAGGAGTCCCTGCCCACGGCAGAGGGTGGGACGAGATGATCTCTAAGATCGCTTCCATCCCAGACCATTCTGTGATTCTGTGGTTCCCATTACGGCTTTCCCATGAGGTATCCCCTCTGAGGAGCGGGTGGCCGCTGCGTCCCGGCGCCGCTGGTTGTACTCGGCCGGAGCTGCCGCGCGGTGTCGCCCGCAGGCCGCTGCGAGCGCCGGAACCACGGGGTCGCTGCTGCCAACCCTGGCTCCCATCGAGCCCCCTGCGCCTCCCAGCTTTTGATGCTTCGCCTGAGGGTTTATGTTTTGCCAGCTTTAAAAATGCCATCGCTGCTGCTGTGCTGCTGCCCGCCTGCTTTTTGTGACTGCAGGAGCTTTAATTGTGTCCGAAAACTTTGCTGCAGCGTTCCAGAAAACCAGCTGAAATTATCTTGTTTTGGGCATCAAACAGTGTAATAACTAAGAAAAAAAGTAAAAGCAAATGGACACAGGGCAAGAAGGGAGCTGCTGTGTCCTTTCCTATCTAAACTTCTTGCTGTTCAGCCTTTATGAAAACTATGCTGCACTTAGTTTCTATGGAAAGTCCAAGGAGGAAAAAGGCAAAAATAAATGGTTTAGTAGAATCTAGGGGTGAATCTTACATAAAACTTAACAGGTTATAGATAGCTCTTATAAAGGTTACTGTGGTTTAACCCCAGCCAGTAACTAACACATAGGTGTGGGATGGCAAGGAGAATTGGAAAAAGGTAAAACGTGGGTTGGGATAAGAACAGTTTAAGTTTTGAACAGTTCTGATCAGGAATAAACAAAGGAAGAATAATTTTAGTGCAATGAAGAAAAATCGGCACCTATGGCTTGGAGGATAGGAAAAAACCTGCAAAGTGTAGCCACAGTCTCCAAAATCTCAAACTCGGAGGTAACAGAAAGTGTTTACCTCGATCATTCACATTTCAGATCTGTCCTGACACCAGAGGCAAATGTACTGGCTCCAGTGTGTATCAGAAGTTTGCAGGTAGAGGAAAGTATAGAAATCTCTAAAAAGAGTTTGCTCCACTGCAAGGTAAGGAGACAAAGAAACCACTCTTAAACTGCATAATGTATACTGTAAATCATTCCAATTCAAAAGGATCATTCAGAAGTGAAGAAAGTACAAGAAAGAGCTGAGGTGTAATACGGGAACATTGAAGTTATTGTTTTACAAGGTGTTAGGAAATAAGAAGTTAAAATTCTACTGCACAGAGATGTTAGCCACCCTGGGGTCCAGCACATCCACATACCCTATGAGATCAACAAAGTTTTTGTACGCTCCTGTCTACTGCAGATGGTACCAAGATATCACTGTTCAGGGAAGTGAGGTGTCTATTGTTTGCCAAGAGTAAGAAGACTCAATTTTGGACAAAGAATAGAAATTCAGTCAGAGCCCAGGACAATCAATAATTTTAGTATAGCAATATGTAAAGGGCAGGTTGTGCTGGACAGAAGAGTTGTTCAATGCTTCTTTATTCTCTGGCACTTGATTTCGATGTAGGATGCTCCTAGATGCATGCATTAAGTGAGGTACTTTTTTGCCACAACATCTCTGTAAAAAGCCAGAAAGAAACAGGATCCATGTGTAACCTGCTGTCTGTCAATGATTCTTGTCTCTGGCATCTGCTCCTGTTGGTGTTCCAGCTGCGCTAACCATTGCTTTGTGGCGAAACAACTCCCTAAAAACACACACTGACAAATCCTAGTCCTAGTATTCCTCTCCAGCTTTGTCTTGTGGCTGAGGCAGTGGAAGAAATCATAGTATCACAGAATGGTTTGGGTTGAAAAGGACCTTGAAGATCATCTAGTATCAACTCACCTGCAATGGACAGGGATTAGACCAGGTACCTCAGGACCCCCTCCAGCCTAGGCTTGCACACTTTCAGGGATGGGGCATCCACAACCTCTCTTGGAAGCCTCTGCCAGTGCCTTTCTCCCCTCTGGGTAAAGAATTTCTTCCTAATATCTAATGTAAGCCTCTCATCTTTAAATTTGAAAGCATTCTGCTTTGTCTTATCACTACTTACCAGAGTAAAAAGTCACTCTCCCTCTTTTTTATAAGCTGTTGAAGTTCTGAAAGAAATTCTACTATCACAGATCCAAGTATGTCAGTTGCTGTGTGAAGCTTGTAAGAAGTTCAGTTTCTGCAAAGCTAGAAGAGCATCTATAAAATGTCAACAGGAAAAAATTATCCTTGTCTTGCGTAACCTCTAGCTTAGTTACAGCATTTCACACGATTCCATGCATGCCATTGTAGCTTGGTTTTGCAGTTCTTGTACCTCATCAGATTCACACGCATGCTGTTTTAGAAGCATAGAATGAAGCATAATAGAAAAGGATTTACATCCCAGTTTAGAGAGAGATTTATTATCCTAGTTTATTTACATTAAATTAAACTGAATTATCTCTCTCTTCTTTTTTGATTACCTTTTTTAGAGCGTCTAAAGTGAACAATTGCCATGATCATCCAGCTCACATCTGAAAAGAGGCAATTCAAGCAGCCTCATTTGAGGCTCTTTTGCTTAAATATATTAATGGTATTTCCCATCTTATCTGTTTCTTCCCAGACCTTATGTTCATCTATCTCCGTGTAACTGCCTGCCTACATTTTGTGTCGTGATAATACTGCACAATGTCATTTTGTACACTGGAGGCAGAGAATGTACAGCTGACAAATGAATTGGTCAGACTTGTGCAGAGGAACAGACAATTTCTGGATTAGTTTCCAAGTTTACCGCAATTTTCCTAGTTTACTGCAAGCGTGTTATCTTTTCTTCAAAATTTATGTCTCTATGTGGTTAAACAGCTGTTGATAAGGCTTGCCTGTAATGCCACTTGTAATGATCCAAAATAATATTACCCCATGAAATCTTGTTGTCTATGTATTGCAGTATCCAAAAGTCTTTCTGAGCTTATGGAAAGTAGACCAACAGTAATGCCAAATGTATATCAGATCTTGTTTTAATGGTCTCTATCTCAAGTTTTGATCATTATTGTAGTTCTTAAAATCTGGAAAAGTGTGACAAAATTTTGCATTCTGCTTTTTCGTAGGTTAGCGTGTTCCTCTCTATTAATCAAATAGTTATTCACTCCAGCTCTAGTGAGTTGGTTATACTTATGTAAGTCCTCTATCTTACACTGAGGTCCCTGCAGGATCTGGAAGTCAGCAACCCCTTCAACGTGCAGAAAGACAACAAGAGCACAGGGGGCTGCACCTTGTTTGTGAAAGGTCAGATCTCTCCACTGTTAATTTCATGTGATTTTGGAAAAGGCTTCTGACCTGTTTTCCTTGTGAATAGCAATATGTGTGCATACCTGATTTTTTTCTTGGCACCTTATCTAGACATTTATACCTGTGAACAGGAAGTGTTGAACTACCACCAAGGGAAAAGGAGAGTTCTTGTTTGGAAGAATTTCACAATCACTTTTTGCAGGCAGAAATGAAGATATAAGGGCTGGGGCAAAGGAGAGTCAGACCTAGAAATTGTCTTGAGCTTCATGAAAATAATCAGACAGAGCCCGTCCCCATCGCAGAGCACTGCTGGCATGCCATTGGTACATTGCCTGTATTCATCCACTGAAGGCTTTGCTCTGGGCAGCCAAGCAGCACCGCGGGGATATATATGCCTCAACCCTTGCATTTCTGTTAGTTGCCCTCCTTGTCGCCCTGAGAATTATATGACATGTCATTTTCTGTCAGCTTCTTTTCTCCTTCAGGGGCGCTGAGGCAAATAATTAATTTAACTTGTTTTAGAGAATGTCATTTTGCCATCTCGATAAATCACCCTGGCTGCTGTGTCCCTCCAAGCCATTCAAGTTGCTTCTCTCGTAGCACCCCATGTGCCTTCTGGACTTGAATTTTTTTATTTATTTGTCTGAATATCTCTGAATTATCTTTTATTTATTTTACCCCTTTGCTTTTCTTCTCATTTGTTCACAGCTGATAGCTTTAAACTTGCCAGTCATCAGCATCTGATATTTTAGTGTCCATATGCCTCTAGAACTCTTTATAGCTTTGTATCAGTCTATACTGTCCTTCCTAATATGCCCAAGGAAAACTCACAGTGAATCCTGTCCTTAATATTGAGTCCAAAACAATCCTTGCCCATAGTTGCACACCACAGAACCTGAAAGCCACTTTTCTCTGTCTGCCCCTACAGTCTTATTTCCATTCAATTTGGTCAGTTCTCTGTGGCTTGGAAGACTTCTCAGCAATATGAAGATCTTGAGTCCCATGAGATCATGATCTCGTGTTCAGAATATTCCACCGACCCCTAGTGTTGCAAAAACGCCCAGTCCGAGTTTTGACATTTCTCAAAAGGAAAAAGAACAAAGTTTTCCCATGAAGATCCATGAAAACTTTGTACATTTGCTGCTTTCTCACAGCTTTTTTCAATGACTTGGAAGGCAGTGCAGCAGGCAGTACCGTGAAAACAGTAGCCTCCACTATTGGAAGATGACATGCCAGAGATAAGGAAGAGGAGAGAAAGGAGCAGGCTGAGGTAGTAGTAGGTATCAGATATTGAAACCAGAGAGATGTTTGTCTATGGACAGCTTCTAACAGCAGCACTGGCTTTGGTAACATCATTGAAAGGGAAGAAAATGGATGGGGTTAGGATGAGTTTCAGGATTAGAGAATCGCCGGGTGAAACGGAAGGTTTAGTTTCTGTGAATTTACAGCATGATGACTTTGGTTAATGTATTACTGCTATTTGCAATGCATCTGTTCCTTGTGCCTATGAAATCAGATCTGACGGCTTTAGTGATGCCCTCAATTTGGATTGGATTTTGGCCCTGCTATTCCTGTGAACAAGGTTAGAGAGCAGTGGTACCTTTTCTGTTCAAAATGCACACTTCATCCTGAAGAAAACTTTGAGGAAGACAGGATGGCAGCCAAACTCCTGAGGTGTCAGAAACTTTGCTGCATTTGGTTCTATTCCCCCCACTCCTCTTTTAAATTGAATGTGTCTGATCTGGAGTCACTCAAAGACAATGAGCATAGAATCCTACAAAAAATTTCATGTCACATTTCAAAGTAGGTCTGCATCTTACTAAGCCTGTAAAAGACCAAAGTGTGAGTAAAGGATTGAGAAGAGAGAGTGAAAGGTAACTATATTCAGGGAGGTGATGGCAGGTGAGGGTTATGTGGGAGGAGGAGAATGAATTCACGTTTAAGGATCACTCTGACACTTCATGCCCTGACCTGTGGTGGGTCTAAGTTTAGAGAATAAAGGTAAGATCTGAGGAGAAGGGAAACAGATACAGGAAACAAAGCACATAGAGAATGTGCTACCCTGAAGGTCTTAATTCAGTAGTACGGAGCTGTGGTGCAGCCAGCAGCTGTGACAACTTAAAGGAAATCACTTAGAGGGATCTGAGTGGGCTTTCCCCAGAGCAGCTTCTCATTAGTGTCACCAGAGAGACAGAATTATATAAGTCTATCTTTCAGGTGAAAGAGATGTTAACTTCCAGCAAGGAAGGGTTGTGCTGATGAAGAATTTCTGCTCTAAAAACTCTGCTACGGACTTAAATTAGCTGCTATCCAGACTCAGCAATTATGGGCATCTTTTATACATGTAAGGCAGCTGGTGAGAGTAGGGCCAGCATCAGCCTGGTTCTCCTCTTCGCCTGCAGTAAACAAGTGAGCTCTCCCTTGTCCCAGTTATGCACAGAGGGTTGTAGGCTCTGTTCCCTGGAAGAGCAGAGGCTGTTCTGCCCCTTGGCATTGTGGATGCAGAAAGCTGTGAAGAGCACACGGTGCTGGATCTCTGGCCCACCATCCTGGCATAGCAATAAGGTTCTTGGCTGGGAGGTACACAGAGGAGGCAGGATCACTCCCCTCTACTATTGCTTCCTCAGTCATGGTTGCAGTTGTCTTGATTCCATGTCTTAGATTAAAAGGAGCAGCCCCTTTCTAGTTCTCCCTTTCTAAGTACTTCCCTCCCTGAAGCATCGTTGTGAACAGCCTTGATGAGAGTACTACTCCTCACAGCTTTACTGTCTTGAGGGAAACTCGGGGTTTACACTGTTAGCCCAAGGTCAATTCTAGTGAAAATTCAGGTGTTGCAGTTTGAATGTGCACTGGTGGTCTGGAGACATCCTTGGCTCTGCCACAGTCTTTAACCTGACTGTCCCAGCCCACGCATTAGAGCCTTGAACAAACAGTTTATCTGTGGTGTAACAGAGTAGTTAAAGATTTTGACATGAGGTATGAAGAAGGCAGCCACTCATTAGAGCTCTCTCCTGCCTCTCTCTGTTTGCCTACCTTGTCTCTTGATGGGCTGGGAGAAATTATGGTGCTTGCACACTCACAGGCAAGGCAAGATCCATCTATCTGCCACATAAAGATGTGCTGTTATGCAAGACAGTTTTGAGATTCTCTCAGCAGTGACCATAGAATATTTTCCAGTTATTTTCTGACACTATGTTTTGGTGGGACATAGAATGGGCTGAAAATTGGGTTCAGAATTTAGTGGAAACTTCCTTTCTTGTGTTTCAGCTTTCATTGATACTTGCAATTTTGAAGAAAAAAAATAGTGTGAACAGCAAAAACTCTGTGTAGTCCACATAATAAATCAAGTAGAGAATGGTAAGAAAGAGCCAATACAGAAGAATCCTGCTCAACTGAATCCTGTGATTCTGCTTTAGTCAGATAGACTGAGGTATCCAGCATAGGAAATTTCCCTTTCAACCTTCTGTGTGAAAAAATAAGGGCTCGTTTGTACAGAGTGAAATACAATGCCAGACTATGCCTGACTGTGACTGTAACAGGACAAAAGACTTAAATTCATGAACTCATTCCTGAGCTGTTCCTCACTAGCTAAATCCAGAGTGTCATATGCTCAGAATGTATGTGAGCATCTTGGCTTTCAGCAAAACAAGAATTGGGCCAATACATGCTTGTTCTTTGGTCTATAAGCACTTGGCACCGAATATGTTGCAGTACTCTGAGCTATCCAATATAATGGGATTTCCATAAATTTTTTAAATGTAGACTTCATAAATACAGTATTTGGCCAGTACATCAAATGGATCTGACTTTCCCAAAGTTAAGAGCCTGAGGCTGAGCAAACAGATCATTCCTGGACTGGGACATCAGGATTCACACAGGGACTATACAGATCCAAGAGCAGTAACAAAAAGACACAAGTCGTACTGAAATGAGGGGTGAAGGAACTGGAAAATAATATAAAACCCTATTGTACAAATTCAGAATATTTGGCTCTGATCCTACATGAGAAGTGTTTATTGCAAGACTGTGTTTGATGCTTAGTGATGATGAGGCAAAATACAGCAGAAAAACAGGGGCCATGAGAAAACTGGATGCACAACCACTTGTGCCTCTGTGCCAGGTTTACTCCTCTAAGTTACTGCTGGTGCTGTGAGTATTTTCTCCAGCCTCCTTTGCTCCGCATCTGCATGGAGGTAGGAGTATCTTGCTCAGTGCAGACTGGTAGCATGAACAGGCCATGTTTGTCAGTAGGGGAAAAGCAATATATTTAGTAATCAAACAAAATTTATTAAAAAGTCTGACGAGCTACTGAAACTTTCTGAACAGGCTCAGCCATTTGTTTCCATGGCAGCTTTTACTGACTGGCCTTATTGCAATATCTTGCCTGAACAGTTGTAAAATATATTTCATATTGGGTGAGTTCAGATTTCAAGGATGAATTTCATTGCATTTGCAAACATTGCAGTGCAAGAACACACACACGGTAGTTTTTCTTCTGATGGCTCATTTTTGAATTACATGGCTTGCTTTGTGTTAATGTGTGTTTTCTAATATCATGTAAGCAATTTTATTTATAGACAACTTGTGCTTCATGGATCTTCATCTTTCCTCAATGAATACAAGCAATGATGGGAATTGGGCTAAATTACTTGCTACAGCATCTTTTTCTACTTGATAATAATGGTCCATTGATCATTGCTAATCAAAAGCTTATGAGATAGCTGGCTACCTTAATGTGCATGTGAAGTTTGTCAGCTCTTTATTACCTAGGTTATATATATAATGGCAATTTGTTAAGTTATTCAACCAGAGAGAAGAATTTTATAGCAAGCATAAGGGTAGAAATATTGGTGCCCAGAGTGTGTAGGAGCAGCATACAGTTAAGTGTTATGCCAGTATACAAGTCATTAATTTGATGTTACTTAACACAAAAACACTGAAAATACATTTGATTTATATAAGAGAGATCTGGTGTTTTGTGAGTTTGTTTTGAAGAAGAGGGGTATTTTATTGAAAAGTCAGAATATAAACATTAAGCTGCCTTGGGGGAGGCCAATAAAATCTGTTCTGTGGTTAAGCTATAAGGTGGGAGACATTTTTGAATATAGAATTTTAATCATTAAAAACTGGTAAGTATGTAATGAGTAATACCTGCTGTGGCTTTTGGAGGATTTTTCACTGACTCTATTATAGAAATACAAGCAGTTATGGTTAAAACATAATAAATGAAAAAGTAAAGGTTGGAATGACTGGTTTTCATAAGGTAATATAGCTGATGTTGTCTTAAGTTGAAGTGAGCTAAAGTTTATAGCAGATGCAGAGGGGCTGGATGGAAAGTGGCCTCATTTCTACTCTGTTGAAATAACAGTGTAGTTAGATGTGAAGGCCGTCGGCTGGCTCGATGACCTTGCAGAATCGTCCTCTGACCACGAACCGATCATCGTATACCCCTGAGACGTGAGGAGGAACCAGAAAGCAGAAGCAAGCCAAGAGAAGCAGGGAGGTCGACTGTTGGATAATTGCTGTGGACAGGATGCGAACGATAAGATAGGATGTTAGAACTGACAACTATGCAAGATGCTGAAACTAATTAATGAGTTATTGCTATGCCATTTTTGGAAATAATGCTATGCTGTTTTTAGAACAGTATCTATACTGAAACAGTATAAATGTAGTTGATGTTACAATAAAGCCAGAGGAAGACGACGGCTTCTTTGCATGAAAACTCGTTGTGGCGTTCCTTGCCGCCTCGATAGTAGCTAGCATGCCACAAGTGGTGACCCTGACGTGGTCCGGAGAGCTGACGTGATCCAGGGAGCCTGTGTGCTCCAAGAAGCCTGCAGAGAGAGCAGAAGAGCCGTGGGATGAGGCGTTGTGGAGGCGGAGACCGGTGCAGCAGAGAGGCAGGGAGTCTGCCAAAGGTCTGGACCTGTAACTGACACCTGGAATCAAGGTGAGCCACCAGGAACTAACCCATAATGGGGAATGATTTAACAAAGGAAGAGAAGACTATAGTGTCTACTTGGCAGTCGCTTTTGCGATGTACGGGTATAAAGACTACAGACTTTGTGCTGCGGAGCATGCTGCTTTGGGCAAAAGACCAGGGTTTTCCTGCTGACGCTAGCATTGCCCTAAGCGTGTCAGCATGGCAATCCATGGGATCAAAACTGTGGGATGCAGTGTCTCCCAGAGACAAAAAAAGCCCAGGGGCTGGCTACGACCTGGCAGCTGCTATACAAAACCTTAAAAAACTGGAAGGAAGAACAGGATGAGAGGGAAAAGGAGTTACCGGAGTCAGAATGTCCAGGAGAAGAAGTGGGGGCAGATTCCCAGGACGCTTCCCAATTATGGGTGGAGGCGACTTGTACCGACTCCTACTAAAAAGTATTTGTCCCCTAAAGATTATGTAAAACCTTCCTATCTGCACCCTAATAACTTTGTGCAGCGGGAGCAGCCAGTTTATCCGTCTCCTGCTGACCAACTTGCTGCCAGCCAACTTGCAAAAATGAAATTGACTAAGCCGATACCCACAGCTCCATTACCCCCATCGCCTCCTCCAGTGACCCCTCCATTGGAGGAGCTGCAGTATGACCTGAATTCGCCTGTACCAGCTGGGTCAGAGAGTGACAATGAGGAGGGGGGCAACATGCGGGTCGCTCCAAGTTATAAACGGGCATTGGGCAGGGGGTTTCGCAGTTGCAGGAGCTACGCTTCTTGTAAGCATTGGACTTTAACTCCTTGTCAAGTTACAGTACAGCCTTGACAACCAGGGCGGTTTTGGGAACAAGTTAAAAGAAAGGCTCTGGAGTGTGGAGATTGGGACACATTGGAACGATTAGGAATGCCCAGGGATGGCATGGCAGAAGTGGAGAACGCAGCAGGGAACGCAGAAGAAGTTGCTCAGGCATTCCTGGTGATTAAACCCGCTCCGGGGTCAAATCAGCCTGATAGTCCTAACGTGCTTGCTTAGAAAGTAGTTCAGGACATACAAGCGAGAATTGCAAAATATAGATTGGGGTGTCCTGAAGTTATGCAGATTTTACAGGTCACAGATGCAGACTTGTTCACTCCTTTTGATATTTAACATATAGCCCAAGTGTTGTTTCAACTGGTCCAGTTTGGGGTGTTTGAAAGCCATTGGCGACAACTGGCAGAAAGGACAGCCGTGGAAAACTTGACGCGCCCACCGGGGAACTCCAGGCTGGGAGTCGGAGTGGAAGCCTTGATGGGCGCAGGCATGTTTGCAAACCCTGATTTGCAAGCCCACTGGGACCCTGTGGTGCTTGAGCAATGCCAAAGGGTAGGCATGAGAGCATTGATGAAAACCATTGAAATGGCTTCTCCTGAACCTCGATATGTGAAAATAGTGCAGGGAACAAAAGAGCCGTTTTTGCAATTTGTGGAAAAAATTGCCACTGCCCTGGAAAAACAGCTCGAAAATTAAGAGTTGCGAAATATGTTATGTAAACAGTTAGCAAAAGACAATGCAAATGAAGACTGTAGAAAGATAATAGATACTCTCCCAAAGGATCCCACATTGACCGACATAATTACAGCTTGCTCGAAAGTTGGTACAGTGGAGCACAAAATGTCTGCTCTGGCCACCGTCTCAAGACCACAAAAATGTTTTGCATGTGGGCAACAAGGACACTTAAAAGTGGATTGCAAACAAAAGCAAGCAGGGCAGAAGCAGAAAGGGGCTGGGAATGCAGGAGCCTTCTCTTGCAATCGATGAGGAAAAATGAGTCATTTTGCAAAACAGTGCAGATCTAAATATCACGTGAATGGCCAACCTCTAGGAAATTTGGGAAACGGGAAGAAGAGCGAGAAGGGGAAAAGCGCACAAGCAATTCCCCAGGGGATGTTGCCGGCCCAGAACACACTGCTGATGCAGGCTTACTCAGCCAACTTAGCGGGAGCACCAAAGGAACAGCTGGCGTGGATGTTTCCATAGCTGCAGCAGTGACTTTAGCCTCTTGTGAGGTGCATAAAGTTCCCTTGAATGCACACGGACCTTTAGGTCACAGACTAAGTGCATTGTTGGTAGGGAGATCAAGTGCTACTCTACAGGGAATTTTTGTGCACCCTGGAGTCATTGACGCTGATTTTACAGGACAGATTTGTGCTATGGTATCTACTCCTACACCTCCAGTTACCATTCCAGAAAAGACTCGTATTGCTCAACTTGTGCCTTCTAAGTCATGTGTTCCCAGGACAGAACAGCAGACTTGCGGAGAAAGAGCCTTTGGATCCATGGGAACACCTCAGGTTTTCTGGGCCAAAGACATCTCGGGCCAACGACCGAACATGACATGCACCCTCACTTTGCCTGGTGCCAGTCCATCGCACATTTGACTCCGAGGTTTGATTGATACAGGTGCTGATGGCTCCATCATTTCCTTTTCTGCATGGCCTTCTACATGGCCTCTAACTCCTCTGGGGTCAGCCATCGCAAGTTTGGGAGGAACAACGCAAAGTTATTTAAGTTCAGAACCTGTACTGATTAAAAATGAGGAAGGACAGACAGCTTCAGTCTGACCTTATGTTGTGGCAGCATTGCTGAACTTACGGGGACGGGACGTGTTGACCACACGGAGTGTCAAGATTGGAACGGATTTTTTTATAGGGGCTACTGTGATGAGGGGCGCCTACCCCACGCTGCAGTTACGCTGGCTTACTGACAAGCTTGTCTGGGTAGGCCAGTGGCCTTTTGAATCAGGAAAAATTAGTTGCCCTTCAATCTTTAGTACAGGAACAGTTGGTCACAACTGAATATGCACAAGGTCATATTGAGTATTCCACCAGTCCTTGGAATACACCTATGTTTGTAATTAAGAAAAAGTCAGGAAAATGAAGGTTGTTGCACCATCTCAGAAAAATTAATTCAGTGATAGAGAGCATGGGGGCATTGCAACCTGGAATGCCCTCACCTACCATGATACCTATGGGATGGGACATTTTAATTGTTGATTTGAAAGACTGCTTGTTCACAATTCCTTTACATCCTCAAGATATACCGAAATTCGCTTTTACTGTACCCTCAATTAACAATGCTGAACTTGTAAAGCAGTATCAGTGGAAGGTTCTGCCCCAAGGCATGAAAAATAGCCTCACCATTTGTCAATGGTATGTAGCACAAGCTTTGTCTGGAATTCGTGAACAATTTCCAGGTTCATATCGCTATCATTATGTAGATGATATATTAGTAGCAACACCAACTCGGGAGGACTTGCTGAAGATACAACCTCAGTTGCTTGCCGCCTTGCATTTATACAGATTGCAGGTGGCTCCAGAAAAAGTGCAACAGCACCCTCCTTGGAAATGTTTAGGAGTCAGAATTCTAGAGCAAGCAATCCAGCATCAAAACGTACAATTTCAGAATTCCATCAAAACTTTGAACAATGCTCAAAAATTGTTGGGAATCATCAATTAGTTGCGTCCTTATTTAAGACTGACCACAGATCAGTTGTCTCCTTTGTTTAATACATTGAAAAGAGACCCAGATTTAAATTCACCTCGAGCCCTGACTCCTGAAGCACAGCGAGCGCTGGATGATGTCCAGCAAGCAGTTTCCACACGACAAGCTTACAGAATAGATCCATCCATTGATAGCACTGTTTTTATCACCATTCCAGATCTTCATCTGAGCCATCACTGGAATGACCAGTAGCCTGACCCGCTGCATATTTTAGAATGGATTTTTGTACCTCATCAACCAAAAAATACAGCCCCCACATTATTTGAATTAATTGCTCAGTGTCCTGGGTTGCAGTATATTCTATTACCATCCTCATGAGCTGTTGAAACCAGGTGTGGCAGTGTTTTCTTGCCTCCTCCCTCCGGACTGTCTTTCTGTTAATGGCCCATCAATGCCCTGCCCCATGACTCAGAGATAACTCCCTCCAGACTATCTTCTGTTAATGAGCCCATCAACACCTGGCCTCATGACTCATCATCCCATTGTGAGATGCTCCACACAGAAGGAGGAACCAAGCATTCCATCCTGGATATAATCTGAGATTCCGAACACCACAGACACCCCCTTTTCCACTGGACTCCCAGAGGACAGGAGCTACATAGCCACCACTGGACCTTCCGAGGAAGAGCAGACCCTTTCTACAGGATCACTGCTTCAACAGAACCACATCCACCACTTCAGGAGGACTGCTACCACCACCCTGACTAACAGGGTGTCAGGTTGTATCCTGACTCTGTCAGTTTGAACCAGTGTTTTCTGCCTTTTTTTTCCTCAATTTCCCTATTAAATTGTTATTCTGACTTGGTGCCTCCCACTGGTTTGTTTTCAAACTAGTACACTCAATCAATAATCAAATGTTGTTAACGATGTATGCAACTAATGGCTAAGGATCCAGAAAAACTTGTACTTCCAGTACAACAAGATTACTTTGAATGGAGCTTTGCTAATAGCAGTCCACTGCAAGCATCATTACAGAGTTTCATGGGACAGATTACCTATCATTTGCCCAGTCATAAATTGTTGCAGTTAGCAAAGTCAGCTTCTTTGTCTTTGCGATCAAAAAATAGCCATGTGCCACTGCAGGGACCTACTGTTTTTACTGACAGGTCAGGGAGAACTGGAAAGGCCATCGTCGCCCGGAAAGATGATTCAAGATGGCAGATGCTGGAAGGTCATGAGTCAGGCTCCGCTCAGCTTGTGGAACTGAAGGCCGTGGCCATGGCATTTCAGAGATTTCCTCATGTACCATGGAACCTGGTAACTGATTCAGCTTATGTTGCAGATGTTGCACAGAGTACAGATGGCTCACTTTTAAAGGAAGTTAACAATGCAACCTTGTTTTCCCTATTGAAATCATTGTGGTCTGCAATTCAAGATTGAGTGCATCCTTATTACATCCTGCACATTCGAAGTCACACTACATTGCCAGGTTTTATAGCGGAAGGTAACTCTAGGGCTGATAAACTCGCTAATCCTGCATGGGTAGCACCTCAGCCCAACATGGTAGCACAAGCCAAAGCATCACATGATTTTTTCCATCAAAGTGCACGTACTTTGCAGAAGCAATTTTCACTCACACCTACGCAGACTTTTGACATTGTTAATTTATATCCTGACTGCCAGGGATTTGCTGCACCTTTGTGTGGAAGGCTGTGAGCCCTTGGCACTCCCTTGGAGGAGAGAAGCCAGAGGCCAAAAGGACTCACACCAGAGATAAGCAACCTATCTCCGGTTATGGTGACCAAGTGAACCACCCCCAGCATGCCTTGCTTCTTTATGGTAATACCTTGTACCCAGTTGGCTAACTGGTTTCTACCCCACCCCCTGCCTTTCCTATAAAAAGACCCCTGTTTCTGTCCCCAGATAGGGAGCTCTTGTTCTTGGCCTCCCTTTCACAGAGGCTGCTGGACAATAAAGCTACCTCTGTGGAACTGCCATACGAGGCTCCTGTCTCTCTATCCCTGAGTTCTGCCGGGGTGATTTCAGAAAGAGCTGAATCATAAGAGCTGGAATCACTTGTAGGTGAGAAGTCGCTACACTTGCTGAAATCACCTGTTGCTCAGGGAAGTTGCTGAAGCCCCTGGAAAAGCCTTTCCCTGGCGGGACGCTTTCTCTAGGAAGGCCGCAGCACACCGGGTTGCTCACCCCTGGTTCTCTGAAAGCGACACCTTTACCCATTGGTGTCAGTCCCAGGGATCTTCAGGCACTGCAGCTCTAGCAGACAGATGTTACTCATACTGCTGAGTTTGGCCCTCTCAAATACGTGCACGTCTCCATTGACACTTTTTCTTCTGCCATGTGGGTGTCTGCTCACACGAGGGAAAAGAGTCATGATGCTATCATGTATTGGCGGATGGCTTTTGCTGTTTTGGGAGTGCCTTCTACAAAGACTGATAATGGTCCTGCCTATACCTTGGCAAGAACAAAGCAGTTCCTACAACTATGGAGTGTAAACCACAAATTTAGTATCTGTCATTCACCCACGAGTCAAGCTATTATTGAACATGCTCATGGCACCTTGAAGCAAAAACAGAAAGGGGTGATAGGAGAAACCCCACACAGCAGACTGCAAAAAGCCTTGTATACCATTAATCATCTTACAGTACCTTCTGATTCTGACATTCCAAATTTTCTGAAACATTTCCTCTCTTTGCAGTCGGATAGACCTGTGACCTTCCCTTGA
The DNA here is from genome assembly GCA_013397865.1 of Struthidea cinerea. Taxonomy (NCBI): domain Eukaryota; kingdom Metazoa; phylum Chordata; class Aves; order Passeriformes; family Corcoracidae; genus Struthidea; species Struthidea cinerea. The sequence goes on along the minus strand of VZTI01001014.1, from coordinate 109,215 downwards.
GGAAAGGTATGGGTAAGAGATCTCATCACCAACAAGTGAGAGGGTCCTTGGGACCTTGTCACTTGGGGGTGTAGGTATGCTTGTGTCTCCACAGATACGGGAACTCACTGGGTTCCAGCCCAGTGTGTGAGGCCTGACCTGCGACAAGCTCAGACTACAGACCAGCAATGCAATCAAATCGCAGGAGACAATGAAGCAACCTGAAACTTTTGTGGTAACAGCCACAACATTTGCCTCTGCAGTAAAGGAGGAGTAGCACTACTGCCTCCAATGTCACCAAAAATGTTTGAGTGACTTTAGCTAATGCTATAAATCTTCTTTATGTATGTCGCCTGCCACGCCATGCTCTCCCTTCCAAACATGCTTGGTGGAAGTGCTGCTGAGCAATGAAACCTTGCCAAAAAACCTTGCCAATGGGAGGGATGGCGCAGGAAAAAAGCTATCACCTACAGAGAAACTGCTTGAGCCCCAAGAAATCGACATTTTAAGTTCTATTCACACACATGCTTGTGTGACATTTAATTTTTCTTATGCATGGCATGGTGCCTGTAATGGCCCAACACAGAAACTTTCACCTCTGCAGCCTTGGTATGGCAATGCATCTGCTTGGTGTAATAAAAGTTTAAATATCACATTTGAAAATAATCAGGTACCAAGACAGCTGCCCCATGATATTTTCCTAATATGTGGAGACAGGGCATAGGCAGGCCTCCCATTGAATTTGATGGGTGGATCCTGCACTCCTGGGCAACTAACGATATTGCTTTTGAATATATCTACAACCCAAGGCCTTACATCTCCTTTACATCGTCAACGGAGAGCCCTTTCTCAATTTTCGCCAGATTGTCAGGATAACATGGAATTTTGGAAAATTGGGAAGTGAGTGATCGCGTCTCTCTTTCTCCCTGGAGTGGCAGCAGCAAAAAGCTTTAGCAACGCTTGATGAGTTAGGTTGCTGGTTGACAAAGCAAACTAACACGACATCAGGAGCTTTAGCAGAATTGCTAACTGATGTTCAGTCCGTACGCCATTCTACATTGCAAAACCGTGCAGCTATTGATTTTTTGCTTTTGGCTCAGAGGCATGGGTGTGAGGATTTTGAAGGTATGTGTTGTATGAATTTATCAGATCATTCGAAATCGATTTTCACAAGCTTTCAACAATTGCAAGAAAGGGTAAGAAAGTTGGAAGAGAGTAGCAGCTGGTTTGATAATTTGTTTAATGGCTGGGGTATCGTGGGATGGTTCAAAGACACGTTAAACGTAAAAAGACTGATAGTACTGTTTGTGATATTAGTGCTGTTGTTGGTGCCATGTTTGTTGTCTTTCCTGCAAAGGGCCCTGCAGAAAACAGCAAACACCATGTTTGTAGTTCAAAAACAGAAAGGGGGACACGTGAAGGCCGTCGGCTGGCCCGATGATCTTGCAGAATCGTCCTCTGACCACGAACCGATCATCGTATACCCCTGAGACGTGAGGAGGAACTAGAAAGCAGAAGCAAGCCAAGAGAAGCAGGGAGGTCGACTGTTGGATAATTGCTGTGGACAGGATGCGAACGATAAGATAGGATGTTAGAACTGACAACTATGCAAGATGCTGAAACTAATTAATGAGTTATTGCTATGCCATTTTTGGAAATAATGCTATGCTGTTTTTAGAACAGTATCTATATCGGAACAGTATAAATGTAGTTGATGTTACAATAAAGCCAGATGAAGACGACAGCTTCTCTGCATGAAAACCCGTTGTTGTGGTGTTCTTTGTCCACCTTGATAGTAGCTAGCATGCCACAGTTACAGGAAATAAAGATTATTCCCAAGGAAGGACCAAAGGAAGAGACAAAGGAAGCCATCAGGATGTTACCTCCGGAGAGGAGTGTCTGGGAGAGGAGATTAGATCAAGCGTAGAAACAGCCTAACTGGAGGGAATTGCTGAGTACTCTGTTACCTTTTTTTTTCACTGGTCTTCCTTCCTATGGAAAAGTCTCTAGGAGGGGTAAGATGATGCTGAAGGTAGCATTGCTAAAGAAGGTAACAAAAAGGAACATAAGCAGGGAGTGTGCCCACCCCATTCACTCTCACTGACATATTGTGATAGGACTCTGGAATGGAGGGATGCCTCACACCTGCAGTGCCTCCCTTCTGCTTGGCTCAGAATACCACGAGCAGTCAGAAGCACTTGTCTCTCATTGTCAATTAAATTAGTCCTCCTTGAGTGGAGACTGAACTACAAAGAACATGAACACAAAGCCCATAGTTGTAGGTCTTATCTGGATTTTCTGGCAATTCTTGATGCTCAGCATTTATCTGAGGATGGAACTAAAAGATCTTGAAATTAAAGAAGGATGCAAGCCCAGGTCCAGTGATGCAGTGTCTCCTTTCTTCCCTGTCCTTGCTCGGCTGAGGGCAGAGTAACCCTTGCATTACTCTACTCTATCCATCTTGACTGTTGTCTTAAGACTCCAAAAGTCAGCCCACATTGAATAGCGGAGGATGTCTGAAGCTTTTACTTGATTGAGACCTGGCATTTCTTTTTTGATTTATTACTTGAGGTTTCTGAATTTTCCTCCTGAGGAACCACTACTAAGAATATTTAGAGTTTCTTAATCCTGGAAGCTTAAGAAATTCTCACAATTGTGGGTAGTCTTGGTTTAAAGAAGGAAGAAGTGGAACACAGTTTCCCATAAAGTGACGAAAATTTTTCAAATTACAGAACCCCTGGATTTTGGGGGTATTTTTGCCAAGAGTCCCAATTTGCTGACCACCTCTGCCAGCCTGTATATCTCTAAGATCAAACCAAATCTAAGCTAAATGTTTATGTTTACTTATCATTTATTTTTGATGCTCAATTTAAACAACTAAAATTGTGAGCTAAACATTAAATCAAAACATTGGAATGAATTAGATTGTGTATGTCTCTGCATGATTGCTTTTATATTAAAAAGTTTACATGAATGCTTTTCCTTCTCTTAAAACCAGACTGACATGCATATTAATGATGCCAGATGTTGACTTCATGCTGTTTCTTTCCAACTAAGAAAATATTTATATTAACTTAGTTTTTTGCAAGTATTTCTTGTAAAATATATGATGACACTTTGCACATAGAAATGTTCTTACATCGCAAGTCTCTAATTTTATTCTTTCCCTTCTGAGTCTCTCGTTCAGTGGTAGATGAACCAGATTTGGAGTGATAGCAGACATCTCAACATAACCTGAACACAATGATATTGAGGAACCTAACAAAATATCAGTAAACCCAAAAAAAACTGAGAGTGGAATCCCAAAAGAGAAGTGCTGTCCCGCTCAAAAGGCGATCTTGGTGTCCTTGGCTTGATCTTCTTGGCTGTCCTCGGCTACCCCGCTTCATAGCTGTTCAGTCACTGATGTGACTTTTCTTTTTTTCCCTGGTGCCAGAATATTCTACCAGCTCATGTGGAGTTGAAAACTGTTGCATTCAGATTTGTGAGCTTGCAACATGAACAGATTTTATTTGTGACCTTTTATTTTAAAGACAAATAGAACTGCCAGAAATTTAGGCATGTTCTTAGACTTGTTGGAGCAGGCTAGGCAGTGCCCAAGAAGAGTTCCTTGGATATGGAATGACATAAGAAACAGGAGAAATTCTTCAAAATCAGAACCACACACAGCAAAGCTAACTTCTGATGAGCTTCGAAAGAAGGCCTGTATTTCACAAATAGACCTAGTCCCTGAAAGATTTCAATCTCAATTGCTTTGCATTTTTGGCACTAGTAGAACTGTGTGGTTTTACTCTGCATGTGATACCTGATTATTCGCACATATCGCAGTACTTGTCATAACAGCATAATTGTCCTGTGAGAATTTGATGCCCCTTCATGCCCCTAATCTGGTGAAAAACAGCTTCTTGTTCTGCAGGGGATGCAGGCATATGCAAAATATAAGTATTAAGTTCAATAAGAGCTGAAATGCTTCCCATTTTAATGTTATTCCCATGTCATTTAATGACTCATAATGGGTGTATTAATCCCTGTTTATGTAAATGTTTGGATTGCCCCTCTAGAATAAATATCTTAGAACATTTACTTCCAAAAGAGGCTTAACTATAGGATTGAAAGATCAGTACAAAAGGTACAGAAATAAATATGTCTTTAAAAAAGAAAAAAACTTTAATGGCATTAACACTTATTCAGTTCAATTTATTGCATAATGTCAAAGGACACTGTGTATTATATAACAAGGTATGTACTCAGATAGCAGAAATGAATTTTTAATTTGAAATTATGAGCTCAATGAGCATTAACTTTATTTCCAGTGTTCGTTACAGGTGGTAATAGTTTCATTTAAATTTTGGGAAATCGTTACATTAAAGTCTCACTCAAGCAAATCTTTTTGTGGGGAGTTGCTAAGAGTTCTCTTGTTTAAGGGGACAGAACCAGAATTTACAATGTATTGGAGCTGCTGTTAAAATTTTAGAATCTCTTAGGGGTCTGGGGTGTCAGCTCTCCCTAGAAGACAGGACTTTTTACTGTGGAATGGGATGAGTATATGTAAATGTTTTGATAGAGAAGAGCAGTCTGTGAAGGTGGTCAAAGAAAGAATGGAGAGCAGAAAGACTTTGTGGAAGTAGTTTTTTTCAGTGGTGGGGGGAAGTGCTTCTCTATTTTTGTCAATGTTTTGAAAAATGTCATCAGCTCTCAAGGACTGTCAGCAGGTTTTGGAAGATGGCACATTGGAGAGTGATAGAAAGAGAGCATTTGGCCTGTTCTTCTCACCTAGAAACCCTGCTCCTCTCGCCAACCCCCCACAGCTGAGATTTCGCTTCTTCACAAGTCTGTGAGAAAGGAGGAACAAAACCAGACCTGGAAGGGGACTGCTGACGCCTGCCCCTGGCATGGGCACATGGGCAGTTGCCCGGGCAGGGAGCGAGCGGGGCAGCCAGCGACCACCCTGCCTGTTCTGCTGCTCCAGGCTACTGGCACTTCCAGCCCCAAGCAGCAAGGGATCCCATCCTGACAAGATCTCCAGAGCCCGTGGTCTGTGTTACAGCACGTGTCCTTTTCATATAACACCAGGAGGAAGGATTTTACTTTAACAGAGATCCTCTGCAGGAACAGAGGGCAAAATTTGAGGCCCGACAGACTTAGTGACATGCAAGAACAGAGTAATCAGACATCTCATATGCTGTGAGTGGATGTTCAGACATGTGGTCACCCTTGAGGGTGAGTTAAGGCTTCCCTAATGTTGGAGTGCACTAGGTGGTGGTAGAGCGATCCTGAGGACTGGAGAGAAAGCCTCTTTCCTGGGCCCGGAGGTGACCCTGGGAGTGCATCCAGGTCACCGGGGATGGACTGAGAGAGGATTGTGTGTTTATGGACAGACTGGGCCTAGGAGAAGGGTTAATTGTAGTTTGTGGCCTTATAGGGCATTGTTTGCCTATTACCATACTAGGTAAAATCTGTGCAATACCCCAGGTGATTGGGGGACACTGTGGTGAACATCTTTCCTGTTTACATGATGTTATATCCTGTTGGGTGCTGGTATTTAGGGAATTCTGACTGCGCAATAAACGGCTTTGCCTTTCTCCATCTTGTGTGCAAAGTCCTTGCCCATGCGTCATTACTGCACCCTAAAGCCTGGACTTCAGTGCACTCTGCACAGCTTAGCACATGGCCCAAAGTCTTTTGGAGGAAAGTATGGACATGTGAGAGTTGAGGTGGAGATCTTTGAGGAGCTGAAATCCAGACATAAACTACAGCTATTCCTGTTGAAAAGATGGCATGTGTGATGTCCTGGATAAGAGTGTGTTATGAATTCAAGTGACTGTTGTTGATTTAAGCTGAAGCTTCATGTCACGACTGGGATTTCCGCCAAGTACAGGTTTTCCAGAAGGTCTTTGTGAAACCAGGGAGACTCCAGAAAAATGTGCAAGAAGAGAATTCTCTTGCTCTAAATTTATTAAGCTAATAAGACCCTGTAGGGTGACTCAAGAACCCAAGGGACAGGGGAGGAAGGAAACAAGAAAGCTGGTTTAAGCTGTAGCCAAGGCAAAGGAAGCATGATAAATGAGGCGAAAGTACAATTGTGTTGCCTTGGCTGCTGCAAGGTGAAAGAATAGCAGATCAATGTATCCCAGCTGGGGAAGATGAGGGACAAATAGACTTATGAGTGAGCTTGTGAGGTTTGGAAGGCAACTTATTAGGTATAACAGCAAATTTCTCTCTTGGATTTTTAAAGCCTTTACAGCTCTTATTGAGGACTAGGTGAGAATTTGAACTTTTAGAAAGACTCAGGGGAAAGACAAGGTGTTTCTGAGTGTATTACTGCCACTAGGAGACAGATTTTTCACTTCTGGGGTAGGAAGGCCTCAAGGACATGGCCATAAAGCTGGTTGGGTCCATTATCCATGAAATGATTTTCCTAAGCCCAGATCTGGTTGAGATATTGATGGGCCCTTTCTACAGGCAAGTAAATGGGATCCTAAGCACTGTCAGGCAATGTGTATTCTTAGGCTCCATGGACATGAATTGTCACTGTTTTGGGCTTGTAATGTCAGAGAGAACAAAACCTTTACTATGGAGGTTACCTTTTTTAGGGGAGGTTCTTGAATGGGATTGCTCATTAATTGAGTATAAAAAAACCCTGCCACTAAACTTCCAAGTGAAAACAGCTGTTCACCAGTAATTTTTTACAGACGTCTCCCTAGTTTATGCCTGGCTCCTGATAAAGTGAGTGAAGTGCTCCTGATACCAACAGTAATCCATGCAGCTGGCCTCAGATTTGTGCTGAGGTTACTGTATGCTGCATATGGTTTTTTAAACTAAAGCAGAGATGCTCTGCTTTATTCTTTAGAAGTCTACCTTGTTCTGTGTTAAGTGTTGCTTTCCTATAAATCTTAACCATTGAGGTATCTGTAGCTGACACTGGCTTTTGAAAGACAGCAGAGACTGATTGGGCCTTTCTCCAGAAATTAGTTATGGTTGAGGATGGGGAAAGGATAGAAATAGCCCATGCTGAATGTGAGGGAAACAGTGCTCAGACCAAGGAATTCATGAGCTGTTGCAAGAACACACATCCAACCTAAAATATTTTAGATATACTGTCAAGTTAGTATTATCCCTGATTTTTACTCTTGATCGACTTTTCCCACTGTGTAATTCCACTTCCAGCTGTCAGTAACTTTTCTATCCTTTCAACATTTGGTTGACATTCCTTCACCTTTAATCCACCTTGTCAGTGCAGGACTCTTCTGGGGTGATACAAGAGTGTTTAGCTCTCTGCATATTGAGTTAATCACATACTCTCTGTCACTCCGCTGAAGTCATCAGGAATGAAGTTACTCTTTAATTATGGAGAGAGATGTGCCTTTTCAATGCTTCGACAAGCCTCATGTTGCCGACATTGAACCTTTAGGCAGTTGGGAATGTCTTATTAAGAACACTTTGGGGAAGGATTTTGGTTATTTTTAAAACTCCCCTTCATTTTTCATACTTTTGAAAGACTTCCTTTTACAAAATATCCCTTCTTTGTAAAAAACCACCAAGTGGCCTTGTGGGGGTCGGTGATGCCTTTGGTTAGGGGCGAACAGAAGCATCCCCTGAGATGCTTTGTTCCTTGGTATGGTCTGTCCCGGTTTGAATCTCCCGGTTGGCTGTAAGCCTCGTCACTCCCCTGGCATTCTCCCATTGGTCCCCATTCCCTAATCCCACCTTTCTCCCTGGCTCCGGGTAAAACGGGGGCCCTCGGGATCGGGTTTCAGATTTGCTTTGGGAGTTCGGCTGTACAACATGGAATAAACCATCTAGAAGGATGAAAAGCGAATCTCCTTCCTGCCTCTTTGCCACCTGACAGTATTACCAAAAATGCCCCAGGTTCTGTGGGCTAGCGGGACCCACGGAACCGGGCTAAAATTACGGTAATATGGCCTCCCAACAAAATTTTCAGCATCTACAGTTTTTAAGAAGAGTGGTTAGTACATGAGTTCTCAGAGGAGTGTCCTGGGAGAGTGAGGCTGGTGTGGTAATTGCTGACCATGTGTAAGACTGAGGTTTCAAGGAATATTAACAGGAGATTGCTGCCATTCAAATTTCCTCTCCTTTGCATCTTGGTAATGAGCAATTAGAACTTTCATTGCAGCTTTATTTGTTTGGCCTGGTTTGTGCACTGTACCAGGGTTAACCTCATCTTCTGCCTTCTTATGGGGTCTTGAAGTGTTTGGGTAGTTGCTGCCAGAGTTTTGCTGCCTTGGGATGTTTGGAGAAGCCTGTTAAATTACAGTGTTACTGCAGTAGAGCTGGAAGCAGTGTAGTGAGGCTGTCATAAGATCTAGCATAAGGAGACTGACTTTATGGTATCAGTACTCACTGGAGGGTATAGCTAAACTCCCATCTATGGCCCTGCACAACAGGCTTGCGATTCTGATTCTGGATCAAGATGGAGTTTCCTTTTTTCGTCCTGCAGCAGCTCTATGTACAGTGATGGCAGTGGAACCATTTAAAAAGGCTGGGATTTATACAGAGACTCTTCTTTGAATCAAGTTAAATTTAACTCCAGGGAATTTTCAAGCTGGTTATAATTAAGCACAGTTTTTCAAGTCTGTTTTTCACTATGGCTATGGCAAAATATCTTGGACAGCTCCTCCATGCCATGTGAGCCCTTGAATCTCTGTATAAAGTCACTGTACAGCCTGCCTCTAAGAAGTGTGTCAATATTTCGTAAAGAATAACTACAAAAGGAGATTACATGTAATCAGGTATAGAATGCCTGATTTTTGTTTAAAAACGATGTTTCAGACTTCAGAATAAATTTCAGTGTTGATTACAAAGTGAACTAATTTCTACAGAACTGAGTTAGTCAAGAGGGGTCTTAGTGCTTAGAAAACTATCCTGACAAACATATGTGAAACCCTCTTCAGAGCTGAGAAGAAAAAGGATGTGTTTTCAGATTTTTCTTTTCTTCCTAGATTTTTCTCTCTCTAGGTGACTTAGAAGATATGATAGCTTGCTGGTTTTGTGATATCGTGCAAGTAGAAACTTCTGGTTTTCTGTTATATGAAATACTGCAATGGGAAACAAAATCATTAGTAGTTCAAGGCAAAATGAACTGTTAATTTATATTGAATGTAGATACACAAACACATTTAGATATATGTAAAAATATATACTTTTAAAAAATAAATTGCCTTAGGTTTACCTGAAGCATTTTTTCCCTCTCCCCGCTGAACCATTGATCTAAAAAGTCTGTTATTCACACTTCCCTATTGGTAAGGGACATTTGCATTTGTCAGATCCTCAGGTTTGTAATGAAATTACATTATATTATAATAACTTCTCCTCAGCAATTCCTCTTTGGGGCTTTTCTTTACCAGGTGTCTTAGAAATCTGACTTTTTAGATCTATGGATCCTGTGTTATTAACTTCACCCTGAACTAAAACTTCACCACATAGTTCAGCAAAAACTTAAGATTTCAGAAAGTAACTGAAGGCAGCTGTCTGGCTTTCCCTTTAGGCATGTGTGGCTTTTCCTCCAACTCAAATCAGAATGGGGGAAATGTAATAATTTCCTCTTCACTTCTGTTTTAGTAACCTTTTCATCAAACACAAAGAGTTACATGTCTTTGGTCTTCGGAAAGTGTTATCCTTAGGCAACAAGGAGAGAAATGTGGTTCTGCCTTGAAAATCTTACCACCTTGCTTTCAGATTCTTTGCTTTTCTTGTATCTGCCTGTGAATCCTTTATGACTGAGCATGTACTAGAACAACATTATTTATGTAAAGTACAGGAAAGAGCTGTAGAGTTCAAAGGTAGATTGTAATTTAAGATAAATCAGGCCTTTATTTGCAGCTGGTTTTAAAAAAGGAAAATGAAATGCGAATAATCATTGTTTCCTCCCCGCAATAATTTTGAAAAATAGAATAATATTTGGATTTTAGATATTGACTTTGCTTTGTTTTTAAATCTTAAAAATATGCTTAAACAGACATGGCTATTAGGAAACATTTCTGAAATGTGTGGCTTCCAGTTAATTTTCTATAAAGAGGATACAATTCTGGGTATTGGGGCATCAGTGGGGAAAAGCAGGTTAAAGCTCTTGGAGTACCAGACACCTCTTCAGGCCCTAAGTAATGGAACAGTCTTTACTCAGATGCAGTTGACTGGAGAGTCAGTCAGACTTGAGTGACTTGAATGGAAACAGTATATATATTTCCTCTCCAACCTGCCCTATAAAAAGGTTTTCCTCTACTGCTTGGGTCCGTCCAGTCTCCTGCATAATCTCTACTCATGGTGAGAAGCCTCCTCTGAGAGTGGCCAGAGGTTTTACGTCTCTTGCCGTGTTCCTCTGAATTTTGCCCATTGGCTGAAGTTGAGGGGCAATTTGTTTCTCCAAAACAGAGGTAAAATTTCCCCTTAGCAGGCAGGCACCGGGCAGGGATCCATAGTACCTGGCAATGCCTCACTACCATGTGTCTTACAATTTGGCTATCTTCCGATACAGCTTTAGCACGTTACAGAGGAAGGTGACAACTGAGTACATTCTGTACCTGGATTGTCATCACTTCTTGCCCCCAAACGAAGGACTTTTGCCTGTGAACTTCAGAGCAATACTGAAATAAGAAATCATTTAGCACTGAGAATCTCCTGCTGCCTCTGTTTCAGCATTCCTGTCCCAAAAGAAGAGTTATCCAAGAAGTAGTGTGTGACAGTACCATGAAATATTGAATCAGGGAGGCAGTCCTAATGCTCCACCAGGTACTGTAAGGAGCACAACAAAATGATTAATGAGATCTACCCCTACCTCTGTCAAAACCAGATCTGTTGGGCTGCAGAGTTTCTTTTTTTTGGAATATTCTGCTCCGCAGCATGTTGCCATACAGAGTCATCTGCAAATGAGTAGCAGATGGAGCAGTGACACATTTTATCTTGCAGCAGCAGGGACATCGTATGTGCTATGAGAATTCAGAGAAGTAAGTTTCATGCAAGTAGGTGATGAAATTTCTTTCTCTGCAGATTGCAGATGGACAAACAGAGAGGAAAGAGATTTTCTCAAGAAAGGCAGTAACAAAGAATGAAATGTTCAAGAAGTTAAAATTAAAACTCCTACTATGGCAAAGATATAAGACTGCCTCCTGTGCCCAACTGGTGTAACTGCCTGTTACACCATGCCTTAGTTTTTTGTTTCAGGTAGTATCCTTTCCTTCAGGCCTTTACAAACTGATAACTAGAGCTACTGTACTTTAAAAGGCAGATGCTGCCTGTCATCAAGAGCAGTTAGTCCATACCCTGGGCTTTGTATAAATTGATTCCTCCTCCTCTCATTATATATAGTAGATAGACATCATAAAAGAAAATCTGAAGAGTAATACAAGCCAAGGCTTTTTCAGGATTGTTTGGTTTCTGGGTTCTGCTCACATATGCCTTTTTCTCCTCTAAGCTCTGTGTACCATAATGTTTACTAAAATACTTAGACTAGAAATTGCTGATTGTGAAGTTGAAGCCCGAGGCTGCATCCTGAAGCTCACTAGACTTCGAGAAAGACTGAAGCAGACATTACAAAGCTAAGTCTGTGTTTTTCCAGATAACGTCTAAATCCTGAAAATGCAGTCATAGTCTGAGGTTTAACTTATGCTAGGCCTTGCAGTAAGGTATCTTTTCCCCTCTATTAGCAGACACGTAGGGGGATGTTTTTGGCCTGGTTTGTGTGTTTGATTTTCACCCTGACATTCATGTTGCATCCAGGGATCTGGCAGGTATTTTTTCCCAATGACTGTATTGATCTGTATGGAGAAAGCATATGCAGTTGGCAGCATGCTGTGTGCCTTGCTGTTTACCAAGCACAAGGCTCATGCAGAGTTGTCAATTTGCTGTGCAGTGCTGTGCAGTATTGGTGTATTTGGGCCAATGCACCCCAAAAATATCTCAGCCCTCCTAGGGTCTGCTTACTCTTGAGATAGAGCCTGTTCAGATGAAGAGAGATCTGACAAGGTACTGGTAACAGCAGGGAATGGATCACCATAATCCAACTGTCCCTTTTAATCCTATATCCCAGTCCATGCTGTGTCTTCTACTATAATTAATATCCTCTTCCAGTGCATGACACAAGTCATAGTTAAATAGTCTGTTCTCCTCGCCTGCCCTATTGTGTGTCATCCTCGATGCACATAGGGCTGTGATTTATAACAACAGACATACTGGGAATCATGTTCCGCTGTGGAAGCTGTGTCATGCTGTGCAGAGAGGGAGATGCTGGCAGCCAGAGCCAAACCTGACACTTCCTGAATGTAAAGGTGTGACTGCATTGCATCACCAGAGTGTCTTTGAAGTCTGCAGTGTGAAAGATGGTGACTTACCAGGAGGGGACAGAAAGTAGCAGGAGTAGGACATGTATTTAAGTAAGGATGCCTTGGAGAGAAAGTGCTTCCCTCTCTTCAGCCCAGAGTCACAAATATTGGCCAAAGCAAATTCCCAGTTCCATTTGGGACAGAGGATCCTTAGCAATATCTTGATGATCTTTCTGCTGATTGTGGTCTCGTAAGAAATGGTTGAATTTTATTCAAGGTTCAGCACTTTGTTAAAGCACATAGAAAAGTAGCCAAAGTGCCTACCAGACACACAAGACTGTGCTTAGCAACCGTGAAACCTCATAGTCCTGCTACAGCTAAGCAGAGTGTAAACAAGATGTTTTTCAAAAACGTCAGCTCTTAGCAGCAAATAGCAGAGACATTGCTAGTTGTGCAGTTTTGAGTGCTTCTGGAATCTGACAAGTTCTTATAGAAAAAGTTGGTGGAAAGGAAGAGACAGCCCTTTTTATCCAGAGAATGGTAGCACATAGAATGGTTGCACCAGAGTAAGGAAGGAATGGGGGCAAAAGCTTTACCTTTCCTCCAAATGACCTAGCATGTTTCGAGAAGTCATTTCTGAGGTTTCATTCAGAGACAAACATTCAGTGTGGTCAGGGAAGGTCTCACTCACTTTTGTCACCAGCTGGTCCTTTCTAGGAATGGATGATCAATACAGAGCCTCAAAGAGCATGACAGTGTGCCCAGTGTTTCCATAATGCTTTGTAGTGGACTTCACTCCTGCTTTAGAGTAGGCAATGAAATTATCAAACAGCAAGGTGCTTTGCCTTGTCACCAGCATAGTCAAGAGTACTGCCTACCCCACTGGCAGCACTGCTAAGTAGTGGCCAGTTCAGTTCTGAGCGCAGGCGATCCTCTCAGAGATCCTCCAGCACTGGAAGGTGAGGCTGCCCACAACACGTCTCAGTTTTGTGAGCAGACGAGGCCAGGCTCCTGGCTGCTGCCAGGAACTCTCTGGTGTTAACACAGAGAGCCCTTGGCCTCTCATCTTTTGCAAGTTACAGCCTGGAAGGCAAACCACTGGAAACCTCCTCTGATCTCTGTGTCATATGTGCAAATCCTTAATCAGACAAAACTCTCACAAAAAGGTTTTCTTTCTTCCCTTTCTTTGTGCAGCCTGCTCCACTATCTGCTGGGGAAAGAAAAGTTGGTAACTGATTTAAAAAAAATTGAAGAGATCCCTTTCTACTGTTCGTAATTCTCCTTCTGTGCTATGGTGACTGAAATCCTTTGCAAAACTGACTCCTAACGTTGTCATTAATGTCTCTGACATAGTTGAGAGGAATGAAGGATGAGCTTAAACTGAACATTAATCTCAGATTAGTCTGGTTTAGTAAAAAAAGAAGAAAAAAAGACAACTGTATAATTTCTGAAAACCAAAGGGAGACAGAAAACTATTCATTTAGATGTAAATCACTTTAAAGTGCTTGCTCTGGGTTGGAATTTAGTTGATGTTAAATTTGTCAGCTTACAAATGAGGGAGAAAGACAAAGGGGAGGGGAGAGAGAGTTATTGCAGGACTGTTTTCAGAAGTCTTATAACCTTGTCTATTTAGAACAAAGTGAAATCTTACTTTGTGGTACTACTGAAGATTTCTCTAAAGGAAGAGGAAGGAATATTTGCCTTCCAATGCTTGCTTTGAAATTCTGAGCTTATTAGAGCCCTGAATCAATATTCAGTGCAATTTCATTATCAGTTGTTATAAATGACTCAGATACCGAGTGGAAACGAGTTATAAAAGTTTTATTGAGAACTACAAAAAAAAAAATCAGCAAAGCAAAAGGGACAGCGCTGGGAGCATGACAAAATGCCAGAGGTTCAACCACAAAATGGTGGTTCTGCTTTTTATACCGCTGAGATTGCACCAGCCTGATGCGTGTTTACTTTCGGTTTTGCGCAGCCTCGCCCCGTGTCGCTCCTTTCGGCGCCGCCGCAGTTCCGTCGCTGTGGGTGTCGGGGTCCTGACTGGATGGAATCCCACTCCTTTTATGGTCGCGGCTTAGAAGTGTGGCTAGCAACAGTTCCCCCGATGCAAACTCATAAACCCACATTACAGCACACAAATCACACCACCCTTGTGAAAGCCAACCTCGCAACCAGGCTATTGTAACAACTTTAACCATTTTATAATATGTACTATTATCTTAATAGTTTCCAAGGCCAACATTATAATATTTAATATCAATTCATACAATACTTTGTGAAAGCCAATTCCCACTAACTTGTTTCTCATACAGTTGAGTGAATTTGGATTTTTCATTCAAAGTGATTATTTCCCTCCCTCCAGCATTCAGAGAGATTCTTAAATAGCCTTTTCCTCCAGACTGATCAAAATATTAGTGGACATTTGTGAAGTTTGGACCTGCTGCTCAGCACCAGATTCATTAATCTTTTGAGTTTCTGACAGATGTTAACCAAAAGAAGCTGCATGTTAAAACTTCTCCATAGTGATCAACACATGAAAGTATTAGGAATGGGGAAGAATAACACAGAATATATTATGTGCTGTGAATGTTTCATTGAAACAGCTAAAACAACTAGGAAATAAAATATGAAACTGCAGCTTGAGAAGATTGATCATAACTTTTGAAGACTATTTAGCAATTTAAATTTTTAAATTATTATAAGAGTTTATTCTTAATTTTTCTAATAAATGTGCAGAGAGAATACAAAATTTAGCATTTTACATACAAGCCTGGAATTCATTTGTACAAAATTCCTCTGATAAAAAATAAATTTCTTTTATACTTCAAGCACAGATGCTGCCAATTCTTTTGAAATTTCCACGGTTACCAAGAACAATTCATTATTTATTATAAGACAAGTCTAATAGATCATAGAGTTAGTCACTTAAACCTGCAGGAAAAACATTTATTAGGGCTTAATATGTACTATTAAGTAATCATAGGGAGTTTGCTATTAAAGAATTGTCAATCATGATCTCTAAAAAGCAATGCATGCTGACTGTGCTCTTTCAATGTTCACTGCAGAGAGAGCAGGTGAAACGCAAGTTCTAGATATGTGTGGGTTCAAAGTGGAGCCTCTTGGGAGCAGTCTGCATAGTCAGTCCTTGACACAGGCACCAAACTGCTCACTTTTGGGTGAATTTCTCAGCCTGCAGAAAGGCTGGGCCCTAAGGCAGCATGGGGATCAGGCTCACAACCTACTCAGGGGGGAAATATTCTGTGGTGGCAGCTGTGGCTGCAATGAATCACACAGAGGGGTGCTCCTACATGGCAGCCAGCACAGCTCTTCGCAAGTGCTGCAGTGTGGTGTGACGCCTGTCCACGCAGGCGATGGGCACACACAGCCCACCTGGAATGTGCCCCCATCAACAACCTAGCGCTGTTGGCCGTTGTCACTTGATCAGTGTGACAGGGGGCACTGGCAGTTAGACGAGTGACAGGTGTGCTTTTGGTCATATATTATGGGCTGGGGGAGAAGGTGCAGTTGTGAACCTTGCTAAATACTGAAATACATCCCCTGGAGCCAGGGACTCGCAGCTGGCCTCACATGCAACATATTGTATCTGTTCATCAGCCCTACAGCAAGGACACAGCAGAGCCCCTCACAGGCAGGAGTTTTTGTGCTTCAGACCTCATTCTGCAATATAAAGTCATTATTTCATTATGGGAGGCACCATTCCTGGAAGGCTAAGGCTGCATTTCCATGAGAATTTTGGCTATAAATAACCAGTAATTTTTAATCTGGTTGTTAATGAAGTAAAGTATGTCTTTATAAGTGTATTTCTTTGGAGGCATTCTGAGCTCTGGTCTCCCTTGACTTCTGCATGTTATAAAGAAGAATTGATTTGAATTTGAGTATGAAGAAGGGTTTACAAGAGCAAGTAACTGGGCAGCACTAAGCAGTAAGTGGTAGTGTGAGCTAAGGACAAAATGCTTGGACCAGTGTGTCCTTTTTGACAGCCTTATTGGCAGGAGTTGGATCGTCTTTGACAGCTGTCAAGGACAGCGTAACAGGGATCAAGCAGCAGTCTTCAAGAGGGACAACACAGGGATATCTTGCTGCTGGCCCATCCTGAAGGATGGAGATTGGCAGTTATGTAATGGCATTCGAACAGCATCCTGAGTAATGTTTGAGTTCTGTCCCTCAGGCATTTTATAAAATCAGAGGACCATAGAATTGTTTAAGTAGGAGAAGATCTCTCAAATTATAAAGTCCAGCTGTTAACCCAGCACTGCCAAGCCCACCACTAAACCATGTCTGCAGGTGCCACACCTGCACATATTTTGAGTATTCCGGGGATGGTGACTCAATCACTGGTTTGGGCAGCCTGTTTCAGTGCTTGACCACCCTTTCAGTGAAGGAATTTTTCCCAATATCTAATCTAAACCTCCTCTTTTTGTAACTTGAGGCTGTTTCCTCTTGTCCTATTTCTTGTTACTTGGGAAGAGAGCCCGAACCCTGCCTGATAGCACCCTTCTATCAGGGAGTTTTAGAGAGCAGTAAGGTCCCCCTGAATCTCCTTTTTGCCAGGAAGAATATCCCCAGCTCTCTCAGTCACTCCTTATCAAAATTGTGCTCCAGCCCCTTTCCCAGCTCTGTTGCCCTTCTCTGGACATGCAGCACCTCAGTGTCTTTCTTGTAGTGAAGGGCCCAATGCTGAACACAGGATCTGAGGTGTGGCCTCACCAGTGCCCAGCACTTGGGATGGTCACTGCCCTGGTCCTTTAGTTCACCAGATCCTCTTTCCAGCCCTCCTTGGAGATGGGCATAACATTTGCTAACCTCTAGTCAGCTGGGATCTCCTTGGTTAGCCAGGATTGCTGGTAACTGAAGGAAAGTGGCTAGGACAGCTCAGCTGCCAGCTCCCTCAGTACCCAGGGGTGGTTTCCATGTAAGTCATTCTTCTGATGGCATTTTGATTTCATTCTTGTTTGTTTTAATACAGTCTGAATTCAATTCTCAATTGCACTAAAGTATTTTCCCCTTCTTTGACAGCATGTCAGAGGCTACAAAGCATGTTCCTATTAAGTGCTCTTAGTACTGTCAGATTGACATGGAATGTCTTAGGTTGAGCGAAGAGAAGGTCTTTTCCTGGGGGCAATTTTGTGCTCAGAATTCCACAGAAGTAAAGTCTGCTGAAATAAATGTTTCTTTTCAATAGTGTCTGGAAAACAAATATCTAGTGTGATCATCCAACTGTGTCTGTAATTCACATTTAATTCTCCCACCAGATCCAGGGAATCGGAGACAGAGACTGAAAAGACTATTATGTTATCTGCAGTCTTTCATCTACAGTCTTTTCATTGACTAATAGCAGGATTAAAATCAGTCTGTTACTCCTCCTCTCTCTATTTCCTACAGTCTTATTAGAACTTTTAGATGGCTTCAAGCAGAAAGAATAGAATTTTTTAAATAAAAAAGACTGATTCACAGTTAGAAAGTATAAGACTATGTAATGTTAAAAATAGATGCAGACCCCTGTATCAGTCCTGTTGCCAGTTCAAAGCTGTGCTTCTACTCCTGCATCTTTCAGAAGAAACACTTGTTTTAGCCTGGTAGGGATGTAATATATTGACATCAGTGGCATGAGTATAACTGAGATGAATTTAATTCTGCTCCTCACACCACTTCTTTCTTCAATCTATATTTCACTTGAGAAACTTGATTTGGTGTCAGGCAGTGTTGCATGTGGTTAAGGGTTCTGGCATTTTATTGCTCCTGCCTAGATGATATTACTAATGTTTCAAGGACTGCTGTAAAGCATGAAAGCAAGACATAAATCTCTAAAGGTAGCCTAGCTGCTGTAAAAAAATAAATGCCAACTATTTGAATGTCCTGCAATGATGGAAGAAAATAACTTGACTAATTGACTGCTAATTCTGCTGATAATGGGAGATAGATTCATATTAGCCTGATGAAATCTAACAGGCAAGTTACCTCTGTGTTCTTACAGTTGTGCAATGCAGCAAGGGAAAACGAGAAGAAAGAAACACATGCCTAGTTTTTTTGAGCTGACACTGGGCTATCAGTTGGAGCTGGCCAAAAGGCAGATATCCCATGTTGTAAAACACCTTTTTTTTAAAATTGTAATTTGTGTCAGTTTGAATCAGACTGCTACTAAATATTTTGACACTTCCTATGAACTGGATATCCTGGCAAAATATCATTCTGTAAATGCTGAAATATGTCATTGTAAATTTACTCCCGTTGGCCCACACTGCTTTTGGGCGAAATGCGTTTCTCTTTCTCAGCATCAGCACTGCTGACACAAGCTGTGAAACAGGCAGGAGTAGCTGGGGAGCTGATGATCCGGTGCTTGTTCCATGGAATGTGCGGTGAGCTGTGGGTCCTGCAGGCTCCTGGGTGTCAGCCAGGCAGGTGTCAAGGCAGTGCCACTGCTGGCTGAGCCTGCTCCATCTCCTCCCTTGCTTCCCTTCCTCCCTTGTTTACTCACTTTGCTGCTCTTGCTGGCTCTGGTCTTTTCCTGTTTGCCATTCAGGACCCTTTTTTGAGATCCAGAGTCCTGGGTTGCTGATTGTAGGCCTGTCCTCTGCATGCATGCTCGGTGTCACCTTGGCTTGCAGTGGTCCTTGGCTTCTGTGGCCTGTCCACACTGAGCAAGTTCCTTGTACCTTTGCACTTCATTGCAGCCTAGGTTTCACCTCTGGATCTTTTCTTGGGGTTGTCCAAAGTCAATCAGACCTGATTTGAAAAAGGTATTTTTTCATTGATGGAGAGTATTTTAGGTGAAATTTTTTTCTACAGAAAGTTTCTGTCTGCATTGTGTGCCATTTCTAGGAGTTGCATTAGATTACTATTGCTTTCAAACCTACTCTACTTTTGGGAAACTTTCTTTCCTGTGGACCTTGTTCCTTGGAATCCCATCTCATCTCAGCCTCAGGTTCATCTTCTGTTCTTTGTATTGTTTATTCACATGTTCCCACTGACATTTTAGGCTCTGTCAAGAGTGAAGGGTTGTGGAACACACAGTTGTTTTCATTAATGTAGGTGCTGCCCTGACCATGCTGGTGACCTGCAGAGTCTGATTTCCACGGTATTACCATCTCCATTTATGCCCATCTGTAGTGTGCAGTCTGGCCCATCGCAGCTGGAGCTGAAGGGAAGGTCGGGAACTGTAGCCTTGTAATTGAGACTAAAATATCTGACAGGCAGGTGCTGCACTTCACTTTGACTCAAGTCAAACCTTGAACTTTGGTTCAAGGCAGACAGATTACTTCCTTACTTTCCTGAAGATGCTCGCACAGCTAACTAAAAAAAAAAAAAAAAATTCCAAACCAAAATCAAACCCCAAACCGACAAAAAGACCCAGAAAGCAGGTCACCTGAAGTGATGCTTGATTACTTTTGGCTCATGCAATGCTAATTACTGTGGCTGGTTAGTTTGGAATATAAAAATTATGATCTTCAATCTCTAATGAGAAACATCCTGCCAATGATAAAAAGCAGAGAAACTGTTCACAGGTTGGCAGATAATGGCAGGTTCACTTATGTTCTCATAAGTTACTGAAGGATTCCTGTGCCAGCCTCAAGTCATGCTCCCAATCCCCAGCTGCCACCACACACCATCAGCTGCCTGACTTGCAGTGCATACCAGAAGCACTAAAAAAAATTATAATTGAAGATTTATAAGATATTATTTTGAAAATTATTCTGTTTTTCTTTTTCATTTTGTTATATGTTAGACCATGTTGCCTGGCGCATTACTAATAGTAATTGCTAATATTTCAGTAATTGTGGCAGTCCTCTTCCCAGCAGGATACATTTTAATCTTGATAACGTGACTCAAAATTGCTGTTGATAATTTAAGATTTGAAATTAAAATACTTCATTTACTGTAATATGACATCTTATATTTTGGAAATGATGGCTTTGCAACCACTGTAAATTATATTAAACAGGGAATTAATATTTCCAGATAAAAAATGAGATTTTTCCATTTTTGTTTAGCTTGCTCCACCTGCTGTGATTGCTGTGCTCTCTGACTTTGCCCTAAAGGCTAATTTCCCCATCAAGTTTGGCTGAAAATATTAAAAAAATAGTACAAGTTGCTATCACCACAGTCTGCTAGGACATACCTAAACTTTGGCTCAGGTCTGACCTGAAGGTAAGAGCAGACTAAGGAGCTAAGGATGCTTCAGAGCAGATGGATCTAACTTGTAATTTCCAACAAAGATAAGTACAACTGCTAAGAAAGGAGAACGCTTAAGACTGGACAAGGCTGCCATTAGGTGATAAGATGCAAAGGCCAACAGCAGCTATTTTGCTTGTACTATCTAATGAGCTGTACTCAAAATGGCACAGACAAAAGGGGAAATTAAATGTATTCAACCAAGACAATGCAGATGATTGCACACTGAATCTTTGATGTGGCAGAAAATGGAGTAGGCTGAAGAATTTCAATTAGTGTGAAGTGGGGAGGTATAGGTGGAAAAGGGAGATGGGGCAAGACCTGAAGACAAAGTGTGTCTTTCCAGCTAGAATTGTCACAAGAGGAAAAAATAGGTGATTCCAATGTGGGAGAAGGGTGGGTCTGTGACACACTTGGCATTTTATATATGGAGGTGCTATTTCACACAATTCCATGCTAGATTTGACCTAAGCTTTTTTCCTTTATTATTGGTAGAGTATTTTTAATTTGCCTGCTTGGCTTTAATCAAACTGTAGCACTTTTATAGCCACATATAGAGCACTGATGTGAACAGAAATGTTTCACTAAAACAATATCTGTGCATGGTATAGTTTGCTGTGTGTAAGGTTGGCCATACCCTCATGGCATGTTGGGAATCTGTATCACAGAAGATCAAATATGGGCAGTGTTGAAATAAGTGAGAAGCAGCTCAGTGATTTGGCCTGGCAGGTGATGCACTGGCTTGGGAGCAAGGAAACTCCCCTCTGCTTTTCATCAGTGCCTTGCTGGAACTCAGGAATTCATGACCCTTTGTATCCTTCTCCCTCTCTCTTTGCTTTGTCTGTTCACACGGCAAGTGAGTATTCATTGATGCACAACAAAGCCACGACCTTCACTGCTATCACCGTGTGATCCACTGGTATAAATAATGCATACAGTTAATAACAGCCCTACCTACAGCAGTCAACAAAGGCAGGCATTTTTTAAAACCCAAAGCATGCTAGGATACCTTCCCTTGTATGGGAAGCTTTCTAGAGTAAGAAGTTGATGTGCTTCTGGAGTAAGCTGCTCTTAAGGAATAAAAGTGGTTCCATATGAATTATTCCAGAACCATAATAGGACATTTTAGCTCTGCATCTGTTGCTTTGAACTGGAGCCCAGGGTCATTATATGTGGTTCTGTCATCAAATCTCCACAAAGAATGCCATATATAGTATCAATTTCAGTAGCAAACCTATATCATAATTGTTTTACCTTCATGACTTTGCATAGAGAACTGTTGAAACAGGGCTGTCAGTTTGCTTCATGATTAAAATTAAGGCTAGTAGCAGTGTGAGTCCGTGTATGCACACACGTATGTATATACACGTGTATATTAGTCCAAGGCAGAAATCTCATGGGTCAAGAAATTCAGAGAATAAAGCCTTACTCATGTCAGCTGGCTCAGCAGTCAATTTGGGAAATCAGCCTCTCTTACCTAATACTTTTCAGAGCCATGTTTTGTTAGTTCTGTTGTAAACTCTTGAAATTGCAGGAAAGGGAAAGGAAAGGAATGGCAATTCCATTTTACACTTTAGTTTCAACAAAGGGTTGAGCCATTTTCAGGGTGCCTGCAACTTCAGTGCCTTCAGTAGTTTGTGCTGCAATCACTGGGCTGATTCTTCAGCAGCTGGAGATGTAAACATACAGCAATCAATCATTTAATTTAACTTTGTGGGGCTGCATAACTTTGAGATTCAGAGGCAACTTGGCTGCCATTAAAGGGAAACACTGGTTTTTAAATATGCACTCATTCCAGAAAAAGGCTGGAAGAACTTTTTAGTATTTATGGTGCAATAATTGATCTTTTACCACTGTCAAACGCTGTTAAAGACTTATCAGCTTGCTATTTTAGCACCATATGTTCTGCACAATTTTCTCACCATGTGTCTTTCCTGCACTTTAGAGGAAGAACATTTGTTGGCCTATCAAAACAGACAATTGCTTCTTCAAACTATGGTGCCTATGTAGATGTGTGGGACTTCATCATAAACCCTCATTTGTATCCTGACCTCTTGAGTAGGGAGAGGTCTGTGGGATGTACTGTTGGGTCTTTGTTTAGTAGTGTGGTAATGGTATTTAATCAGAAAAAAAAAATTGTATTTGGATTCTCTTTAATGTTGGCTACAATAACTTAAGTCAGTGCTGTTGCGAAGGTACTGAACTGCAGCCCTAGAGAAAAGCAAATGCTCTTTGCACTGGCATGTTCGTCTCATTTAGCTTCTATTGTCACTGCTTCAGTCTTGATCTTTCATGTTGTTCCCACACTTTCTGGAGTTTTACCTTCCTCTTGCCTGTTATAAAGTGTAGTGTGATGGGGGGAGCTCCTGGGGGCCCATAGGGCAGTAAGGAACAAGGTTTTCACAGGCCACTGAATCCACCTGAAATAAACACTTCACTTCTTGTCCGAGTTGCTGCATGCAGATTGATACCCAGAGTGAGGGATAAATATGACAAATTATGTGCTAGGTTAAGTATTCAGCTGTTTGCTCTTCTGTAGAGCTCAGGCATTAGGCTTAACTTGGCCAGTCAGAAGTCTCCTCTGGTAAGGAAAATTCACGTAGGGCCACAGTCCCTGTGGCACATCATCTACAGAAGGTCAGTGGGGAGAGAGTTTGTGCTCTGAAGGTCTCATCCTGGGAATATGTGGAGCATGTAGGTGCCTGCATTGCATTTTTGCCTTCCAAAAAAGTGAGAGAGAAAAGAGTGAGAAAGAAGAAATAGTGGAGTGGGAAGAAGAGTTAATTCAATTCAATTTCTACTTATTTTATTGTAGAGTGAATTTCTAGAGAAAGAGGGATGGAATGAGTTCCTGTAATTCATTAAGATCCTGCCTAAAGGGTCAACCACATAGTAGTCAGCAAAGAGAGGAATAAACTGAGCATTTGGTGAGTCTTATGTCTGGTCATAAAATAATCATGGTCTTTCCAGAGACCCTAAAGTATTGACGAATTACAGGACTCCTTCAGTTGTGGCCCTATGCCATACCTCACCTGAGAGGTTGGGCTGTGTCCATTTTTTGATGGACTATGATTTTGCACTCCAACCTTGTGAACTCTGGGGCAGAAGGAAAATGCCTGTGGATTTCAGAGCACCCTCCACCAAGCAGAGTCCTTCCAGGATTTAGGCCAAGACATAGTTTGTTGGGGCTCTTCACAGACTAAGACCAGATTAGGGATGGCTATTAGGGATGGCTAATTAGATTCCTCCCTCAGAGAAAGCTGGGAGGTGGGAGGCACTCAGTTCCTGTTGCTTTTTATGTATGTGATTTGGTCTCCTTCCTGTTTCAAGCTCCTGTGAAAAATCCCTGCCATAACATCTCAGAAGGAGGTTACTGTGGCAACCTTAACTCTTGCTTTCTTGCTGTGCTGCAGATATCATTGTGCCTTATTATGAGACAATCTTTGAAGACTGTGGAGCTTTTACAAATCTGCTCATTCTCCACAGGGAAGAAGAGAAGTTCTGATGGGTGGTAGTGTCTGCTCCGGCAGCTCCATCAAATTCAGAGCTCTCTTTTTAGGTGAAATTACAGCCCTCCTTCATTTTGCTGATCTTTCATCAGGTTTTCTTCCTCTCCCTAACCTCTCAGTGACCTATTCTCTCAGAGAGCATCTAAGAGTACTTATAGACCTCCTGTAACTCAGCAGGGCCTTTGAAGACTAGGATGTTAAACTGTGATCTTTTTTTCCCTGCTGTTTTTCCTCTTAACCTTCTTCTCTGATTTTAGCTGTGTTCTCTGGATGCTGGTTTCCTCTTATGCACAGCCTGCTGTCAGAGGCAAGAGACACTTTGGAATCAGCTTAGAAGTTAGTTAGGATAAGCTTCCTGACAACAGTGTGCTGACTGATTTTTCTAAGTCATGTTTTGCTGTGAGGACTCTTTTGAACTAAATTAAATAATCTGAGTGTGAAACAATCTAGCATGATCCTCGATGGGTAGCCCAGTGCTGTGAGTGATACAAGAGTTGTAACACCACCCAAAACTGTTACGTGTCTATGGTTTTATGTTCACCTGTAATTGGATGGTGTTTGTTTATGTGCAGGAAAACAAAACAAGAAAAAAGCTGTGAGAAAAGGAGCAAATAGAAAGATCCCAATGCACTAGTGCTTGTGGACTGCTTTCTAACACAACTGCCAAGGCCAAAAGAAGTACAGAAATTTGGGAGAAATTACAATGACAGTTTTACTTCATGTTAGTTGAGGTAACACCTGACATCAAGACTGATAGGCTTCAAACTGCAGCATCTGTGTGTCTGGCATAGTGATGTGGTGCTGTAAGCATAGGGCTGGGAGCCAGGACACCTGGTTCTGTACCCACCCTCTCTACTGCAGCCCCAGGGATATTACTCACCCTTGTGCTGTTATTTCTCCTCAGAGTCTTGTCTGCTTCATCTGCTGAGACTGCTGACTTCTCCCTGCAGATGCTGTCCCCTGCACCTGACAGTGGGGCTTTGCTTCCTATTAAAAGATTCCTGAGGTTCAGGAATGATGTCTGATGTTGAAGAAATGCCACCCCGAGTCACTTCGATTTGGGGATGAGTCAATCTTTGTAATATTCCATAGAGTCACAGCAAAGCAGTCGGTCCCGTCCCTGTTGCAGTGGAAGGCACCGCATTATGGATCTGATGGCCCGCTTTGGACAAATGAATAGGTCTTAAGATTTCTTACAGATGCTTGGTGGGGAAGATTATTTAGAACCACAGCATGATTATGGAAGTCCATCTCTGAGAAGTCAGGGGATCTGTGGTACTTGGTGCAAAGATGGCAGGTTCAGGTCTGAATCCCTGCTGTGATGGACTTTGGGATGGGTTCCCAATGCTTCAAGCAGCATCTTGGATGCTGACCTGTTTTCTGTTTTTCATAGCAAAAGACAGAAACATGGAGCAACTGCTGTGTAGGGACATTGTGTGTGTAGGGGAAATGTAACTCACTCACTCCTAGTTGATGGCTGGGATTCTTTCCCACCTGTCTTTAGAGGCTTGTTTCCCTTTGCTCTTTCAGAGAATGGAGATTGAAGACAAAAAGGACTTGGGAAGACAGATAACTGATCAGCACAAACAGCCCAGTGATGCTTTTAATCACATTTCGGTGAGGCTGAGCTCATGGTATGGACTTCTCAGACTTAGTTGTGGTATGATGTGATTGAAATCCTACAGACAAAGCCAGTGCTCCCTTGATCTTGCATTCCTTATGCAGCTCCAACACCTTTTAATGTCACGGGGAGATCTAGAAATCTGTGAGAAATGCAGGATTGAGCCTTATGTCACCACAAGTCCTTCCTGCTAATAATTTAAAATGTCAGGCAGCTGCATGTTTACGTAGGTAATATATCAATATATGTTTCAATAACATAGTAATGTTATTGAACTTTAGCAGTACCGAGGGGGCACTAGCTCTATGTCCTTTCATTAGCTTTGTTTCCTCATGAGGCTACACATTTTTTACTTTATTTGAGGATTTTTTCCTCCAGAAATGAAGAAAGTTTTGACAAATCTGTGAAAGTGGATTGGAATTAGGAGGTGCTACACAAAAGTCAGAGATCACAAACTTAATTCATTGCTAATTACCTGGCACTTTTGAATAACTTAATTGATTCAATGCCTCATTCATCAGGCAGACCTAGAGGAGGTTTATCCAATGTAGACCCCACTACAGGCACTGCAGACTTGGAGGCACTGAATAAACTCAGCTCCTATGGAAATGACCAAGATACATCTTAATTTCCCACTTGGTCATTGATATTTGGAATTGCTGAAGGCAGTGACAGCTCATTCAAGGATACAACAGCACTGAGCAAGGCAGAAGCCATGCACTTTTGGCTTGTGAGGTTCTAGGGGCAGAAAAAGGTTTGTGACACTGCCTTGAGCAGGTCATTTTCCTAGGTTATAAATTTGAAAGCATGAGTCTTTCTTAACTTGCATTTTCTATGTCTTTTACCAGGTACAAAGATGACTGTAGTGAGGAAATGTTTGTGTTGGACTGACGGTTAATCTGAATTACATTAGGCTGTAGAGATCAGCATAGGACAGGAATAGGAACAGGAGGGGGTTTGACCCCCAAATGTATTATCTTCTCCAATTAAATAAAGTTTACTTCCCTTTTTTCTTTGTGTGCCTTAGTATGACTGTGTCTTAGATATCCTTATTTTTGCTAAACTTGTAGGAACTCAATATCTTTTCAATTTTTTTTTTTCTTCTGAATTTAAATAAAACTGGTCATCAAATTCAGTAATTCCTGGGTTTGGGTGGACAGAGGTCACAAAGAGTGCCTGCCTCTTCTTAGGAGATGAGACTAATAAAAAATTTCATGTTTTGTTTCCTGCTCTCGATTACTAATGTTGCTCATAAAATAAAATCTACTTTCTTAGAAGTATTGTTTTAGAATTTAGAGCACATGGCAAGTGTGACTCCCCAAGGCAATTGTTTTCTTCTTATAACTTCTTAAATATATGTTCCTAGGTTTGTACTAAAATGAAGTAGAGAATTTACTCTAGACAAGTTATTAGATGATGTGCATAACATAATTACTGTGGAAATTGCTATAACCAGTAGAGCTAAATATAAAGTTTGTTTCTTGCCTTTGGTAATTTACAATTTCTTTTCCACACTAGATTTTATGATTCTGAATTAGAAAAATTAGAATCAGTTGAAAAAACAAACAAACAAACAAACAAACAAACAACCCAAACTTCCCACCCTAAACCTAACTGTATGCAGTTCTTTTAAAAAAAAGACAATAACAAAATGATCCTTTTATTTTCTTAAATGAGCTCTGTTATATTGGATCAGTCTTGCAATATTTTTCAAAACTGCTAACCCTGCAAAGTCAGTCTGAGTTTTAAAGGAAAGAAGGCTCTGTGCTCCTGTGCCCAAAACATCATATGCAATTAGGAAAAAACAGTGGAAGTTAAAAGAAATAGAATTTTGGCCCTATCATGCTTCTAGCTCTGAAAACCTGTCTTTCGTTTTGTATTTTTTTCTCAGAGCCCCACATTGTCTCTTGGACTGAATTCTAATAATTTGTTTGTTTGGAAAATATGACCAAGATTTGGCACTAGAAGCTGAGCACTGAGCCCTGGCTAAAGCTGTGGAGTGAATCTCAGGAGTGACAGGAAGAAAGCTTTTTCCTCCCTCTTTTTCCAGAGTGCTGTAGTAGGTCTAGTTTCATCCAAAGTCTCTGGAGCCCATGGGAATGTCACTGATAGGGAGTGTGAAACCAGCACCTGCATTGTATCAGTAACTCTGTGCAATGAGCAGGTTTACATCCCGTATTAAACTTTTACTGACTGACAAACCCAGTGTATTAATTTTCATCTATTCAGTACATAGTCAAAGGCTTTCTTGGAATTGATGGTGAATTTATTAAGACTCGTAGCTGGCCTTTGTTTTTGCACCTGTATTCTAATTAGTAAAAATATTTGCTTTGTCTGGCGATTGCAGAAAAGATTGACTTTAAGGGTTGGCAACTGATAAAATCTGTTGTAGAGGAGAAAATGATATTCCTATCATTGCTTTGGGGGATAATTTGAGCTAAAAGTTGTCTGCTTTGTGCTGGGGAGCAGCAATCAGATCTATGGTATTTATTTTTGCTCACTGCATCTTTGAGATACCCTGTTTAAAGCCTTCTCTGTTTAGACATCTGGCTTTGTCTCATTGACTTGATGAGTTTTGATGCTCCATTCATCCATTTCTCCCATAAACAGCTCTATGTCTCATTTTCCTGCTGTCTCCTATTCATAGGATCTTTATCTTCAAATTCTACTCCTCCTTACTTTAAATCTCACATGAAAATTAGTTTAGGACTGCCCATAGTAAGAAAGTAGTAACAATCTTTGTCTTAGCTCTGCCTTTAATTTCCTCCTTTTTTTTTTGTTTTGGACTAGATCCTCAACAGAGGACGTCCAAGGATGGAAATGTTGCTGTGTGGGAGAATCAGGAATGGGAGAGAGGGAATGGGGGAGACATTAAAAGACACTGTAGGGGTGTAAACACCTGGGCTGGCCCAAGCTGAGAGGCTCCAGGTGATGATGGAGGTAAGGTTACCTAGGTGTGTTGTAGCAGAGGCAGACATGCCATCCACTTGTCCTCCTGTGGCACTCAGAGAATGAAGTCCCATGGCTTTACACAGGAAGATGTTACTCTAGAACATGAACATTCACCTCAGAATAGATGCTAAACACAAAGGCTGAGATTCCAAGATCTATCTGTGTTCTCCACAAGATGTGCTGTTTTAACTGAGCCCTTTGTGCCAAGTCACACCTGGAAGTCTCCTCCTTTTTGATTTTTGTTCATGTTAAGTCGTGCCCAAGGGGGATGTAAATCACATCAAGAAAAGTGCTGGGCTGAATTCTTCCGATGGCCTGTCACTGCTAACTGATAAATCTATTACATAAGCAGGAAAGCCCTGCGGGACAGAGGATGTTCAATGAAAGCTGTACAGATAATCCATAAACAGTGTCCTGCTGGGAAACAGAACAGAAAACACTGCTGCTTTGGCAGTGAAAGATCTAAGAACACACCAAATCCTGTAATTAAATGATTTTTAGTGTTCCTAAATGTTGTGTTTCATCTAGACCTCTTAAATAGAGTTAACTAGAAGCTAATTTAAAAAGCCTCCTGCTTTCTTACAAAGTATCTGTCTGGTACTGAGTGTAGAGAGTTTATCTATTCACAGAACACTGTGAATCACTCCCCTGTTTAAGAAAAAAATTGATTGCTGTTCTAATACTTATTGAACACCTGTAACGGATGTTTAAATCTCTACAAGCTTGAGATAATTAAAATAATAAATCTCTCCTCATTTGACAAGACTGTTAGCAGAAATCAAAGATATAAATAATCTAGTAGAGCCATGAGACATTATTCTGCCAAATATTGAGATCATGTTCTCCTGGAAATTTCAAGCCTGATTCTACCATCCTTATTTAGGCAATGCTCCCATCAGGTGTTGCTGTCATGAATAGGGCACTGCTCAGTAAAGATGCCAGGATTAGGGCTCAGGACAATACAACAGCAAGGACCTTAAGACCCTGGCCTTCCCCCACAGGACTAATGTCTCAGCATTTGGCTGTCCCTGCCTATATCTTCAAGAACTGGACACAGATCTCATATTCTTTTCTTGGAGTATGTTTTGCTTCAGCGAATTAATTGCAGTAGTATGTGGGCACCTGCATTTGCACTTTGCAGTGCTTGGCTGCCTGACAGGCTGGGAAATGTCAGCTTACACCTGGCCCAGGGGCAGAGATGGGAGAAGGGACTCAGCTTCCATCTTCCTTCCTTCCTTCGCAGCAACAAACCTACACCTCCTGTTTCATCAGCAAAAGCTCCTGTGGTCTCCAGCCCTCCAGGAGGGGGCTGGCACAGCCCCAAGCTGTGACGCAGTGCAGAAGAATTCAGGAGTCACTGAGTCCAAGAGGAAGAGGTTATGCTCCTAAAGCTTGGTGACCCAGGACAGGCATTGACTATTTTGTGACCAATCTCTGAATGGTTCTTGAAACACAGACTGAAACCATCTCTTGCTTCTACCAGCAGAGTACCTGAAGGAGACCCCAAAGGGATATTACAAAGATTCTGAAACTTCTTGATTGCGGTGAGGATGTCATTGTGTCTCCATGCTATCCAGTACGCTGGGAATTTCTTTTTTCTGAAAGGAGCTAGGTGCCAAGATCAGCAAAAAAAATAGCCATAGGTTATCCATGGCCTTGGATAAATCATGGGGGGTGGCTCTGACATGGCCTGGATTTGCTTTGTTGGCTGTTGGGGCAGCAGCAGTGGAGTTACGTGCCATGGTTTATTCCCCTGTGCCATTACCAGAGGGATATAAATCACTTTCATCACACCAACAAAATTAGTGAATTATCTCGCTGGGCACTGACAATGAAAGTGCAGATGAGACAGAACACTGCAAAGGCAGGAAGACGCTATTTGGCACATCTGTGTACAGGGAGAGGAGTTCGCCATCTTGCTTCTCCACCCAGGGTCTTGGAAGTAGTTGGTTTCAAAAATTTTGTGTGAAGCCCATTAAGACAGCAGGGTAATATAAATTATTCTCCCATCTGCCCAGCCCCTGACTATTGAGAACATCTAACAGAGCTGACAAAGGCTGGGAGAAATGGACATCCATAGGGAAAATGAAAAAATGAAGAGTGATATTTATCCAAGAGGGCCATCTAAAACTGCAGCACTGTCTTTTTATAAGAGAGCTACAGGACTAGAGGTCTGGATTCACATAACAGGACTCAAAGCAATAACTAGACAAGGAAACAAAAAACCCCCAGCATCTAAAGAAAAATCAGTGTTTGTTTTCATCTCACAACAGTGGTAGCCTTATGATTATTTGTGGCATTCTTTTGTTTTCAGAGTAATGAGTATGTAAAACTGTGTTTTGTGTATAATTTCTGGGCACCGTGTCAGCTTCTTAAGATCACTTGAAAGGGAGATCAGTGGGAAAGATGCCATGGCAGTGATTCGAAAATTGCCGTGGTGCTCTCTCCGGCCAGCACGCTGCCCCTAGCACCAGGCAATCTTCCACCTGCCCCAGGTGGGGGGGACGGAGGCCGATCGCGGCGCTGGAGGGCAGGCGAAGCACCAGCTTGGGTTTGCCGTGCCCACCGATGGTAAAGGCGCGCGATGGAGGCAGGAAAGAGGCGGAGGGACTTCCTCGTGGGGCAGGGAAGGGTTTATTGGAGCACGGGGAAAAACCATTAAGAAAGCCGCGAAAACGAGGGTGTCGTGGGGTTTTATACCCCTACATAATAGGCATAGATAACATATAATAACCAATAAAATACCAGTTAGGGGGTCTTACAAGGGTGGGAGAAGGGATTAGGGCGAATGGGAGGAGGAGTGGGAAGAGACGAGTAACATGGGCCAATCAGGTACCGAGTAACATAGAACTTTCTGGAGAAATAACCAAATATGAACCATAAGGGGAGGGGGGGGCAGCAGCCAATGGTCAGCGTGCTTCACACAGCCCTTTGGGTGCTCACTGTACCTTCGAGCCCTTGTGCTGTGGAGGCATCAAACCAATGGACCTGTTGGTCTGCTTGGTCCAGCTGACCATGGCTCTGGCCATGGCTCACCACAACAGAAAATAACTTTGCAAGTCTTTCTCATTTTCCCTGTCCTTCAGCCTTCACACACTCCCCCAAGAATCCCAGCTGGCAGAGGAAACACAGCATTGTTGAACTCGAGGCAATGCCAGGCTGAGTGGTGTGAGGTGCTCACCTCAGAGCTGCAGCTGCGCACGTCCTTGTGCTCAGTCGCTGGCAGCATCTCTGTGGTCCTGTGGCTCTTTGCTTTGCTGTGGTATTTGTGCTTTCAGGTTCTCTAGTACCACTGCAACTTGTGGTTTGGGGTTTTTTTTCCTTCCGCTGTAGCTCCGTTAGCAAAAGAAACCTACCAGTCTTTTGGTCATCAAACTTTTTTTCCTTCCACGGCAAATATTTATAAGTAAACCAATCAGTCATTGTCAAGGGAACTCTAATGGTATGCTCCTATGTGGATAATTATTATTTCCTTGTCAGCAAAAGGTTATAAAATTTTTTCTTTTGGGAAAATGCAGTAGCGACTTTTTTCTGGCAGGCAAATATTGTACAGATGTTTTTCTCTGGATAATACAGCTGAAAAGCTCCTTGTAGGATTACCTGACAAATGCTTCTGTTAGGCCGATTTCTGTGTCACTGAAAGACTGTTGACTATTTTCTTAGGAGGAAAAAGAGCTTTCTATGGTTTCTTCCTACTGGGAAAACATTTTTCAGGCACCTGGTTCTGTCAGGAAAATACAAATAAAAAACACCCCTGCTTTTTTTCTTTTAAATGCAACAGAATCTTGGTTCAGAAAAGCTGTTAAATACATGATTAAATCTGTATTTACAGGGACAGATTCTTGCCTGCTCATCTCTTGAGTAGCTGCTCATCAGGGATTGCTCACCTAACTAGGTTCTTTAGTGCTGCAACTACAAGCTTATAAGTGAAGTGGAAGATTTACTAGTTGAGTGGAACGATTTGCTGCCAAGGCCGTGGTTCAGCTGACACTGGCAGCACTTCCAGCTGGCTTGGCTGGATGGACTTTTTCCTGGAAACAGCTGTCTTGTATTGAATCATCCCAGCCAAGTTATCTGACAGAAACATAGAATCACAGAGTTGTTTAGGTTGGAAAAGCCCATAAAGATCATTGAGTCTAACCATTAAATAAACACTGCCAAGCCCACCACCAAACCATGTCCACAGGTGCCACATCTAGACATCTTTTAAATACCTTCAGGGATGGCGACTCAACCACTGCCCTGGGCAGCCTGTTCCAGTGCTTGACCACCCTTTCAGCAAAGAAATCTTTTTCTACTATCCAACCTAAACCTCTCCTGGCACAAGTCGAGGCCATTTCCCCCTGTCCTGTTACTTGGGAGAAGAGCCCAACCCCCACCTGGCTACAACCTTTCAGGGAATTGCAGGGAGGGATAAGGTCTCTCTAAACATGAAGGATGGCTGACTTAGTTACCTTGTGTCAGGCACTGGTGACGGTCAGGCAAAGAGGGTCCCAGAAAAGTGTGTTGGTCCAGGACAGTGTGCCTGTGCATGGTGCCTGCTGTCTCTGACACTTGTTTCTTGGCCTGGTTTTGTCTAAATTTGTAGAAATATATTTTAGAATGTGTGAGGGTTTTTTTTTAATTC
>VZTI01001014.1:58296-76026 GCA_013397865.1 Struthidea cinerea | reverse complement strand
TTTTTTTTTTTTTTTTGCCAATGACGGTGGGGAATGTTTTGGGCATTTCCGATACTTTTGACTATCAGCTATATAAGGAAAGTGTTTGAGAATAAAGAGTAGGCCTTCACTGCTGACATGAATCAAAGTGTGGTGCATGATGTGTGTACAGGAGAAAGAGAATGATGCACTCCAGAAAATTATTGCTTTTCAGTCTCTTAATTTCTGCTGCTCTGAGGTCTAGGCTGATGTCTAAGCGCTGTTTCTCAGCTGCTTTATGTCCAGGACAGAGTAATATGGTTCTGAGAATTAAGAGGAAATGGAAAATGATTTGTAGTTCAGATAGGTCTAATTCAGTCTCATTCCTTTCTGTCAGTCTGTCCCCTCCTTGTCAGTGGAGTCACACACGCAGACGGGTGGTGGCATCTCTGTGCTCCCAGCAGAGCTGAACAGCTCTGGGGAGCTCTGCACAGCTGGGCTCACCAAACTTGACATTGATCTTTTCTGTAGGACAAAATCTTGGGTGTGACTTTGTGAAAACTTCAGTCAAAGGTGCTCTGCTGCAGCCACATCCTGGTGCTCAGCAAAGGTAGTGGCTGTCCCAGAGGAAAGTTAAAACTTGCTGCTTGCTCTCTTCATCTTGAAGAAAGAACAGTGTGATGAAATCGGGCAAATGTTAAAGCCAGTGGAGCTCACCTAGGGCAAAAGTGACACACCCACTAGCTGAGCAATTTCCTGGAAAAGCAGACAAAACAATGGCTTGTTTAACAGAATTGGACCCTCATGTAATGAACATATTTCTCTGTCCTCATACAATTTTTTGTTAGTTGGTTCAGAGAGGGAGAGGAAGTGCTGGAATGGTGATCTTTGAGCTGAACCACAAGCCGGGGTGAAGCATGCACTATTAGAGGGCATTTGGCTGAGTAGAGCCGGCAGGATTCCTGAGGCTGCTGAGCACATGCGGTGAAGACAATTATATACTTGAAAATTAAGTGGAAAAATTAGCCTTTAAAGAAGCAACACAGTAGGGAGAGTGAGGGAGTTTGATGGAGTCATGTTGCTTTCCTATGATTACAACAAAATAAAATCCCCAGAGGCACTGGTGTTGCAGGGACTGAGAGGCTGTTGAAGCAAATGCTTTTGAGGGAAAATACACTGTTGGTGCAAAACATTAGTATGGCTTTCAGAGTGACCATGAGGTCAAACGGTAGCACAAGGACTCCTGATAGGCAGAGGGACTGGGAAAAGGACATTGGAATTCCTGTTTGTGGACTTTTGCTCTGTCCCCAAAACTTAGAATGAGTATAAACTTATTCCAAACTCTTCCATTCTCACCTTCTAAGATCTGTCTCCTCTCTCTGACTTTCTCACTGCAGACCAGTATAAAGTTTATCTATGAATCCCTGACAAAGTAGCATCTTTACTGGATTAACCTCCCCCCAGGCAGCAGTGACATATGTGAACTCTAACACATTTGAGTAGTTATAAATGAGTAAAGCTAAATTTGGAGGAGGGAGAAAAGTACCTACTAAATTTCAAGCAAATGGGGAATCCAAAGTAAAATATTTTCCCAGGGTTTAAGCCTTTATTCTGCTGATGGGAAATGTCTGTGCGTCACAACAGCCTGACACCCTGGCCACCAGGCTGCAGGGTCACATTCCTCTTGCTTGTGTGTGACAACTCCCCTTTTCAGAGCTAGGCTGGCACTTGAAATAAACTTCCTCAAGATACTCTTAGGTATTTTTGGAAGAGGCTTTCAGTTTTCACATATTTCTTTCCAACAGTAGATGGCAGCAATTTTCTTAGTCCTAATCTGATAAGATCGGTGTGTTAATTACTGTAAATGACTGTATTTCAAAAGGTAAAGGCTTCAGTTGTGCTTTTCAGCAGACATTATTAACTAAGATATCATTCCTGCTGTCCTCCAGTTAGTCCAGTGTCTCCCAGGATGCTCTGGGCTGAAGAGGCAGCGTGGGACCAACCAGTCTGGCCCCCCAGGCTCTCAGCCATTGGTGATGTCACCAGGCACCAGCAAGGGGTAGATCAGCCTCCAGCATCTTTGGGGTTATACTTTGGGGATAACAGAGATATGGGAAAATGTGGGCCCCCATCCTCACC
Source organism: Struthidea cinerea (assembly GCA_013397865.1). NCBI lineage: Eukaryota > Metazoa > Chordata > Aves > Passeriformes > Corcoracidae > Struthidea > Struthidea cinerea. The sequence continues at coordinate 73,929 of VZTI01001014.1, read as the reverse complement.
TTCATCTGGAAGGGGAAGTGAAAAGCTTGGCAAATAATGAAGTGCAAAAATGCTATGATGAATGACTAGTTAAACAAAGTCTGAAGAAAATGAAAAGAGCAGAGATGATCTGGCTCAGAAATAATCAATCTGTGCGTATTGCTCTAAGCTGAATTTTCCCCTTCGTACATGCTGTACATTTATTTCCAGAAAAGGGTCATTAGGAGACTCATTTTTAAATGAAATCTTTGTGCTCAGTATAAAGGTTTGCAACAGGAGATTGAAAGTGTGAGAAATAAATTGAGCAACATTATTATATGAAGCTAAAATATAATGACATCTGTTATGTGAGCATAGAATAATGTTGAAATTAGGGAGGCTTCATCAACTTTGAATGAATAACTGATCTCCAGTGGACAGAGAGAAAACTGATTTTAATAATTGTTTTAAACTAACATTTGGTGAAATAAATGTTTAATGCATTTGTTCTAAACCAGAATTAACTGCAGTGCCATGTCTTTTTCATAGCTCAAGCACTGCTTCTATTCAGCTGTTTTTCTATCCTTTCTATCTCCCAAAGTCTACAGGAAGCTGGGATTTTTAAAGTTTATTATCCATTTTGAAATGTCTGATAAATATACCCTTTACTACTGCTTTTGATGATGTGTCTGGTAGATTTGGCTGTGTCATGGGAAATCCAAGTGCAAGACAAAGAATCAGGCAAATTTACAAAGGGGTAATTGTGTTAAAATCATATTAAGCCTTGTTCGACCTGAAATACTGCAAGAATTATTATTACCTGTAGCTTTGCAGTCACCTGTGTTCCGTTTCTCATTGTGTGTTAGAACCCACCTGCTATTTCATAATTAAAAATGAATGCCTATGGTATAAAACAGGCGAAGGAAACTGACCTGCCCCAAATCAGAAAAATATTTAGAAAGTGATGGCCATGGAGTAAGAGAAGCATCCTTGAATAACCTGGGTATTGTCACCACTGAAATAATTTTGGACTGCTGACCTATTTAGGAAGCAAGGTAAAACTTTTTCTTTAATCATCTAAGAAACTCAGGCATAAGATGTGAGCTTGTTGGAACCAGTAAAAATTCCTTATTCCTTATTCTTGCCTGCACCTTGGGTAAGTGACTAGTTAATAGTATGCCTTTAATCAAAGACAAATAATCAAGGTCTGGCTACTGTCCTTTAATGCCTCGAGGAGCTCCCCCAGCACTGTTTCTGCTCTTTTCCTCTGCCTGCTTTTGTGTTTTCCTAAGTGTACTCCAAGGGCAAGGGTGCTCGTGGGACTGGTGCTCGTGCGCTGGTGAAGATGTTTGTCTACTTTTAAGTGCTCCTTTTTGACCTTGCCCTGTTTTCCCTGCTAAAAAGATCATGTACACAGTGAGCAGAGCTGTTGTAGAGCCACCTTTATGCCTATATAGCAAACATCCTGCCTTTTGCTGTGGTAACAGGGCCATTTCATACTGTGCTCAGCAGAAAAATGCAGGCAAACAAACATACCTGTCCACTTCCAGGGGCTCTTGCAGACTCTCCAGCTTAGAGCAGGGAGGTGAACAGGAGGCAGCCCCGTGGCACAGGGCAAAGGGGCTGGCTTAGGAGGAGGTGGGTGGGAGGATGCAAAGCAGGGAACCCTCTGCCAGGTTGGACAAGAGGGATGAGCTCAGGCTCGGACATGGCTTGTCCTGCCACTCACAGCTGGTGACAGCAGAAAGCAGCAGAGGTTGTGAGCATCAGGTTGTTGTGTCCAAGTCTCATAGGTGTTTCAATTTTTATGTTATAATTGAGATTTAGGTCTTTTATTTATCTGCTTGATGTTTCTGAAATGTTCTCTCCTTGATGACATTGCCAATATAAGCACTTACATTTTCTGGGAACAGGCCATTTAATACCAAATACATTCTCCCCAGGGCCTGGATTGGAGTGATTTTGGTCAGTGAAATGCTTCATGCTTTAAAATGATGGCTACATGTGATACGGGGTCTGTGCTTGTCTTCTCCATGACTGCTCAGCAGGCAGGCTGCTCCCTGGAGTACTGAGTTTTTCTACCCCTCCCTACTGCCAGCAGTGGAATTCTCTGGTATATGATGGCCTAATTTTTGACCACGTGCAGATGCTGTGAAGGGTTTGTTTGTAGCTTTGTGGCAAATGTTGCACAGGGATCTGTGACAGCAGGGACCATCTCCTCTTGAAGAGGATGAAATGAAAGTGCTCTCGTTATCAAACACACACCACACTCTCACCGGGTGCAGGCTGCATCTGCTGGGAAGTCAAAAGGTAATGAGTTTGCATTAGACAAGTAAACTTGCAGTAGGAATTCTGCCTCTCCAAGATTCCTGCATCCCTCATGAGGCAATCCTTTGGGCAAGGACTGCCATGTACTACAAGGCTGTGTAGCTTATCACAATTGAACTCTGGCTCAGCTGATGCCTCTAGATACCAGCATGAAATAAATATTAATAACATGGCAGCCTCCCTGCTTACTATATTCCTGTTTCCAGCCTTCTTGTTACTGATCGTTTGCAGCTGGAGAAATGGATGCAAAATCATCTTCTTTCAAATAAGGCTAAGCTGGAGGTAGAAAGGGGCAAAAAAGGGCAGCTGAAATAATTACAGGCATAAGGGGGCTTTGATTTGAGACAGTATTAGGCAAGATAAAACCCATTTAATTCTCAGAGCAGTATAATAAACAGAAGTGCGACAGAAGGATGTATAATAATGAACGGCACAGAAAGGGTCAGCAGGGCTATTCCTCACTGCGTGTTTGCAGTGTATGAAACTCAAAGGTGACAAGCTTGAAACAGATAAATGAGTTATTTTTATGTGGTGCAAAACTTAATCTGTAAATCTCAATTCCACAAGATGCTGTGTTGTTATGAGATACCCTTAAATACAGACCTGGTGAGTTTTTTACCCACCAATCTTATTAGAGCTATTCAGTTCATTTAAAAGGAATTGAACTTCATCTTTTAGCTAGAAATGAGAGGTGTCTGTGTTTCAGAAGCAAGGAATTTGCTTCAAAAATCTTATAAAACATGAAGTGAAGACTATATCAAGAACAACATTTAACTTTCAGAACTATATGTCTTACTCTTATTTCTGCTAAGAGGTGGTAGGTAGGGTAAACGTAGATGAGGTTTGGTGAACCATGTGTTCTGAAATGACTGTGCAGGCTCAGAAATACTGAATTCACAATTGATTTTTATACTTTCCTTGGAATCAGCTATCTTGAGAAAGCAAGCTCCCAGTTTTATTATGATATAGCAAGTGTTTTACTAATTTTATCAGAGGAGATTGTGCCTAACTAAACCTTGTTCCTAAATCTTCATTCTGGGGGTCAGAACCATTAACACATCTGGTGAATTTTTCCCTGGAGTGTTTGGTACTAAATTATTTCCAGTCACACAATGTCTTTGTGGCTGAGAAAATGCAAATAATGATCTAGTGATACTCACTGTAATCTAACAGTTTATTTAACTTCATCCCATTAATACAACTAAACCTGAGGTGATGATCACTGACCACTGCACGGCTTTACAGGAATACCTGGGCACTTGATAAGGCAAAAAGTTTGTTTTCTCAGACAGGTTTTGGATGGATACAATAAAACAGAATCCGTTCTGTCTCTGGAGATTTCTGATGCAGTCACTGAAATCCATGCTTAAACCACTAAAGAACTTGGTCCTCTGGCTTATTTTGAGTGAGGAATCTAACTGCAATACTAGTGGAGTGCTTGCTTCTAAAGCTATTATAGAGACAAATTTTGGTCAATGAGATGCCTTCAGTCCCATAGAGACCTTTGAATGGAAAGCTATTTTTTTTCTTTTTACTTTCTTTTGTTAGAGGGAGATACTCCCACAGGTGCTTAGGAAAAGAAAAGGACCAGATGAAGAGGAGGAAGGTAAAATGTCAGATATCTCAACCAATCCTTCTCAATACTGAACATGGTCATCTATTGAATAGAGAAGGCAACAAAAATAACTCTGGTGTTTGTTTTACAAACAGCTAGTTTACACAGGGGAGGAGCCAGGGAGTTCAGTGTGCTGGCACTGTTGGCCATTTTAATTTTCAAATGCAGCTGAACAGTGAATTTGGATCATTGTTCTCACTAACATTCTTACTAAATAAAAATTAAGTCATTCAAAGGACTTGGGTTTGCACCTAATTATTAAAATCACTGAATTGGAAACCACTTTTCACTCCCAGTTTTGAACCTTTTGCTACACATGAGCCACGTCACCCAGAAAAGCCATTCCACAGAGTATTCATCTAATCCATCTGGTAGTGCAAATAGTGGAGAGACTCAAAATAACATGAAAATTGTTTACTTTTCTGAATAGGATATGAAATTACTTTCTTGCCTCTTTACAGCACCTCAAACATTTACACAAACTTGTTAAGCTGCTTAGAGAGGGAATTATTTGTCCAGGTAATGCTTCTTTCAGTAAGTTAAGCTGCAAGGAAAGCAGATGCTTGACTCCATGAAATTTGAGGGATTCTGGAGAAATTGCCTCTGGGAGAAATTTAAATAAATTAATGGACAACTGCTTTCCTTCCTTCTCTGTCTTTATTTTAGACAAGTTATTCCTCCTCTACAAAAATGGGTCTGGGCAATACTCACAAGGAAGTTATTTAATTATGTAAAAGTGCACCAGGTAAATGTTATTTACAGACGGCTAAAAAACTTTGTATTATACTCATTTGCCAAGAATAACCTCCCTCATTTCACAGCTGGTGGAGAAGTGTTTTTAATCATCATCGAGGTAAGCTGCAGATTGTACTCTCCTGTCTGCATCTTTTTACCCATTTTGACTGTTATCTTTCTTTGTGTTTTTTAATGGTAACCCTGCAGGCACTGTGCACATAATTGAAGTAAGCAATCTGCTTGTTTATCTGTGTTTTCCATTAATTAGATATGTGCAATCTAAATTTCCTACTGCAAATCATGAGGTGGCATGCTAAGGGACCAAATCTGCTTTTCCTCACCAAGCTGGACTGCCAGTGTTGGAGAAAGTATTTCTGGAGCAGGGGCCCAGCAGCGTTTGTAGTCTGCGCTGGACAGTGAGTGGAGGGTGAACAAGTGGCTCTGGAAAAGACTGGAGGAGTGATCCCAGAGGCCCCTATCCTTGGAGTGAGGGTGAGCCTTCATGTACTGTGGCTTTGGATGTTCACATCCAAGGACACTGTGAAGCTGCAGTGTTGTCCCTGGGCAGAGTGAAATGGTGCCCCAGGAATTTCACCTCCTGCCTGAGCCAGGCTCACAGCAGTGCTGATGTGGCTCCTGGATACTTTTCTGTAGCCAGATTTCCTTTTTCCTACATTGTGCTGATAGAGTGGCTCAAAACTTCACTTTTATAAATAACCAAGGTGCAACCACGAACCTGACCCATGGCAGCACAGGTAGGATCTGAAGATACTGCTATTTGTTAGGGCATCTCAGTGGTTCTCAGAGACAATTTTATTCAGAAATGGCCCAGCTCTGCAGTGCTCACATATTCAAAACAGGCTAGTGATCAGTTGTCAGGTTCAGCCAAAAACTGAAGAATTTGACAAGAGTGAAGTTTCGGGAAAGAAATTAAAGTGATTTCAGGCAACAGGCAAAGGCAAACTCTTTTCAGCCTGCCCACAAATGCCCACTAATGAGAAAAGGAATAGCCTCGGTTCTGGGTGTGCAGAATGGTAGGTACGTGGAGAATTCCATAAAGGAGTGGGTCAGTAAAGATGAAGCTCTAATGTAAATCCTGAGGCAATCATTAGGGAAAATCTTTGGAACTAAAAGCAACTTATCGCTGTTTTTTGAAGTTCTTCTGACACTTTAGTAAGGATCTACAACAGACAAAGCTCTGCATTTTCCTATGTGCTCTGTGAGCTCAGGGCTTGCTGGTTTTACTCAAAAGGATAAATAAGTGGTTCTTTGAAGCTAATGGCCTCTTTTTCCTCTATATAGATGCCATAATTCCACTGCAACCCTGTAACAGACTCCCTGATGTCAGACTGGCCTTGTACACACATTAATGAGCTATCAGGTACTAACTCCCTGCCCAGCCCACGCTTTTTCCCTCTTGCCTCCCCTCTGTTGCTCAGTCATTTTTCTTTGCTTGTTGCTTGCCTGCAGTGATGGGTGTGTGCCCTTTTCCTCACTCGGAGTCTGGCAGTAAATCATACATCTGCTTTTTTTTTTCTTTTTACATTCTGGAGAAGCTGCTCTGAATAGTTTGAAGCAGAATAAAAGACCAGTAAATGGGGAGAATCCTGAAGGTAAGTACTTTACTGAGGACTTAATGTCAAGGTACAGTACACATAGAAGCTTTTACAGGGACCATTTAAAAACTGTTATCTGCTGTATATTTTAAAGGCAGGACATAATTCAGACATCTGATTGACTGCCTTTGAACGTTGATTCTTGCTCTATAATTTTTATTTTTAAGAAACCTTGATTTAAGAACTTTTTGAAGGCATTATGTATTGTATTCATCGCCCTTAGTGGATTACTTCTGCTGCCTGAGCTGCACCAGGTTTGTGGGGACAATAAGGCAGAGGAAGGTGTGTTGAGCTCTGTCAGAGGAGCAGTGGAAAAGTCACCCCTGTAAACTGAGGATTGCTTAAGAATTGTCTTTCCTCTTCACTGCAGAAAGTGTTATTTCAATTTTTTTTGTGGTTCTGATTACTCCAGGGAGGACATGATTCAGTGATCTCTGATCCCTCCAGAGACCACAACAGAGTCTGAGTCCCCCTCAGGAATGGGGAAATGACAGTGGCCCCCAGGGTACCATCAATAGGAAAAGCATTGACAATCTGAAGCACTGAGTCCAAGGATTTAACACAAGGATTTAGAAAGGGTACTGGACTTGAAATGTACTTCAGAAAGCCGTCAATCAATCTGTAGCTTTCAAGTTAGACTGGTGCTTTTGAATGTATTGTGGTAGTGGTCTTTACACTGATATTCCTCACAGCATCTCTAATAATATAGTGCTTCCGCTTCCTCTGACCCTTTTCCTGCCCCTCTTCCCATTTCCCCCCAGATGCACTCTGCGCTTCCCTTGGTGTTAGCAGAGTTCAGTGTTTGACCACGTCTGTCTTCATCCCTCCAGATAAGTGTTGTGTTTACTGCATGGGGTGTGGTGTTTGAGCAGCCCCTGCAGCCTGAGGGCTTTTAATGAACAACCTCTATGTGGCTCTCTAAGTATGCTGAACCCCTAGAATCCTCCCAAAAAAGCATGATTTTCACTCAGTTTTACACCTAATCTGCTTCCACTCCCCCTCTCATGGTCATGAGAGAAGCTGACCAGGTTTTCTCCGCCAGGATGCAATCTGTGCTTCACTTTTCAGTTGTTTTTATCATGTTTCCCTCACCCACCATTTCACACTGCTATTTGATTCTTCTTCATGTTGTTCCCTAGCTCAGCAAAGAGCTCTGTTTACCAGCTCCTGCCCTTTTCTTAAGTCTTAGGACCTCTCAGGTTTCAGACTGTAGGGTTTACACCTCGAAGGGGGTTTCTTTGGATCCTATGAAGTTCTTGAAGTCAGTGCTGTGATTCTTCTACTCAGGCTAAGTCTGCCTCTGATCTGCTCGCTCCAAAGCTGTGGTCATTTAAATTCCAAGACAACTGACATGTCTGCTCTGCTTAGGCAACTGGTGCTGTACATTGTTTTCCAAATTGTGGTTTCTTTATTTTGGAAGTACAAGAGGTGCCCTGGCCCTGGGCAGTTCAATGGAAGCTGCACACTGGAGGTTTGATGGAGGTGGAGGCTGGAAAGAATGAGAAGTATGTGCCTGCATGGAGAAGAGATGTGTGTGTATTTGTCTTCCACCTGTTTTCTGACAAGGAATATTAATATTCAAAACAGAAATTAAGCAAGTAGTTTCAGCATGCATGTTTTGTTTCCTTTAAAACAGGGTATAACTGTAATGTGCTTTGTATTTCCAAGTACTGGCATTTTTACACAGGTAAGAAATATTCAAGTCTGAAATACTCTAAACAGCTTCTTACAGAAACTCAAGCCAATTTTAGAATATTACCATGTTATCACAAGCCAAAAGCATTGGCAATCAAAGGTGTTTTTAAAGCCATTAGCTCCAGTTTCACTGACTTGTTTCAGTTTTTTCCCTTTGATAACACTTGTTGTTTTTGAGGAAATGAACTCACTGACAGCTTGGAGGGCAGGACTGGCTCAGGCATAGTGAGAAAAACGATAACACCACTGTTTAGTCTTTGAGTCTGAAATGGAATCATATCCCTTTATTTCCATAAATGTTTCTCTTCGCAGATGTACTGGGAGAGGGTAATTCAGTGCCTTCAAATGTATGGACAACTGAGGATGACAAAGCCTGAAAACAAATGTCCTGAAAAGAGTTTATTACCAGGCATTAAAACAGGTAAGGCTGTACAAAATGTATTTCAGCGTAGCTTTGCTTTGTTGACTGCTACCAATATATTGGACTGATTTTTTTTCTTTTTTTTTTTATCTCATCTCATTTATAGGACATGCTCACTGATGCTTAAAGAGACCCTGAAACACTGACACCAGAATTGAATGGGCTGAATTGGAGGACCGCTTGAGCGGGTCATGCTGGAGAAGCCTGCCAGGTGAGTGGGTGGATGTGCAGGTGTGCAAGTGCAGAGCACCTTTCTCTTGCCAAATGCATTTCTTGTATGTACCCGTAAAAAACCAAAGCAACGTCTTTTCTGCCAAATACTCTGCTGTGTAAAAGCCTGAGGATCTTTACCCTCATGGTGAAGTGAGGGCTTGAGAAGGGGTCTTGGCACACAAGACCCTTTGCTATGGCCTCAGAGGGATGTCCTCAGAGGAGCCAAGCCAGGCTCCTGCAGCTCCCGGCTCCAGCCCTCCACACCTGGAGCTTGGCGGGAGCTGCCCTGGCTGGGAGCTGTGCTGGGGGCTCACCATGGCTCATTTAACCTGCCTGGCTACTCGGCACTCCCTGGCAGCCCATGTGGGTGAGCAGGGCTAGAGAGGACCCTTGTGAGGCATAAGTGGGAACAGGAAATTCTCCTTTTCTGCATGGCAGGCCAGCCCGGTGCTTCTGCTTGAGTCAAAACCCAGTTGTCTTTTTGGGAAGTGTCTTGGGGTGACTTTGTGATGTTGTATCCTCTATCATTGCTCTGTGTCCAGAAATTAATTTTGTGCCTTTTCTTTGCCTTTAAACTGAGCCTGAGAGGGGAGAGAGAAAAAAAACTGAACGAACTTTGCAAAACAATTATTCAAGAACACGGAAATACTGCTCGGTTTGGCTGCAGCAGCAAGAGTGGAGGGAGTACCCTTCTTGCTCCTCAGCCAGGTTTTTTTTGGCTTCTTTTCTCCAGAGAGAATGACGGAGAGTTGAACTTTGTTTTCCTGGGACTTTGGTTTTTCCCTTTTTTCTCTTCTGGACTGTTTCAACAACATCAGAACACCTTGGGAGAAATTTTTCCCTGAGGTGTTCTCCGAGGCCCAGAGGTGGGCCCACGCCCTCGCCAACCCAGCTCTGAGGAGGAGAGAGACCACACCTACAGAAGGATCTGAAGTCTTCCCAGGTTTCTCTCCACAGCGAGAGATTTCATTATTTAGCATTATTATTCCTTTCCTGTGTGTTTGTTGAATAAATAGTTTTTATCTCTTTCACTTTCCTTCGAGGAAAAATTTTTTCCCGAACCTGGTGGGGGGAAGGGTGGTTGTAACCTGTTTTTCTCTCAGAGCATATATTTTCCTCCAAATTTGTCCAAACCAGGACAGGAAGTGAAAGAACCAGGCTGTAGAATTTAACCTTGAACTTTACATTTTAGTAATGGAGCTGGTCAACTTGAAAAAGAGACACCTGTTCACTATGTGATTGAGGTATGTAGGTTTAATACACAATTTATCTGTCTGTGAACAAGGATGTGAAACAACACTTAAAAGTTGATCTTTATTATTTTTACCACATACCTCCCTTGCCCTGAAACTCCATTTCATTTTAATCTGAAACATCATTTTTCTTCTCCTTTTGTCAGCTGACCTGGAAAATCTATTATTCAACCAAATATAAGCTAGCTCAAATACATGTAACTTCTGTCCAGGAAAGTAATTTGGGCTTTTGTGCCATCAGTCCAGAGTTTCAGACCATTTGTTGTACCCTTCCTTTCATATGTACGATATGCTCTGTTCTGCGGCCTGAAATATGATAATCTGTGCAGAACAGAAATGCAAAATAGGTCAATTTTACAACCAGATTTAAAACTCCTGTTGTGTGCTACAAACACAAAGAAGTTAAATAAGTGCTGTATTAATTTCTTCTTTTCTAGAAACACCACCAAAAAATAGAGAGGGAAAAAGAAATCTGTAACAGAAAAACATAGAAGATCAACATCAGTATTTGTTGATTTCTAGGTTTTATTTCCTTTCACTTTTTAAACTAGGATTTTCAAACCATCCCACTTGCAGAAATTTGCATTTTATGAGAACAAAATGTGATGAGATCATTTTAGGTAACTTACCTCTTTTTCCTCAGTTTGTGGCATCTAAAACCAACCGTGCTTGTCATCGTCTCAGTAATTTCTCATCATTGAGGTTAAAATATAATCTAAGTTTGCACCAAATGAGCTGTTCCAAGATGAGTTTGCCAAACTCTGTATTGCAGTGGGATTTCTGCAATTATGATTAGATACTGTCAAACAAAAATGATCTCTGGAATACCAGTGAATGCAACATTGATTAGCTTCTTTGAATCCCACAAGAGGTTAGGAGAAGCACAACTTGCATTTTATCTTTGTATCTGTGTCTCTGCCAATCACAGTTGTGCTGGTAGATCAGCACAATGAAAAGGGGATGAAGGGAGGAGAAACAAGGAGCTGATGGAGGACTTTTCTATTACTAAATGCTGATGTGCTTTAGGATGTTGTTGGTACTCACCAGAGGTCTCAAAACTGCTGAACTGATTGTGTAGCTGAATCCCATCCAGAGGACAGAAATCACCAGTACAAGAGTTTGCGTGTGCTAATTATTTTTACTCCTCCCCACCTTTTTTTAGCTGATTATTGGTTCTCCCACCAAAAAGTGAAATAAACAGTCAAAGGCAGCATTTGTCTTACTCTTGCCTGAGAAATTCCCAATGGGAAATAGAAGCATATTTCCACTATCTGTTAGTGGGTTTTACACTTCTGCTCCACAAACTATTCTGCATATGAAAAAAGGCAAGAGCAAGGAAAACTTGAGCAGTTTCCTTTGCAAGCTGTTTGCTGGAGTAAGACAAAGTTAGGATTTGTGTCTGATTTTAATTAATCCCAAACAGTGATTGCCTTGCTGCTGTTGGTTTGTCAAGAGAAACAGGTAAGTAGTCAATATGTTGTATCTTTTTACTCTTTTACAGAAATATAATGCCTACTGCAGGAAGATGTTACCTGTGCTGTAAAGCTGTCGTGTTATTCTTTGGGGAAGGAAATTCTTATTTTCCCATCCATATACCTATGCAGAGTAGTTACTCTTCCTACACTCTGTACATGCAAAATGCTTAATAATTTTATCTTTAGCTTTCAAGCATAAAAATGAGAAAGTTACCCTATTCCAAACTTAACTACTTGTGTATGTTGTTGGTATCAAATAAGATTACTGCTTGGAAGATAGTGCATTTATCTTTCACTTGAAATAACCCAGGAGAATGTCAAACGCAAAATGGATTCTGAAATCTTGGCATTTACTGCTGCTTTATACTCTGTGTGTGCAACTTCAGTCAACAGCAGCGATACATTATTGTGCCAGTCCCTCCAACTGAAGGGAATTGGCACTCTATTAATAATCCCTCTTTGCAGAGCTGAATGGCAAATATGTTACTACGCAGCTCTGTGTTTGTCTCCTGGAAAGTGGTGATCAGAATCATGGCTGCTACCAGCCAGGCAGGATTCTTTCCTTGTCAGTTTATTCCTTCCTGTAGCTAATCCCTCATCCAGTGTTATCTGGCCATTGATGTCCTCCTCATTCCCTTCACAACAGGCACTCTTTGCTTTGGCTTTTGTCCCATGTAAACGCAGCCCTGCCAAGTCCCTCTGTGATGAGCTCCTTTCCGTGCTCTGCTGCTGCAGGATCAGCATCTCCCCTCCTCATGGCTCAGTGCTTCCACCTCTCCCTGCTCCAGGGATGTGGGTGCTGCTGGCAGAGCACAGGGCCCTGGGCAGCAGGACACAGAGGGGCTGGAGGTGGTGGAGGCAGCCTGAGTGATGTTCTGGAGCCCTGCAAACCTGCCATTTTCACCTGGGCTGAGGCAGGCTGGATGCTTGTGCCCACCTGCAATTGGGTTATCTATCAGCTTTGCATCACTGCTGAAATTAATGGCTGGGAAGAGTTGATGGTGTTTTCAGTCAGCCTTATTTCCTCTTGCTTATGGTGGTCATCACAGGGTGTCTTCTGAGCAGGAGCATACACACACACACATGCATAGTTCTCATGTGTGGCCATATTTCCCAGAGGTCAGACCTGAATCTGTGCTGCCATATACGAAAGACAAGACATAAAGTCAATAAATGTGACTTTACACAGCTGTAAATCCTCTCATCCTGTCATCTTCAGGCAAGAAAGATGTGAGAATTATGTAGACTCAGAAGCAGAAGTTCATGGCAAGGCTGGGGCTCTCCTGATCACAGCATGGAGGATAGCCCCTTCTGAAACTAGCTGTGTTAGTGGTAGGGTTCATAAGGGCAACTCATGCCTCCTCAACTACCTTCTTCCTGCTGGAGGCTGCTCACTTTGTACCCCAGCAAGCTGCTCATGTGGAAGCTCTTTAATTTCTGCTGTTTAAAGTCAAACCAAACCTTTCCTATTTGACTGAAGAGGGACAGAGTGCAAGGCACTCAAGCAGCAGATCCATCAGTCCTTGGGGAGTGAGAAAAGAGCAGCTGGGAGAGCAGCCTCAGCTGGGAGGCTGTCAGACGAGGATGTTTGGCTACAATCTAATTGTAATTGATGTGGGCGAGTCCACACATAGATTGATTAAAATTGATTAAGAAAGTCTACCTGACTCTTTCAAAGCTAACTGAAGTCAGTGGAAAACAATCCTTTTTACTGAATTCTCTGACACTGGGTTAAAGCCCTAGAATGCCCCATCATGAAATAATTTTGTTAGCAGAAAAATGGAGAGATTTAGCAAATCAAGGATTGGAGAACTAAATGGGGTTTGAAGTGATGCATTTGGTTCCTGGCTCTTCACAGACTTACTGCTTGACATTGCTCAAGTTGACTGGTCTTTTTGGTCATCCCTTCCTAGTATGGACAGATATGACAGTTGGAATAATTTTTCTTTCTCCCATTTTTATCGAGGTCAACCCTTTCTTCTTTCAGTGTGTCTACAACACAGTGCACCTGGGAGGTCTTAGCTGGGGTCCCTGACCTGCTTTACCAGACATGAAAAAACAACAACAAAAAAGAGGTCAGAAACAAAGGCCAAAGCAGGTCTCTTTACTTCTTTAGCGGTACATCAGAAACAAGCCTAAGGCTTGGTGCATGGCAGGCTCTTCCGACAGTTCCTCTGAAGGCTGATCTCTTCTGCTCTGTATTCAACTCCATGAATACAGCATTCCTCTTTGCTTTCCTCCTGAGCCTACCTAAAGAGTGACAGCTGGATAGCATACTATTCTTGTTGGTAAAAGGGATTATTTTCCACAATAGGCTGAGAAAACATCAGAATAAGGGAAACAAAGTTACTTTTAAAAATAAAAAGTCTGTCAGTGGTATACTCTCCTATTTTTTAAATGAATAATATATACATTCATGTAGTGACCGTAATAATTAATATTTTTTGACTTGGTATAGAATGCTGAAGAATTTCTAGTGATACCATTTTATCTATGCATTTAAAGTTCAAGTCCAACGTATTGTTAAATACAGCTTCACCTACCTGTATATTTCAGAGTCCCTGGGATGTTTTATTTCTAGGATTTAAATATTTAAATTCAGCTAAAAAGTGACTTTAGTAAGTGACTTGATAAATAATTTTTAAAATAGCACTTTTATATTGTAATCATGCCAGGAGAAGTGAAAGAGTAGCTAAAGAGTCAGAGGTTATGAATTGCAGCAAAGGTTTCAGTGTCTTGGTGACGCTGGAGAAGCGAGGTCACCTGGCAACATTTTGTCTCCCTCAAATTAGTTAAAAGAATTATACAGGCAGTAAAATATTTATTGATCTTTGTTACAATCCTGCTGTACAATAGTTTTGCTCATTTACTGTATGTAAGAATACCTTGAGTGTGCCTGAGTCCTGCCCACATCTGAGACTGGGAGAAGTCACCATGTTTGGTTGTTCTTGGCCTTCCAGGACAACGTGGCTGAACATTGTCTCCTTGAGTCTACAGAGGCTTTAAAGGATGGTTCCTGGCTCTTCCATACTCAGAGAAATGCCTAAAAATGCTGCTACTTTTGTCATCCTTGTATAGTATCTAGTTCAAATTTGCTTTGTCTGTAGGTAACAGGACAATGTTTTTAATTGTCAGCTCTGCATATGTGACAAAGACCTGAAAGCACAGCCGAGTGTTTTCTTGACTTTGACATCAGTAATTGCAAAGATGCTAATACTGATGCATAGCTGAGGTGAGCAGTGTGCGACTGAGCAGGATCTGGCTTTTCTCAGCTGCTCTGGCTTGAGGGCAGGATGCTGAGGGGATGCTAATTTCTCTGGTGAGGGTCTCCTGAGGAAGATGCTTTCCTGTGGCTGGCTGGTGTTTATGTTTTAAGCTTCTCATTGCTGTGTTGCTCAGTGTTTGCAGCCTCTCAATGCTCACGTGCAAGAGTGACGATTGCATGCCCTGTGACACAGCACCACTCAGGCCAAGCAGCGGCACTGTAAAGTCCTGAAGTGCACTTACAGAAATTTATCCCATGATTTTTCTGCCTGTATCTCAGTTGCCTGACAAAACTCTGTCCTCCTGTGAATCTGAGCAAAATGCAGTAGATTATATTCTGCATGGAGCTATTCTAAGATATTTAAAAGTGAATAAAAAGCAGCACAGGGAAACTAAAAATAACACTACCATTCTGTGGAAAGCATGGATGTGCCATGTCAGAAGCAGAGTTAGGGAAGAGAAACTTAGCCTGGCCCAGTTGAAGGCAGTCTGCTTAAACTGCTGCTAATGATGGTGTGAAAATGTGCAGCGGGTTTGAAAGCGGCTTCTCCGTTCAGCGCAGATGCTGTAACCCCTGGGGCGAGCTGTCCCTCTGTTCAACGCTGTGAAACCGCTGCGACTGTGCGGGCAGGCCAAGGCCAGAGCAGCCCTGCCCGGGGCAGGGGCGGAAGGGGCCCTGGTGATGCTCCCGAAGTGTTAGCGTTCGCCTGCGACCCTCGGGGAGCCCCGGCCCGGGCCCCGGTGTGCGCTGTCGCCGTGCGCTGCCCCTGGCGCGGGGCTGTTCAGTGCCGCCCGTTTCGGTCCGCGCCGTGCCAGATCCCCCGGTAAGGCACCGACCCCTCCGCAGCCCTTTGACGCGCCCTCCATCCCTCTCTTGGCCATTTCTTCTGCCGAGGTCGGAGCCACGTGCGCGGCCTCACGGGTCCCTTGACAGTCCATTCCCCGTCGGGGCCTGACGGGGCCCTGGGGGCTCTTTTGCCCGCCCCGGGCACGGTGCGGGCGGTGCCGCGGCGCGGTCCCGGCCCGGGGCGGCGGCGCCGGGCTGGGGGCGCAGGGCCGA
>VZTI01001014.1:23998-58166 GCA_013397865.1 Struthidea cinerea | reverse complement strand
CGGCGGGGGACGTCCGCAGCCCGCCGGCATGGAGCCCTAGAGGGGAGCTGCTGGGGAGGTGAGCCCTGCGCGCGGCGCTTCTCGTGGCAGTTCCCTTCTTTTATTTAAAAAGAAAAAAATTCCCTCGGAAAGAGAAAAGTTCGTCCCTCCTCGGTGCCGCCGCGCGCGGGACGAGGCTGAAGTGCAGCTACTGCCGCGTCTCTCCCGCAGCTCCGGGGCGGGCAGAGGGGGCCCGGGGTCCCGCTGGTGCCCGGGCGCTCCCGAGGGGCTCCGGGCAGGGACCGCCGCAGCTCCGGCTCTCCGTCCCGGCGCCGCCGGTCTCGGAGCGGATGCTCCGGGCCGGAGCCGTCCGTGCCGGCGCGGCCGCTCCGCCGCTCCCTGTATCGAGCCCTGCTGCTGTTGGAGGGGCCGGGAATGTTTTCTGTCACGAAGGAGGGGGGGTCTCGGTTGGTACCGGGGGTCTCTCAGCCTCGCGAACGCGTGCGGGGCTTCCCGGGAAAAGTGTTACTGCCGGGGATTTATAATAAAAAAAAGGGAGCAGTTGCCTTTTGGGATGTTGCAGCTCGGTGGAGTCTGTTGAAGAGGTGCCGGTGCTTTGGAGGTTTGGCTGCTCTGAGGTACCGTGGTGGATGCTGAACAGTGGGACTTGAAACCTCTGTTTGCCTCTGAAAGTTCAGTGACAATAAAGCTGCTCTGGTTTCCTTTGGAGTCTGATGGAAATCTGCTGAAAGCCACCAAAGACTTCTCAAGCGGCTTGGATTCAGCGGCTGTTTTCAGAGAGCCTGTCCCTGGACTGTTGTCTCTGCTAGGATTCAAAGAATCAAAAGTTTCTGGTGGAAAATGCTGTACGCTGCGGTTTCTCAGAGTTGTACTAAGGTCTGTGTACTTTTGGCAATTTCTGCGGCTGTTGGGTTAACACCCAAATTTGGGTTTGTACCTTGAGGGGAAAACCAACTGTGGCAGGAGCCAGGACTTTGTAGTGCTCCTCGGCAGTGTTTATACTCTCTTGTTTTTATCCTGATTATTTACAAAACAATGACATATATTTAGCGTGTGCGTGTGGTCTATGGATGTTACAATATTACTACCAGAGTGCATGTACATTTGAGGTTTTTCAGGGAATTGTTAGTGGTGGGGGCAGGCGAGGTGAGCTGCTGTGGGCTCGGGAGCAGGAAGGGCTGTGAGGAAGAGCAGTTTCACGGTGCCCAGGCGCTGTGTGAGTGTGGCTGTTGCATTCACGCCCGAGACAGACACTCATTCGCCCCAAACGCTTCCTGTCCGTGCCAAAAAGGGGACGTTGATTCTCGTCAGGGCTAAACCTGTGCAGCTGCGTGGTTTTCTGTGGTGTCCGTAAGAGCAGGTGACTGCCTGCCCTGCTTCTGTGTAGCGCATGGGAAGGGGGCTCCCGCCGGAGGCAGGAGCGGGCCAGCCTTGATGGGGACGTGGTGTCTGAAAAGCTTTGCTCATGCCAGACCCGAGGCAGGAGGTAAGTCTGGGGTGGAAGCTGATAGCGAGTGAAGTGCTTTCTTTGCAATAGAGGTGACTGCAGGGGAGACAGTGGGACACGCAGGGATTTGGGATTTTGGGCTCCCTAAGCCAGCGGGGTGTAATGCATGTGCAGTGAGCATGAGAAGTGGAGAGTTCTGGCAGTTCACCAAGACACAGGCAGTGGTCTTCAGGAGTGAGTCCGTGATTCATCAGGGGTTGTAAGTGGTGATGTGCAGGATGGCTTTCTGAGAAATTACTAAGGATCGCACCCTTCTGAGGATGTTTCTCTGGGCACAGGAGACCTCTTGCAGTGGGAGGACGGGGGCTTGGGCCGACCTCCCTGCAGAGTGCTTGTGTTGCTAGGCAGCAGCTTGCACCTCCAGCATGCTCCAGATCCGAGTCTGCGAAGGGAGACCTTCCTCTCCTGAGCTAAAGCTTTCTAGCTGGTGACCAAGGGTAGAAAGCACATATCCTGCGTGTATGGGTCTGCATGCACTTCTTGCTTGCTCCTGGGTATTGGGGAAGGGTGGTCAGCTGGGAACATTCAGGGTTGTTAGCTGATAACAAGACTTCCTTATACTCTTCCACCTACTTGGGCTGCAGGTGAGCACAGGAGAGAAAGATGAATCTTTGATTGTTCCATTTGTAAGGCTCAAGAGTTCTCTGCAGAACACCCTTTTCCTTTCCTGGTACCTGGAAGCTCATAGGAGTTTTGTCTTCAACTTGTTTGGTGATTGATGCTTTAGCAGTTAAATTGGGGGGGGGGAAGGGGGACAGAAAAAGGAGGAAGATTTTCTTGCACAAGAGGTAGGAGGGAAGGCCAGGTGTGCCACATTATTGCACTTAGCCAGCTTGAGTCAGTTTTAGTGGATGCCACACAATTGCTGGAGCCTCAGTGCACGAATGGCATCAGCCAGTGTTGTCTGAACTGCTCTTTATCTTGCAGAGCACAATGGAAAGCCTTTTAGTTTTCAGAGCTGCCAGTCTGGTGGCTGCACTTCGAAGCAGTGCAGTAGCTGAAGCTGTTGGAAACCAACGTGGGGGAACTGACCACTCTCCAAAAAGAAGTCAGATCAAAAAAGAGCCTGAAAGGATCAGGAGGGATTCATAGGCTGGTATGGTGAAGGTGAGCTCAGCAGAAGGGCTGTTCTTGTGTCACAGATCACTTCTGATCAGGCAGGGATTGGTGGTGTGGGAGAAGGAGGAGGAAGATTCCTGGTTTGATGGAGGCTGAATGCCTGGGCCTCAGAAGAAGCTGGACTTGGCAGCCTTAAGCCTGGATGGGGCTGCAGAGGAGTGTGGAAGTGGAGGCAGGTAGGAGCACACTTGCTGGTCTCAGGATCTCGTGGGTGCTGTGCTGTGCCACTGTGGGATAAGCTTGAGCCATGGAGGGTTTAGGAGTGTGTGTGTCTGGAGGTGTTGTGCAGCTGCTGGAGGCAGTGTGTGAATGAGGAGCCCAGCAGAGATGCAGACAGGCTGCTGGAGAGCAAGGAGGAGGGAATGGGGACAGCATGGGAGGCCTGTACCCCTTGGGATGCTCTGCCTGCTTGGAGAGGACCGGAGCATCCAGGCTGTCTGGATGGAATGTTCCTGTAAGGGGATTTGGTTGATTTCCATAGGCAGAGTAATTTTTTCTATGACTGTTCTCAGCTGTTTCCTGGGGAGAGAAGAATAGATGTTACAATAATCACTTAAAGCTATGGAGAACGGTGTCTTCTATGTGGCATTTGGAAGGGAGAGGCTGTTCAAAATTTTCTGTGCCCTGGGTTGTGATGCCCTGGTGGGACCAGAGGTGGAGGAAAAGTTCCAAAGAGCATGTGCAGCCAGTTGTCCCTGTTGGCTGGGGGCTGGCTGAGGTGGGAAGCTGCCAGGGATGGCTGGGCCTGGTGGCCTTGACCTGTGTGTCTAAGGGAAGTTGTACTCACTGTGAGAAGTACAAACAAAGCACTTACAGTGTATGGACTTTTCCTGCTCTCTGAAACATTCAGGCTCTGAGTAATCTCTCACTTCAAACTGAGGCTCAAGCTGAAAATATCAAGGGATGCTAAATTATGAACAATTGTTAAACAGCCTTAAAGAGCTGTATGGGAAACTGTGTCTGCTCTTAATTTCTAAGCCTTTCTTAAACAATGAGAGTCTGAGCTATTTATCAGGAGCTCTTCTAGTGCTGGAAGGGAAAGTGAACATTTAAAGTGTATCACAAAATAAAGAGGCACTTTAAGAGGCAATTTTCTTTTCAGGATGTCCAACTAAAAATAAATCTTTCTTTAAACAGCCTTGAAAAGAAAACAGAGAAGAGATCTTGTCCTTGATGAGAATAAGGAGAATTTTTTTGCTAGCTTTGATGGTGAGGGTTTCCTCTGGCATCTGGTACTAGATCCAGGTAAAGCCCCTTCGAATTGGTGGAGGACTGAGGGATGTGTTATATTCAGTAACAAAGCTGGTGAGAAAGAGAGACTGTGTGTTAGAAATTTCTATGGGGTTTTGGCTAATCCTTTCCACCCCAAAAGCACTACAGAAAATACCTTCCACCCCTCTTCTCTCTGTTTTATGTAACAGTTAATTAACAAGGATGTCTATTTGACAGAGAAATTTCAGGGCACATAAAATATCTATTTTACTTTTATTTTGGCTACATCAGAACAAAACTCCATTGTTTTCAAGATTTCCATAAAATGTGTCAAAGTACTATTCTATTAGCAGTTTCTCATGGCTCTCAGATTCTGAGGGGATGTTGCTTCTTTGCTTACTTACGTAAATTCTTTTTTTTCGCCCAGACAGATGTGGCAATACATATATGTAAAGTCCAGTCTCTGGTTATGTAAGGGAAAAAAATTCCTCATTGAGAATATGTTTATCACTTGAAGGAACTGAGATGGTGCTGAGTTCAGTGAAAGCAACTTGCCTCTCCTGACGGCAAAGTGCTGTGTCTGGCTTCTCTGGAACTGTGTTTTCCAAGTGGAAAACTGTAGACGAGTGTTTTATAAGGAACCTGACAAGCTGGTATGTCATCTTTTCCTGTTAATTCTGTCTTGTTTGAGCATTATGTATTAGTTAGGGAAGTGTGTGGCCACAGATGAGAGCAAGGAATGAATTTTTAAGCACATTGCATGCAGACCTGTATTCTCACAGAGCCTGTTTCATTAACGTGCAGGAGTGAATGTGGACCAGATTTGCCATGAATAGTGCAAATATTGTTATTTTGTTAACATTGCAGAGCTATGGGTGTATATAAGAGCAGGGATAATGTCAATACGGCTGACAGTTTCAGCTGTCATCTTTCTGCTGTGCGGTCTTGGAAAGAGGCTTGTTTTAAAGGCTCTGTAAAAGCAGGGAACGTTTCAGCATGCAGATGGCAGCCCAGTCTAAAATCTAGTTCTTTTGGTGCCGAGCACCTCTGTAACGAGCCTTGAGGAACACAAGGGGAACGAGAGAAGTGCTGTGGGGGGAAAGAGGAGGGATATGCTATCTTTCAGGATTGAGACCTCCCTTTGAACTGTCTCTCTCCCTTTTTAATGGCTTTTCTGCAAAGGCTGCTTGGGGAGCAGTGTTAGAATGAATATGAAAGAAGCAGAGCATCTAATCTTTTGGCTTAATAATGCTCCTGCGTAGGCAGCTGCGAATTGGACAGACTTCCTTATTGATATAAGAGCAGAGAGCAGTGAGTGAAATTGATGTGAGTGAGAATGGTCTTTTCTCATCTCTTTTAATCTGAGATGTCCTCCTTTTGTAATTGAGGCTCTGTAGAGAGGACCTGTGATTGCTGGCAGGGCCACCTAAAGCACTCAGGAGAAAAGGGCCATGACCTGAGCAGTGGTGTTTGTTCTGGGTGTCAGCAGCTGAAGAGCTGGAGTCACATACAGCCATGGTTTTTCTGGAATTTACGGGGTTTATCAGTGACTCCAAGCCTAAGAGTTCTCATCAGCAACTTGTTTTTTTTTCACTCGAGAGATCTGAAAAGCAGGAGTCAGAGTCCTTTTTTCCTGAGCGGGACTTTTCCACAGTCCAGGGCAGGCTGGCTGGGCTGGATCTGAGAGTAGCCTCTGAGTTTGTCTCAGAAGAAATTTGCCATCCTGGGACAGTGCCCAGCAACCTTGTCAGCTTTGAGAAGTGTATGTGGTCACCCACGGCTGGGGCTCCTCTCTCCCCTCGGATGGCTGTGGTTACTGCTGCACCTTGCTCTGCATTGGGAACTTCCTGCTGTAACTGCATCAGTTCTAGGATTTAGGCTGATTCAAGATTATTCTTAAAATCTCTCCCCTTTCCTCAGTGCTAATGTATATGTTTAGCTTTCCAAGTGTAGATTGTCTTCACATTTTCTTCTCTCCCCCAGTGGGCTTTTCTGTAAGCCTTTAAGTACTTCTGCGAGGTGCTGAGAGGCTAAGCCCCACTCTGTAAACCGAAACTCTGGCTCTGAGGGTCTTTACATTTCCTACAGTACTTCATGTTGCCTGAAGTACTGCATTGATTAAACCACAATCTGCAGGAGTAAATATATGTAGAATATTAATAGCTTCTACTCTAGGGGGAAAAAAAGGCTGTAAATTAATTGATCCATTATGTTGACCTCATAAACCATGAGGGCTTGCAGTACAGCTGTAATCCTCCTCCCACAACATTTCGCTTTGAATGTCTGTAAAAGGCCTGGACTACTCGAACTTAAAAGCTGTGATAGTGGGCATGCATATCCATCTATCCTAGGATGTGCAGTTAGAATATTGCAATGTTAAGGCTGAACAACAGTTCTCTCTAGAATCCAGGGTAGTGCTCAATCAGTACATCACTGAGGGTGCAGCTGGGCATGAGGCTTAAAAACCAGTAGCTAACTTTCCCACTCCTTTGTCATTCTCATTCCTCCTTACAGTTGTTTTCTATGTTTCCAAGTGCAGGAGCTGCTGCAGTCAGGGGTGAGTACAATTCAGGGATTTAAAATCTAGTTTGAAGACATAATGAACTTGAATTCTGTGTGAGTTGCTTAGGGAATCGAGGTCAGTGTGTGGTGTGAGCTGACAGAACTCCATCTGCTAGTCAGTGCTGAGTAGTCCTAGTTCTTCTGGTTTACAAATCTGTTAAGATGGTCTGCTTAGGTTTTTATTGAATTTTTTTAGTAGCAATTTAGATGCATGCATGTATCGTATGCTCATCGCTCTTTTTAGTGTTTTGATGCTATAGATATTGTAATCTTTATCTGTACTTGGAATATTTCAGGGGATTTTCCCATTTCCTGCTTTTTCTTTTTTTTTTTTTTTCCATAAATGAGCACTATTTTAGGCAGCTGTTGGATTAGAAAATTCTTGTAAGAAAAGGTTCTTGTGTTAATGCTTGCAAGGTTTTCTCTACAGGGCAAGCCAGCAGTTTGCTCAGTGTTGAGTCTGATTGCCACTTTACCATAACTAAAATCACTTCTATGCTCTGGAGTTGGACATATTGATGGGGGAAGTTATGGGATATTGGCCATCCACAGTATTTTTATTTTGTGCTTGGCACTAAAGCCCCCCCCTTTTTTTTTTTTTCTTTGTTACACTGTAAGATGCTTTTTGAAACTTTAGGATTCCACACTTGGTATCTTCTATAGTTCCATTTGGAAGATATTTAATCTTTTAGTGGAAGCATTACAATCTTTTCAAACAAAACCTTGGTGTTAGCACCAAAGGGGTGGTGCTGTTTGTTTCTTCTGAAATAACTGATAAGATTCTGAGTTTATTCCCTTCACATCACAGAAGATCTGTGAGTTTTAGGTTTTTATCCTTTTCTTTTGCACCCAGACATTCAGCCTTTAGGGGAATCATTACAGGTAAGTATTATAACCTTGTCAGTATTTAGCTGTGTATTCCCTTTGCTTTGTCTGGCCAAGACCTTGCTTTTTCCTTGCTGTATTACTGTCACGCAGGTGATACACTGCTGAGCCAGTAATAATCCCAGACAGTTTAGGTGTTGTTGCATTGTTGCTGTTTACTTCCAGTTTGCATAACACAAGCACTGTGTTGTGCAGGCACACCATGCTTCCCTCATTTTAAATTTTCCCTTTAAATATCAGCTGAACAAGGAAAATTAGGCAGATGTGAGTGTAGTTAAGGACCTGAGTCCAGTGGAGACTTAAATCCTGCAAGACAAATGCTGAATGCACGCTGCCTTGTAGAATTAATGTTCCTTGTGTATTTAGACAACTTAAGTGGCTGGTTATGATGGTGAAGATGCACAATGAATTAGGCAAAATGAAATATTTTTTGATGCTCATTGAGCAGCAGAGCGAAGAACGCTGCATGACCCGTATCAAGTAGAGCTAAAGATACATTATTTCAGCTAGCATGCATCTCTGATCTTAAGTATTTTTTGTTCATGTTTCAGCTATCAACAAAAAGGAACTGGTACCCATTGTGGATTGCTTCCAACCAGCATATTATGTAGGCTGAAAATATTTTAGTAATAAACAGCTCAGTGTGGTATGTTGGCAAAAGAGAAGACCTGAGAGTGAGTTCATATTAAAATTTAAAGCCTTAAAAAGTGTGGGGGGGAAATGGTTTGAAAAAAAAGGAACAGGACTCACCATCTAGCCTGTTGTAAAGACAATGAAAGAATTACTGCCATTTCATCCTTTGTGTGGGGGGTGGAAACGGTAATTTATTTTTGTGAGATGTCTGAGCAACAAAACCTGACAATTGGAAATCACTAAAGAGGTGGGTCGCTGTTTTTAATGAGTGCCTTCTGCATCACAGCTTCTGTGGAGAAACCAGAACCTACAGAGCCTCATGGTGTGTCAGCAAATCTCAGCCTGTGCACAGATGTGTGCCTGAGTGCACATGCACTGCTTTTCTTTTCTTGTTTCATTTTAAAAAGGAGCACTGCATAAACAAAGCTTGTGGTACAAATTAGAGCAAAGCTGAATTATAGTTAAAGCGTGAACTTGGGAATCTCAGTGCTGAGTTTTGTGCAAAATATTAACGCTGTGATTTTCTTCTCGTTTCTAAGTGCCTCCTTCTAACCTTGTCACTTGAAGTTCCTTTGAGTCCCAGAAGCCATGTGAGCTGAAGTGGGTTCTGGAAAGACAGCAGGCAGTACATGAAGGAAATGGGAAACAGCAATTTCCCAAGCTCTGTTTTCTGAGGATTCAGGTGGAAGAAATAATTTTTTCAACAGAGGTGAAGGGCGTTAGGCAGGATATAGGAGTCGGGGTGGTTTTTGTTAGAAGAACAAAATTTGTGGTGCATTGCAGCCTGGTCCCCTTGGGTGCTTACAGGACACTGTGACAGTTGTCCAAAGTCTAGTCTGTAGCACAGATGGGGTGAAGAGGGAAGGAGTGACCTTGTTGGCAATGCAATGATGAAGAATTAGTTGTCACACCTTGCTTCTCCTATACTTCTCCCTCTGATAGCAGCAACCTCCCTTTACTTACCTGGACACAAATACAACGTGGCAGGTCACAACAAGGCTCGGACTAGCGATTTTTTTCACCTTTGTCAACAAGCACTTCATTCTGTGTCTCTCTTCCTTCCTCTTGATGGTTTTTGGCAAGTCGGCTGTAATGGGTATTTCTATGTCTTTATTGAGTAAGATGTCTTCAGTCTTCTGGGAATGGAGTGGACGTGGTTCCCCTCTTATGAGGCATATCCAGTAGAGTATTACATTCTTGTTACAGCTGTGAGCCCCTACTCACACTTGCTTGGAGTTTGCAGCATCAAAGTGGCTCCTCAGGGAAATGCTGCTCCGTGCCTGTGAGGGGAAGGTTTGTCAAATTGCAAAATCAGCCCCTGCTTGGAGGGAAGTGGCATTGAACTTTGACTGGTTTATGCTATCTTGTGTCTCATCAAGCTTGCACAGTTTTCTTCATATTCTTCATCAGACCATAGACATCCACTACACATTTATTCCCAGAAGCCTAACACAGGGCTGGCTTGAGTCTGTAGTCCATCCCGCTGCCTGATGGGTGAGTGAATGGCCCTGAGGCGGGAGTTGAGACCGGTCCTGTTGGGACATATGGTGAGAGTCTTGGCACGCTCAGCTCCAGAAATCTCCTGAGCAAATTTAGAAACTTAATTTCGAGCTAATACAACCTTCCTTCTTCTGGCTGCTGGACATTTTTCTGGGGGAAATACAGCTTATTTTGTATCTTGTGTTCTTTGTTAACCTAAATGTTTAAAAACATCTCTGATAGGGCAGTTTGAACAGCCTGACTGTCTGTAGCTGGCTGCTGTCTATGGACAGACTATCAGCTGACCCACTGGTCACACTGCTGTGACGGATCCCACTTCCTGATGGAATGTCTACCATGGTGGAGGTGACACCTCAGACTCTGATGTGTATTTTCATGCCAGCCTCAGGGGAATTGTGTCAGGTGTGACAAGCTGAGGCTTTGGGTTTGATTTTGAATGTCTGGGTGGTGCTGTGTTTTCTTGCCCTTTTCCTGCTCTATTTTCCTGATTTGTGGAGGTACAGAGACTGACTGCCTTGGTGAGGCTAGGGCTTCAAAAAGTAAAACTCCTATCGATGCTGACAGAACCAAGAATTTTCCGCTCTGCCTAGCATTAATATTGGTTGGCAGAATTTGCTTTGAATTTTTAAATGTATTTAATGCAGCATAGCTTGTTTGGGGTGGAGATGCACAGACCCACATGAAAAAGGACCTACGAATTCCATATTTCAGCTGTAATAACTGAAGGGGGAAAAGTGGAGAAAGTAATTTGCAAAGCTATACTTGAAAATCATTCTAGCATAACATCATCATTACAATTATCTGTCAAAAGATTTAGTCAATTACTTTTTTTAAGCTCTCTTGTCAAGATGGCCTTACTTGTTTTAGGATTGTGTTACTCCAAGGAGAGGTCAAGGAAGAATGAACGCTAATTCTGTCATTAACCGCTGTCAGACAGCCTTCAGTTCATATTATTCCTTGAAAATGCCTTAGCATCGTTAGTGTGAGGAATCAATAGGCATAAAGTGCCATAGAATTCAGGGAGGAAAATAAATCCACTGCCTGTTTATAGATTGTAGTATGGTAAGGTGAGAGGAAGAGAACTTCATTTTTAAGTGGTAATTTTGAAATAATTGAATAGCAGCACAATTCCTATAGTGTAAAAGATTATACAGGGTTCCTTACATTTTCTTCACACAATGGTAGGCCAGTAATAAAAAAAAGGCAAGAATATTTGATGTAATAAACTCAAATTAAACTGAATAAGCTTCAGTGAACAGCAGGACGCTGCACCACCCTCTTGCTGCTTTGTCATGTTGGGCAAATGTTCAGAGCTGCAAGGGTCTGGGCTGCTCCTGAAGTTGAGGGTTTGGGACCTCTGAGCGGGCTGGGCGGGCAGATGTGTTACAGCATTTACGGGAGGATTCCGTTTCATTGGCCTCAGTTTTGAGTAGTAATGCAGGTAGTTTTGTGCATTTCTGTTTAATTGAAACTGCTGTAAAATGTTTGCTGAATCTTTTGGTGCAAATAATAACTGCACAGTGATTTAGCTGACTGTCCACTTTATCTGATAATAAGGGTCCTGATCTGAAGTCTGTATCTTATACGGAGATGAATTCCTGGAGTTTAAATATATCAAGCCACTTAAAGGCCCATGACTTCAAGCTAAGCATATATTTGAGGACTCTAGCTTATAATTAAGCATCTCTCTTTCTTTGAGAGAGATGGGCTTTGATGAATTCAGATTTTTTTTTCTACCTGTTTTTAAATGCAGAGAAGGAGCCTCAGTTTGCTCTTGCTATCTTTTCTTGAACGGCCTGGTACTTGTAAATGAAAATAGGATTAGTTCCAGTAATTATATAAAATCAAAAATAAAATTCTAAACTAGATTTTCCCTTTTTCTTTTTTAATGTAAATAATATAAAGTAAGTAGTAAACTTCACAGGAGAGACTCCTGAGACCTACATTCATTGATTTCTGAGTTTTGTTTGCCTTTCTTTACCTCATTGTATAGGAGAAATTTCTGGAACAGCATTAATTATAGGCAATTGTAGACATTCTAGGAGTTTTTACAAAGCCAGCAGTGGGAAAGTAAGGTTGCTAAGAGAGATTGCATGAATAACTTACTCTGTGTCTTTTCCTGAACAATATGAATTTGTGTGGCCTGTTTGTATGAGACAAAGTTAATTATGACCATCAGGGTCTTCCCCTTAAATAACATACAAAAATCTGCCAGACTAGGCCCATACTACTTCAAATAAACTGTGATTTTTTCTTTGAGAGCAAAGTGATATTTTTGAGGTGTCATTTAAAAAAACCCAACCCTTTTGTGTGATAGTCAGAGGTAAATCGTTCATACATGGTTACTTTGAACTGTTATGTTTTCCTACTCCTGCATAAACATAAACCCAGAAGTTGTTACATTTAACTATTGCCCTGTAATGGTTCTTTGAGAAATGTTTAACTGTAGTCGCTGCTTTGTTGTAGTGAAAAGCTGTGATTCAGACTTTGTACTATGTTCGCATTTCAGCTGTCACAGAAAGTGAAAGATGAAGCCTCTTGTTCTCTTGGTTCTTGTGATCTGTACTGTAGTCAGCATGAATTTGAAGCTCGTGTCAAAGAGAAATTCTGGTAAGTCACAGAAAATTATTTTTACTTTTGGATCTGGACCTCATGCTCATGCAATCAAGCATTTTAGATGGCTGCTTTTTGTTTTGCATATATACTACTTGTTCTGTTCTGCCAAAAATAAAAAAGAAGTCATAACTGATGTAATTTGCTTAGTAAATGACTACAGGATTAATTTTCTCACTATAATTTTCTGTTGGTGTGACTTTAAGCTGTTCAAAAGGATCCTTATGTTTTCTTTTGTTTAAAAAAAAAAAAAAAGAAAATGTTGATCGGGTTGAAACCTCACAAAGGTAATAATGACTTCGGCATTGTGGCATTGTTCTAGCATCCAGTCTTTTACTCATGCTAGGGGATTTTCTTAACTGTGGATGTGGTCTGTGGTGAATTTTAGGTCTGGATGATGTTTTGTATGTTGAAAGGTCATCTTTGAAAAGGTTATGCTGGCCAGACATATGATCATACATAGGGTTAACTGGGAAGAGCTCTCCTGAGTAGATAATCTCTGATTATTCTGGCAGTGGAAGGGAGTGGGAGTTTGTTCATGTTTACATCTGCTTTTGAAACCTACTAATAGTAACAGAACACTTCAAAGAAGCATTAGAATCTCTCCTTCCAGGGTAGACAGTTCATCGGGATAATGGTTCATCTGTACTTGAGCCTGAAGTGATGTCTACTGCATGCAGCTCTGCCCTCCCAAAGGAGTGACTTCATGAGACTGTTTGTATTTCTGAAGTAAGCTGTGAGTTTGGAAGACACTGGGCAGACAAGTAGGTCAGCTACAGTGCTACACAGTGCTGTCGGTCTGCTACAGCCAGGTGTGTGTAAGGGTAAATATTGGACTTTTAAACTTTTGACTGCATGATAACTTGTTTTTACACACAGTTTGTGTGCTATACTTACACGTGTGAGGGCTTTCACTGATCCTGCTGTCCTCAAGGTCTTCAGTCTTTTCAGCACTGCAGGTATAAACAGAAATTACTGACTTCAGTTGGTGTGGCCAGTATTAAGTTTAATTTCTGCATTTCTTGAGAACAGAGAAGAAAATTATCGGGCCGTCTTTTAAAAAGAATTACATGTCACATCCCAGGCTGAGAAGTGTTGCTCTGGGAACTGCCAGGTGCTGGGCTGAATTCTTTCTGCTGGTCTGGAAAGTGTAAATGGAAGTTGCTAAACTGAACTAGTCTCTAGCTTTTTGTTGTGGTTATTGTGTCCAGAACCCTGTTTGCCCTGTGAGAGCAGTCATGGGTATTGGGGTTTGGCTACAGTGCATCTTGGACTAAAGTCTGCAAAGGGTGATGATGTTCCTGTTTTTAAAAACTGCTGTCACTGGCCTCTGGCCTGGATGGAAACCCTCTGTGAGATCCACAATCAGTGTAACTAACAGCCTCTATTCACTGATGCCAGGCAAGAGCACCTGGCTGCAAGCAAGGGCCTGTGCAATTCCTTTACCAGAAGTACACGATTGTAGAAGTGATATGCTGATGGTTGTAGCATCATTCAGCTGGTAGTTTACCTTTAGTTATATATATTTTTTTAAAATCTGCTTTCTTTGACTCTGCAGAATGTCTTGTGTTAATAGTGGCTGTTGACAGCGTCAATTTAGGTTCAGTACTGGTGGGAAAAATGCTTTAATATGTTAGACTGCCTCTTGCTAAATATAACCCACTAGTGAATAGGTGGTTCTTTTTCATTTCATTTGATTGTGCCAGTATGTGTTGAGAATAAGATGAAGAGGAAAAAATGCACGTAAAGTAAAATTACAGTTTCTTTGCAAGTATATAATCATGTAGTTGGCTTTCACCTTCAATACTCATTCTGGTTGCTGCATGGAGCAAAGTATTGATTTCTTTTTTTTTGCTTTTTCCACTACATTGTGTGTGAAATAATTTTCTGTTTCTGTGATATCAGCACTTGGAGCAAAATTGATAATTTGACTCCTTTTCTGAAAGGTCTTTAGATTTGGAGGACTGTTGTTTGATTGCCTGGGGCTTCACTAAATGTTGTATGTTGTGAAGACAGATGCTCCAGAGACTTCTGAACTTTGTTTGTTTAGTTTTAGTGGAAGATCAGGGAGAGTGGGTGGATGCAGACAGGCAAATGCACAAAGAAAAAATGTCAGCATATTTTCCATAGGGTGACAGTAGCTGTAACACGCTGGTGCTGTATTTCAGAGTTTTGGTTTTTTTTTTTTACACTTGCATCTTGTTCAAGGAGAGTGGAAAGGGGAAATTAATGTAATGGTTATTTGTGGGCAGCTGCACTGCAGTGTAAACTGCAGGATGTCTGGAAGCGGGAAGAGTGTTTTAGCTGTAGATTAGAGCTGAGGTGGGGGGAGTGGATGAAGGGCCCAAAGGATGCCCTATGGACAGGATCTCTGCAGCAGTGTCTGGAGGGGTGTTGTAGTCTTGGGTCTTGCTGGCTGTTGGTATAGGGATGTCTGTGCTCATGAGCGTTCTTAAAAGGGGAAGGGAAATTGTGCAGACAGGTATGTAGAGCAGTGTGAAGCAGTGCATGGAAGGTGCTGACACTGATGATAAAGACAGATTTGGGCTACTAGGACAATAAACCAGCAAAATTGGTGTCTTTGCTGACTTATGGAGACTGGCATTTTTTCTAAGCAATGCGTAGAATTATTGCATGGATGGCCAGAATTGTGATTAGTGTCAAGTACAAGAGCAATTATGGAGTTAACTGGCATGAGTGTAATATCACATAATAGAATGTATTTTGTTTAAGGGGTAGGGAAGATCTAAAGAGAGCTGACTTGAAGAGGAGCAAGGTAAAGATGAGGTGTTGTCAGGTAATGCAAAGGCATCACTCAACCGAGGCAGTCAGAAGGGGGGCAGAATGTCCAGAAGGGATTTACAGATGAAACTGGAGTTGACTGAAAGAGAGGAAAGGTTTGGCTAGGAAAGCCTCTTCAGAGGCTGGTGCGGAAGTTCTCCTTCAAAGTCAAGGAATGGAAACCTGTCTTGGGGTGACTTTATGATGTGTATCCCCTATCACTGCTCTATGCCCAGAAATTAACTTTGTGCCTTTAAACTGAGCCTGAGAGGGGGGAGAGGAAAAAAACCGAGCAAACTTTTCAAAGCAGTTGTTCAAGGACACAGATATACACTCCTCAGCTTCTGGCTGTGGCAGCAAGAGGGGAGGAAGCATCCCTCTTGCTTTTCAGCCAGCTTTCGGCTCTTTTTTCTCCGGAGGGAGATGGAGAGTTGAAATTTGTTTTCCTGGGACTTTGGTTTTTCCCTTTTTCTCTTCCGGACTGTTTCAACATCAGAACACATCAGGAGAACTTTCCACTGAGGCCGCGGAGATGGGCCCACACCAACCCAGCTCCGAGGAGGAGGAGAGAGGCCACACCTACAGAAGGACTCTGAAATCCTCCCAGGTTTCTCTCCACAGTGAGAGATTTGATTTTATTATTTAGCATTAATATCCTTTTCCTGGGTGTTTGTTAAATAAATAGTTTTTTATCTCTTTCACTTTCCTCCAAGGAAAATTTCTTTTTTCCCGAACCTGGTGGGGGAGGGGTGGTTGTAACCTGTTTTTCTATCAGAGGATATTTTCCTCCAAATTTGGCCCAAGGGGAGAAAGTTGAGGATGAGAACTCCAGCAAGTGCACACAGAGGCTGGACAACAGGCAAGAGTCATTAAAGAAAGGTCAGGAGTGGAGGATCTAAGATGTTAAACAGAAGGTGATGAAATGGTGCTCCAGTTGCAAGCATAGAGATATAATTTGCTGAAGAAACAATCCTCATGGAAGGGAATAGAAAAACAGACCTAACAGATTTTTCTCATGTCCTTTCCTTGCCCTTTGTTACGGATTCAGGTGTCCATATTTCCCATTTGGAAAAGAGAAGCAGGGATGCATATGAAGACTGCAAATAGATTTTAGAGTATCCTGCAACGCTGCAAAAATGACACAGAAACTTGTAGCAAGACAAATTTGTTTGGCTGCTTCTCACTTGAGATGTGGTGCCAAAATAATTAAAATGGGTGAGCTAATTTAATTATGCTCATCAGATTCTTCTTTACAGTCAGCAACTTCCTGATGCTCCAGAAGAAATCTGTCCTGTCTACAGAGTAACGATTGGTGTTTGTGGTGGAAACAGAATAATTTGCCTCAAGTGTCTGTGTGAGTGTAATGTTGACTTAAGTTTCACAGGCATTTCTTAATTTTAAGGAGCATTTTTGAAAACTGCAGGTCAATCTTTTTGCCTGCTTTAAGAAGTAAAACTGAGCAAACAGCTAATGCGGGGACTGCAGCCTTAGCAATATCCTAGGAAGGGTATTTTACAGGTGGAGGTTATACAAATAAATTGAAGATGTGGGAGCTGCTAGGTTCCCAGCTGGTAGGTGTTTTCCTTTTAATCGGATTGAGTGACTTCTTTTCCCAAAGCCTTTGTATATAGTGCTTTGAATAATCATAGCAGGGAATATAAAACCAATTAAAACATCATTGCATTTTTTTAAGCAAAAGATTTTTCAGATTATAGATTCTGTTTGACTTACCAGACATAATTCCATTAGTGAATAATTGATGCCATTTATTGTTGCTGTATTATTTGCTGAGCTGAAATACCCTGTCTCAGCATGCTGGAGCTCTGGAGGGCATGCCAGCCTTGTGTGGAGGAGCAGGGGCAGACACCTCGAAGGTTTCTGTGAGGCTGCTGGCTGCAAGGCATTTAGGTGCCTTTCTGCGGGTTAACAAAGCTTAATTGGCTCAGGCTTGGCATGGGTATGTCCCCCAAGCTACACAGTTGTGTCTTCTCCTCTGCAGCCTGTCAGATGGATTTGCTGTGGGATTCCAGCCTTCCTTCTCCTCCAAAAGGTATTCATGCCATAGGAGCAAGGGTATCTCTGATGCTCCATCCACCTCCACCTGCATCCTACTTTATCACCAATGGCTTGGGAGAGAAAGGGTTTGACTTGGCACTGGGCCTTGCTGTGTGTGGACATAGCCAAACTGTCTTAAATTCTCATTGATGTTGCAGTGCCTTTTAACACATTCATTTAAAACCTATTGGCTTGATATTTTATGCCTTTTAAATGTCATGCAGCCAACTTACTGTGGTCTGCTGTAGATGTTTCAGAGACCTTCACTTTCCTGCAGTTGTCACTACTTGTGCCTACGATTTCCGTCTGCTCCCTTCTGTGAAGCGCAATCTTCCTGTGTTGTTGCCTGACCACTTTGGCCATGGAAACTGTGGCATACATGGAAGTGGAGGTGTTTGTACTTCAGAGATGACTCGTGGATTTGTGCCTGGAGTGGGATATTCTAGATGAGCCTAACTCTAAAGTCCACTGCTCCTGCTGGAGTGGGCCCAGAGGAGCTGCTGGATGTGTGCTTGCACTTGCCATTTGCTTTAGTTTGCAGTTGCATCTGCTTGAAGAGCTGACTTCTGACCCTGATGTAAAATGCATGGCCGTGAGCCCTCCCACGTCTGAGATACAAGGGATGCAAAAGAGGCTTTTGACTTTTGCTGCCTGCAAATACTGTGCAGACAGAGGAGACGGGAGCTTGGCAGTGCTCATCAGCGCAGGCCGATCTCATACTTTTCCCAGAAGATGTTAAGTTATTCACAGCTCCAGCAAACAAAGTCAGAATCACTGCTGTTCTAAGCTGTCATCAGTGCAGGAAAGTACAGCCTCTCCTGCATAAGCTGTCTCTGTGCACGGGTTCATGGCTGCTCTCCATCTGTTCCGTTTGGATCAGTGGGAAGCGAGGAGCCAGGCTCCTGTGCTCAGTCAGGTCTCGGGGGGCTACCAGCAAGTCAGCTGTGAAGCTCTGGTCGTTGTGCATCTCATTACAGGGGTCTCAGCCTTAGTTTCTTCTCCTCTAGACAGAAAGTGGCATTGCAGTGGGACAGACCTGTCTGGAAGACAGCTAGCAGCATTTATACATTCTGTTTGCAGGTGGAGAGGAAAGGACATGTGCACAGAAGAACAAGAAAGGAAATAAATAATATGCCAGAGGTTTGGGGTTTTTTTAGTGACCTCAACCTGACAAGGTTTGAATATTGAACTTACTTAAGCACTCAAATTTTTAGCTATTGCGCACATTTAAAATGAGTTCATATATAATTTAAGCAATTAAAATATTGAGCTGATACTTAAATATTAATGCTAGATTCCTTCCCAAAAGGGAAACCTTTTGTATTTGAATAAAATAAATGAACACAGTTAAATTGTTTAAAGCTGAAATAAATCACAAAGGTAGCATCTTCAGGGGATAGGGAGAAATAAGCAAGCATGAAAGAAATGCCATTTCCTCAGTTACAAATCTATAATCTTCCACTTTTGCAATGGCTATCATCTCAGCTGTTTGGATTTCTGTTCTACATCTTGATTCAGCGTGTAGAAGTTCATTAATAATATCTGAACTGCTAAAATACATGTCATCATGACTGAGATTTTTTTTCCCTCTCCAAAATGGGGCTTTTCAAATGAAAAAACCCTAATTTATCACGGTGCCTTTGCTCTATTTTCTTTAAGATTCTAATTAGAAATTTTAAGAGAGATCTTCATTTCAGTATTTGTAGTGTGTTCACTTTGAGAGTGAGTGTCCTAGGTTCTGAAATTGACTGTCCTGAGGGACAGAAACAGTTCTTCTGGCATGTTTTGTTTTTCATCTTGTTCATGAAAATATTTTCAGAAGGTTTGTCTTACATAATGTTCAAATGAATGTATGAATAATACAGCCACAGACTTACCCAGAACACTCTTCAAGCTCAGCCTGTTGGCTACTCCTGGAGATGAATATTTGGTCTCTTAGGGACATCTCCTGGTGCTGCAGAGGCTCAGAGGTAACTTAGGGGGACATGGACCTATAGGAGCTTTAAGGAATCTCTGGTGTAATGGCTTCACTTTGGGTCAGCTCCTGACCAAGAACAGTTCTGAAGTGTACTTGGGTTTTCATAACTTAAATACATGTTAAGGCAACTTTTACACCCTGCTGAATATATTTGAAGGAATATAAATAAGGTTCCTTAGATTGAACTAGGTATGAATATTAATACACATTTTCATATCTCTGTCCACTGAATTTAAACTTTTTATTCTTCACTTTCAGAACCTTGCTTGTCGTTTGACGTGCATTTCAGTTTTGAGTTGCTAGTCCCTGTAACACAATATATCAGAAATTTCTATTTTTTTCCACTTATTTGCTACTTGTTCTTGCCATGAGTGTAGCTGTTACAGTGACAAGCAGTGATATTGTGAGATAGGAGATGCTGGGGTCACTATGGCAAATAGTGAGAAAAAGGAGAATTAAGATGCATTTGTGGATTTTTTTTTTGTTTGGCATTCAAGTTTTTGAAGAAGCTGGTTTTACAGATAATAAAGGAAGCATTAGATTTTTGCTTTCTCAGGAGGTGCAGTTAAGTATTTCAAGTTGTTGACCTGTGGAGGAAGGGAAAGAATGTGTTTTGGGCAGTGCCTGTATGTACAAATGTTAATACATAGACCTGTGTGAGATTGTTGTGTTCTGTTGTAATTCGCTAAAGCAGAAATGATTGCCTGTCTATTAGTTGAAAGCAAAATTGATCTGAGCTGCAGTGTCACCTCTAGAGGGTACATTTATCACTTTATTAATCTCTAACCCTTTTAAATCCAATCGATTCTTTCCTACAAGAAGCATGTTTAGTACTTATAATACATACTGATATGAAAACATACAATGCTCTGCCACTGAAGACAGAGACTTAGATTCAAGTTAATCTGCAGACGTGAGCACTTTGCTTTTCCAAGATATGGTCACCAGGCTGCCCGTGCCCCCCAGCCTCTGCCGTCAGTTCCTTCTTGCTTGCCCTCCCTGTGTGGTTCCTTGTTCAGGCAGGAACAGAGGCAGCACGAGGGTATTTCTGTTAGATTGACTTGTTTCAAACCTTCTCCACTTTTGGCAGTCACAGAACTGTAGCTCTGTTGTGCTGTATATGACCTGTGGAAACTCACTCCCAATTACGTTTTTTGACACTTCAGTGTAAGATGAGTGGAGTTGGTTTGCATCTTTCAGGGAACAGGATTGCTTTAAAAAGGTATCTGCTGAGATTTCTGCATCTGTTATTCCAGATGGAAAACGAAATAGCAGTTGAATAAGTAGGAGACTGTATGATCCAGGCAGATGTAAGCATTGCTCAGTGGTTTTTCGTAAAGAAACTGGAGGCAATGGCAGTACCTGACGTGAGCTTTTGTATCTGTCTGTCTCATTCCTGTGGCTGTAATGAAGTGGGAGGAAAAGGAACTTCCATCAGTCCCTGACTGCTACCCTGGCCTACCAGCCCCTCTGGGACAGAAGGCAGCAGGGAAAGTGGCACATGTCAGCTTCCCTTTCAGTGAACAGGCCTGAAAAGGGCAAAAGGGAAAGTCTGAAGTTCCCAAATTATTTTCTAATGTTTTAATGTACAGTATTTTGGGTGTCACTCTTGCATGTGTCTGGGGGATGTGCTGGTGTTTAGACCTCCAGTAACCATATGTACAGTTCAAATGTTTGTTAGGGCTGTGCAGCAGAGGCCTTGAAATGTGATGGTAGTATTATTTTTTTGACTTTCCATGTTCTAGCTGTACTTTGTTACCTGGGCAGGGTTTTTTTAGTTTCATGGGACTATTCGGTGTTTTCAGTAAACATCTGCTACCATAGTATTTCATACAAGTGCTTTTTGTCTCTAATGTTTGCTTCATAGTTATTCCCATTTTACAGATGGCAGAAAATCAGCAAGAGAGAAAACTGTATTCAGGTTGCCCAGCACACTGAAGGTGATGCAGGGAATAACACACAAATTAAATGTTTCTCTCTGTTTTGTTGTGTTGCTAATGCCTTAGGCAAGGACAAGGAAAGCAGTCTTGTCTCCTAGAGAAATTTTGAGGCTAAATAAGCATGTGTATAAAATGTGCTTCTATGTCCTTGGATACATAGGATAGAGAAAAGCTTCTTTAATTTCTGTTATTTTTCAGTAGAAGATAGAAAAATATGTCAGCTAGAAATGGAAGAGGAAAAGAAGGAGATACTCAGTTATACCCAGGTTTTGTACACTAGTTTTAGGCTTAGAGCTTTTGCCTTTGAATATTACAAGTCTATTGTGTGTACTGGCTATTGGCTGTCCTTCCAAGGACACTACCCCCAGTGGGTAGTGGGGACACAAGAAGAAGAACCACTTAAGACTGTAAAACGTGGAATACCTGAGGAACCTCAAGCCCTGGAGTTGCCAATCAAGTCCCTTGGTAACCAAGTTTATAGAAACCTGTGTATATTTACTGCTCTGACCTAAAGAACATTCGTTGATCCTGAGCTGCTGGGACTCTGCAGGCAGTCAGCTGCACTTGAGCCACTCTGGACTCCATCTGTGCTTACCAAGTAGCTGCCCTTAGATTTTTAGCAGTACCAGGAACTGCAGTTCTGTCCTCAGATGAGTGAATAGCTTAAAACACCTTTGTCCAAGGACACCTCAGTGTATAGTCTAACCAGATGTTCATGTTTATTTAAAGAAATAACGGTCCTTTCATCACACTGTACAAATACACATAAAATTTGAGGGTAAAGTTGTTTCACAGATTTTTTTTTTTAATATTTATTTTTTAATATTTGAGCTTTACTTTTCTGGTATGTTGAAGATAGAATTGACTTATTATTTGTGGAGACTGTTGTTAATATAGCAGATCAAATTTTTCACAAGACAGGTAGAATTGTTTGTTCTTGGATTTAAGCGTTATGGTTTTGTTTCGCTGGCACTCTTGATGCACTCTGGGATCCTTATTTGGATCAATGTGCAGAGCCATTTCATGCATGCTTATGCTGTCTTACATGTTCGGAAAAATATATATATGGATGGGCTTGGAAGGGGAGGTGTAGTGTGAGATACAATCATTGATGTCCTTGAGTTATTGGTAAAATGCAGAAATACAATCACATTCTACAGAACAGGGCTCATCAGAATTTCTTTTTCAGTGACACAATTTCATTTTAAACAATAAATTCCCTGAGAACGGGTACATTTAATAATCAATGGAAAAGTGCTGGAACATGAATCAAAGGCAGGGTTCTTTCCAGGCTCTGTATCTCTGGAGCTGAACAGCAGTATGTCTGGCATTCTTCAGATGGATGTCAGAAGAAGAAGCTGGAAGACCATGAACACAGAGTGGTCAGGTCTCTACTGTTTCTGGGATTCCCTGAAGCATTTGGCTGTGTCAAATCCCTCAGGTTTACTGCAGATGAGATCTGAAAACTGAGAAAGTGGGAGCACTTTAGTGGAGCCAGGTCATCCTGCAAGCTTCCTTGGTTTCATGCTGGAAGTGGATCTGTAGCCATCAGCACTGCTCTCTGGCAGTCCTCCCTGGTAAAGAAGAACCTCCTTCAGGACCTGCTTCTTCCTCCATTGTTACAGGCTCCTATTGCAGAGTGTGTTTTGCTGAGAAAATTAACCAACTTTCAAGTGTTTCTAAAACACTTGTTTGTTCTGGTACTTGTGGTTCAGAAAAGAATGTTTGAAACTTAAGCCAAGAAAATAACTATTAAAACTTGGAGCTCTTGAATGTATTATTTGTTTTTGTTGTGACCTTGAAAATCTTGCCCTATTATATAAAGCCGGAGAGGTGTGAATAATAGTGTGGGCTTAGACATAAGGGAGGAAATTAGGATGTGTATCACTGATGACACATTGGATATAGTACTTCCATTCAAAATGACATCTGTAATTTTAGGGAAATCGGGGACTACAGTGGAAATGCACTTAAGAGTGGAGTCTTTTAGCTTTATTGGAGCAGATTGAAAGCTGAAGCTTTTTGGCTGATTTCTGATATAGGTCAACATAATTCCTATTCGCTGTGACTTTACATCATATTATTTACAGCATTATGATTTTTTCATCTGCATTGGATGATTAAATTTACTCTTTACAACTCAGTGTTTATTGCAAAGGGTTTTGTTCCAACTGTACAACATACCTCTGGCTTAGTGCATGAGAGATGAAACCTAAATCCAACCACCTGGGATGCCCGGCTGCAACTGTTGTGGACTTTACACAGGGAGACAGCTCTGCTGAGGAAGAAAGGTTCATTATTAAATCCCGTTTTAGGAGCGTCTACAAATGAACCATTCCATTTTCTGTCCTTCATAAAGAGCTGTAATTGATGGTTTTCTCTGAAGGACACAGATGCCATGTGAACAGTCGGTTATTCAGAATGCTGTTGTAGGAAGTCACTTGCAGAATGTGTCACCAACTTGCTTCATGTTGTAGTAAGGAAGACTCCTGATGTGCTGTAGTAATTAGTTGTCTTTTGCAAAATTATCCTTTTTTCCCCCAGAAGTGAAATGCTGGGTAACTTGGTCGTGAGAACTTAGATAATACAAATTCCACAATGCGATTGTAGAATGGCTTGGTAATGTCACACACAGTTGAAATGTTACATTAAGTCTCTCATTGGTGTGTCAATATGATCATCCTCAAGAAGGGGAAGTGGTTTGCTTATGCTGGGGGCTGCTGGGTAAAAGCTCTCCTCTAGAGTATTTTCACTGCTACAATTGGCATGTTTTTCAGGTTTATGCAAGAAAAGTGCATTCTTTCCTGCACTTAGGGTTTCCCTTTCAGAATGATAATGTGTAATATACTTATAAAAATCAGATCTCCTTTAACTGTTTTATTGTGCACATGAAAGTTGTGCGTTATCAGTGTAGCTACTTAGATAATTTAATGCTCCTTCCATGCTTTACTATGGTGCTTTCCAACAGGGAGCTGTAAAAGGTAATTTTGATCTCCTTAAACTTTGTATAGGTTATTAAGAAATATTTTTTTAGTGGCAGAAGGGGGAATTCTATTTTTGCATAATCTAAAAGCCCCTTAAGACTCACCTTTTAACATCAAGCAGATAAGGGAAGAGATGGGAGCAGTAAGTCATCTTGCTTCAAGTTCAGGGATTCTTGAGCATCAGCACCCATGGCTGGTGATCCCCAGCTGTGGGGCTGTGCAGCATTTGGTGACACTCAATGTCTGGTGTTTCCAAATGGCTGGGAGGTGAGAGGGAATAAAACCAGCAGTGGTCTTGTGTAAGTGTGGTACTGGCTCTTCCAGTCTGTCCTTAGAGGTGTCTTAGTGCCCCACACAGTTTAGAGGAAGGGAGGTGGCTGAGCTGTCTCCTTTTCAAGGTCCTGTTCCCTGGCTCAGCTGCACTGGGATGCAGCCGCTGCTCTGGGTGGCCTTGGCAGGTACTTCTCAAGCTTATGTCCCACACACAGGGTTTGGGCTCTGCTCCTGGGAATTGGACTGGGCTGTATCATGTTCCATGTTCCTCTCTTTTATTTTCTTCTTTGAGAAACTTCCTTTAGAGTAGGATATGCTGTAATATGCCAGGAGAATTAACCAGAGGAAGCTTCTACGTAAAGTGAGAGAGGAGCTCATTAATTGCTTAAAAATTAGGCAGTTTCCATCTGAGTAATCGGTGTTGGCTGGCTGGCCAGCCTTCCTCAGTCTAAGAAGTAGCTCATTAGTAGAATACACACAGATGGTACCGTGCTCTGAGGTACTTAAAATACACAGGCAGAGAGCTGTGTTAATAACACAAACCTGTCCTTAGCCTCTGTGACTGAGTTTGCTGCAAGCAGCAGAGGGAATGGTGTCATTTGGTAAATATTATTAGGTAAATGCATTTTCATGAATTTATTTAGTTTTCACTTCTTTTTTTCCTGCAGATAACAGATTATGATAAATACTCAGAGTAATTTATTGTTTCTGGAAAAATTCTATTGCAATAATACACTTAGCATAACTGCTTCATTTCTTCAGTAGCTGATTTACCCATATAATTGCCTAGAGGGAGAGATGTATTCAGAGCCTAATTTTTATTTGGAATATATATAAATCTTTTGCTCTCTGCTCTTTCTGTATGCAGTTTGTTAACAGTTTATTCAAAGTAAGACTCTTTCTTAAGGAGTTGAGTCCCTTCTACAAATGTTAGTGAGTAACAAAATAAAAAACTGCGTGCCTGGGAAGATGGTAAATACAGAGCCTGGAGAGGCCTGGACACTGCTGTGGGGGTGAGCAGGAGCTGAGCAGGGGCACTCTGGCCTCCTCTCAGACAAACTGCCTGTGCCACTGGGGCTGCATAGCCCTGGGGAGGAGACAGCCCTGGTTCCCCTAACTTCAAAGCTGTGGGGTAAATTTGGAGGTGATAATAAGCATGGCTTCATTTTCAAATGGCAGACTCTCCCTTTGCTCCTCACCCCGTGTGTCCCTTGAATGGGACTGCTCCATCCCTACTCTGGGCAGTCTCTTTTTGCCCGAGCAGGGTCTGAGCCCATCTTAAAATCAGTGCACTTGACTGTGAGCAGTGAGGCACTTTCCTCACCCATCTGCAAATTCCTAAGCATATTGACTTTTGTGTTTAAGATACTTTTACCATTAAGACTGGCCTGGGGAAGAAACGGGCTCCCTTGGATAACCATTCTTTCCCAAGCAGTC
Source organism: Struthidea cinerea (assembly GCA_013397865.1). Lineage (NCBI taxonomy): Eukaryota > Metazoa > Chordata > Aves > Passeriformes > Corcoracidae > Struthidea > Struthidea cinerea. The sequence goes on along the minus strand of VZTI01001014.1, from coordinate 32,687 downwards.
TGAGTTTGGTCTCCTATATAGTTACCTTTTTTTTAGAGGTGCTTTTTCCATCAGTGCTTGCATATCTTTGTCGTGAACAGTGACAAATTCTTTCTAATGAAAGAATTTAATATTCCCCTTGTTGATCCTCTGCAAGCTCTTTGTTGCATTTTCAGTGGATGTAACTTATGTTGCTGCTTTGCTCTGGTTTTCATTTCTCATAGATTGTATGTCTGTTACTGGAGTGTGTGCTGGTGTTGAAAAGAATGGTTCCACCTCAGCTTGATTAGTCTCTGCATTGCTCTGTGTGTGTGTAAGGTACAGAGCCACTTTGGTAGATCTTTTGGGGTCTTTCATGTTTGTTTTTGTGGGGTATATTTTAAAAACACTGGCTGGACCAGGCAACTCAGGAACAGATGTAATTTGTAAAGAATAATAGTTGCACACAAGTGTTTTGAATGATGCTAATCCTCTCTGAGGTAGAGTGATTTACCAAAATATGGGCATTGATCTAATATCGATACCCAACTAGGACGGACAAAGACTCTCTAACAGCTTAGGGTTAGAAAGTGTTTATTTCAGCGCCGGCAGCTGCGTGGGATAGTTCCCTAATACGCAGCGCAAAATCACAGAACAATACAAAGTCTATTTATCTACAAAGGCTCTAAATATTCAAAATACAAATGCATATTTATAACATCAGCACCTCCCATTCTCCGCTTCATATGGTAATTAGCTAAAAAGTCATTAAGCATGCGTAGTTGGTTCCTTGAATTGAGTCAGTGGTCCCATGATTTGAGGAGAGGTCGTAAATTATGAAAACTCATCTACCTCACTTTGACCTTTCTACCTTTCTGGTTTTTGACAATACATACTGCTCTTGGAGGACCTCCAGTAATGGCGTGTGGGGGTTATTAGGGCGACAAGAGGTAGCTGCTGTGTACCCCAAATTGTCTCTGGAGAGAGACGATTCCGGTGCAGAATGGCTACTAGCAGGCTCCTCTTTCTGCCCTGCGCTGCTGTTAGGCGCTGGTGACACGCACCCCCGCACCCAAGCCAGACAGCTCAATATTACCAGAGATAAGGAGCCAGGGAGGGCTCCCGCAGGCCAGTGTTCCACGGTCAAGGTTTATTTCATCCTCCGCGGAGATGACCAGGCGAAGAGAGTAGAAGGTGCTGATAATTCCCTTTACACAGTGTTGTAGAGCCAGTAACCTGAGGGCACAGGGGCGGTGCAGCGGCGGCACCAGGGAAGGGAGCCCCCCACAGCGGGAAGGGGCGGAGCGGGGCTCAGGTCAAGGAAGCAGCCGCACAGGCCGCTGGCAGAGGTATTTTTCTTTAAACAGAGTCCGGGGGGTGTGCGAGGTTACATTTCCTCTGCAAGGAATTGTGGGAGAGGCTTTTCCTTCACTTTTACAGAGATAAAAATGTTATCTCAAACATCTGAGTTTTTCCACCAGCAGGCCTCTGCCACTCTGGGGCTCTCTGGCTCACCAGCTGACTCAGTGACCCCAACACTCCAGTTTCTCCCTTCATTACTTTTGAATAGGTTTTCAAATGGAAAATTAGTAATTGTCTAAATTTCTTTAGATCTATTAATCAGTGTTGTCTGTGTCTCATTATAAGCACTGCTGAACAAATATAAGATAACAAGCAATCAGTTACTTACATCTTAAAAACCTATTCCAGGCCTCACTCTCTAGCTAATCATTAATTTTCTTAATTAACCCCAGCTGGGTTTGCTTATTAAATCTATTTTAACTAATTTCAACAAAGCTAACCTTTAACAAAAATCCTAATGTTTAAATGTTTAAAACTCTGTGTTTCAAGAGTACTATTCACTTTAAGTCCTGCTTTAGGCTTAGGTTAAATCCTTGGTAGCATGCATGGTTTCCGGCCTGCACTGGAGGGAGCAGACTGTAATGAAACAGATTATTTTTTGGAACTCAAATATTTAAACCTAAAAACTTTGAAGAAACAATGGAATGTACTCATTGGGCCAATGGGATTCAGTGTTTCCAAGGTAATTTAAGGATGAGTAGGCTATTTAAGGCTACGAGTAGGCATTTAAGGCTATGAGTAGGAATGCAGCTTAGAGGTGTATGGAGAGATGGGAGCATGGGATAGATGTCATATAGGGAGAACCAGGAAGGGTTCTTGCAAGGATATGTGTAAAAGAGTAAGGCTTTCAAAGAGAACTCTGTAAAATATTTACTGGATTATAGATTTGGCTTGAATGGAGAAGTGGGGTTTACAAGGACAGGAAGCCACTGAGTGACATGATTTCCAAGGAAATTTCAGGAGTTTGGTTGTAGTGGAATTCCATAAGCTGTTCAGAGGTGGCAGTGTGTGCAGTTCTGAAAGCAAGAAGGGCTTTGAATTGAGTATGTTGAAAAAGGAAGAGCAGTATTCATTTTAGCTTTCAAATTTCAAGGTAATTTGATAGGGTTTACTTGTAACCCTAGGCTGTGGGGTTTTTTTTCCCTGCTGTAAAGCTATTGGGTTTGGTGGAATTGAACTAGAAATTAAAAATCATGACTGTGTAGCAATGTGATTGTTTCTCCCTTCTGTGTGCCAAGCTTCTGCTTATTTGGTGTGATTCTGCAAAAACATCCATTGATTTTGGTAATTCAGCAGCTAATTAGCTCATAGCCCACAGGATCAAGCAGCAGAGCTGCTTATTTAGCTTATAACAACAATTCTTATGGTGCCCAGTTTTGCTGGTGCTTGCTGCAGGGAACCTCCCACTCACTGTCCTTGCGAGGTGGCAGTGGACAGGTCTCCTCTGGACAGTGGCTGCTCTGCATGCAAACGGACAGCAGCTGCCATTTAAGTAATGAGTACCTGATGGGTGTTTGTATTCTGTAAATGTGAAGCCTTTTAAAGCTTATTTTTTCCTGTTGGTGTAATTTGATGTGTGCCACAAGTTGCTGAAGTGAGAGCACAAGCCGGAGGAAACCAAGGTATCAGTGGAAGGCTCTGACAGGTCCCTCTCCTGCTTCCACCTCAGGCATTGCAATGGATAGGTGGAGAGAAAAACATAAATGTGTCAGAGTAAATCCCCAGGAAGAATCTTTGCCTTTCCTAGGTAGAATCATGATGACAATTATGCTGCATTGCATTCTGTAGGGACCTGGCTCTTCATTAAAATAAAAGTCAAGCATGTTGATAATGGTAGCATGTCAAGAGGTGTAGCAGCAGGAATTCCCCCAAAATGACACCTTGGCTGTAGTTTGACTAAACAGTCAACAAATAGTTTAGTGCAGGCTGAATTCAGACATGCTGTGCAGATTCCTACAGTGCATCCACTTGAAAAGCCCTCTAATGCTAATCCATTTGGATACCACAGTATTGTTACCAAACACAAAATCTGAATTTTAATTGCAGTTTTGTGGTCCACAAGAGAAAAGTAATACACAACTACTATTATTTCAAAGACAAATCCTTTGGGGGGACTGCAATTCCTCAAACATCTTTAAGATTCTCAGAAGCAAATCAATACATTTCTCAACAACAATTATCCTTGGAAGCCTTCCAATTAGATATGATATGAAGGAACAAAGCTGTGGTGGTCGTCAGCTGAGCACTGCCTGTGAAACTGCCTTTGCAACTTGAAACCTAAATAAAATTGTAAAACAGAACTTGACTTCATCAGTAGGCGGCTATCTTTTGTCAAGTATGTGTGGGGATAAAATAACCTCTGAGGCTGGAATTGTTGACTCATTTAAACTAAGTTCCCATGAATTGGCATCGTCTCTCTTCTGTATTTAACTGGAGCTCTTGAGTGCTTCAGCTGTCTGAAGGACAAGCAATACTTTAATAGTGCTAACTGGAGGGCTATAGCCTGTCCTGAAGTGGTCTTTGAACATAGTGATAATGATAAAATATTAATCTCTCAGAATGTTAATTAAGATTACTTATAGACAATGGGATCACTTTGTACAGAAGAACAGAAATACTGCAATTCCTGGCAGGGCTATTTTTAAAAAATTCAGAAGCAAAACTATTTTACTGATATTATTTGTGACTGACTTTTAATGGACTTGTGATGAGCTACACTATGGGTCAAGAATGCTTGGTAATTCTTCCACTGTGAGTTAGACAGTGCTTGCCTGACTGAATGTGCAAATTAACTTCATTCTGCAGAAAAATACATGGGATTGCCTGACCATGTCTTAGTGGCCATCTCAGTTCTGGCCTGTTCAGTTTGCAGCAGCAAGTATGTACTATAATAGGTATACTTAGAGATACCTCTTGGAGAAAAAGTTTGTTAGGATGGAAGAACCCAGTGTTGTGTAATGAGTATTCGTGCTTTAGTTTTTTGGAGCACTGTGGTTGGATGTTGCTAAAATGACAGCAGTGTGTCCATCTGGCCATATAAGGCAAAAGTGGGAATACTCATAAATAGCTAGGAAAAAATTGGTTTTGTTTCAAACAAATTCACTGTGCTCAAAATGAGCGTGTGAAGGATGCCTCTGCCAAAAACGCTGTTAAGTCTGCATTGTTAGAGGAAATAAGACTGGAAATAATCCATTGTCTCCCATCATCACTGTGGCTATGAAGAACCAGGGAAGGCCACTAACAGCTTTTTGCCAGATATATTCCTCAGGACCCTCTTGGAAACCGAGGCTGCAAAACAGTCTTCTAGAAGCCAGGTTCTAGTACCTTCTTCAAGCAGTTTTATATGGACTAAATTGAATGAAATTGCCATGGGAACAGGGCATTTCTAGTAGGATGTGGGAAATTCAGGTTCATGCTTTGAGGAATTACAAAAAAATAATTTTCTCTTAATTTTCTTCCTGTGTTTAGTCATCTAGTCTGCCTTTGGTTTCAGCTTTCACAGTTTGACTTCAAGTCCATGTAGTTTGTGTTGCTAGCTGGCAAAATAAAATGTGGCAGCCTCTTACAGATATTTGTCTTAGGTTACAATGTAAGATGTAACCAAAAGCATGTATTCTATTATCATCTTCACAAGCTGTTAAAGCAGGTGTGGCACTGCTCGTTATCTCCTACCATGACTCATCCCTGATAACTCCCTCCGGGGGCTACCTCTGTTTAATGGCCAATCAAGGACCCACCACATGACTCACAGAATTACATCAGCCCATTGTGGGATGCTCTGGCCGGGGGAGGAGCCAAGCATTCCCACCTGGACATAATCTGGGGTTTGGAACAGCACAAGCAGCTCTTACCTACGGGACTCCCAGAGGACAAGAGTTACACCGCTGGACCTTCAGATGAAGACCAGACCCTTTTCTACAGAATCACTGTTGAAACAGGACCACTTCATCTGGACTGCTGCCACCACTGTGACTAACAGGGTGTCAGGTTATATCCTGACTCTGTCAGTGTTCTTGTACTATTGCATTTATTTTAATTTTCCTATTAAATTATAATTCTGACTTGTGATCTCCCACTGGTTTGTTTTCAAACTAGTACAGTATTAAAGGACCCCAAAGTCAGGAAGGATTAATGAAGTCTCTGGGTGAGACTGTAAATTATGGCTCCTTTCTTCCATAGTCTTTGATGGCACAGTCAGATACTGCTCCTCTCAAGTGCTATTGCAAAAGCATCACTGATGGTCTGTTAACTTTTATGTCCCTCCATGTTGACAACAGTCCTTCAAGCCATATCTCTAAACCAGAAAAAAAAAAGGGTCAAAAGCCCGCACCTATGTTTAATTCAGCTGATTTTAAAATGTCAGAGTTGAGTTCTCTGGTAGTGCACTGCATTGGAAAATTGTATGAGAAAATGTCTTCTGCAGGGGATCACAGAGTGATGATAAAACACTTGAGGTCTCCTTGGACTTGGTGGGGTTTCTGACCTTTTACACCTCAGCAAGCATTTACTCTGCTGTGCTAGCTCAGAAGGGGTTAAAGACTTTCTGGAAGCTTCTGAATACTAGAGCAGTTATTTTTCTTATGTAACAGTGAAAGAAAGACTATGCATAATCTAATTTTAACTTAATATAGTGTACCTCATAGATTTTCACATACAGAATAATGCCAGAAGCATTTGAAGAAGCTTTTCTTTTACTGAACCTGTGTTAAAACCCTGACATCATCATAGAAAATATGTTGATTCAAAGAACTATTAAAAAGCCCCCCCCTCCCGACTTCTGCATTTGATGGTCTAAAAAACCATTATCATTATTAATTTGTTATTCTTGTAAAAATCTTAAGGTCTCCTTTAATAAGATTGTGCTGATAGCAAAGCTTCGTATGCTGCTGTGATTTCTCTGCATACTAGTTAAGAGCAACCTAATTAGAAATGTAAAAGTAATTCTCATTTTGTAAACAAACACACTAAAAAACCTCTTAATGGATAATGCAGTTTTGCTATTTAATTTCTGCAGTACTAACACAGAGAGGACTTTATTGTGAGATCCCTCTAGCAGTTCTAATACAGAGATCATTGCTAACTAAACTGATTCTTGAAAGAGGGTATAAATTTGGGTTTCAAAACGGTGGTGTGAGTTCCCCTGAACTGTGGGAAACAGAAGCAAAGACATTCCAGAGAGACTGTTTGTTTTTCCTGTGTTTTGTACATTTTTTGGATGCTTCCTGCACTTCTTGTGTTTCTCTCCAAGGACATACTTGGTTGTATCTTCTCTTTTTAATTTTTGTAGTGCAATGAGGGGCTCCATTGTTCCTGTCATCTTTTCTGAACCAGAAAGCAAAACATTAGAGAGGAAAAAATTGACAGTGTGACTTCTGAGAAATGCTGAAGGCCTTCCTACCTTTCAAAGAACTGTAACTCCCAAGTTTTGTCGACTGCAATACATTTTAAAATACTGACCCTTTAAAAAATGTGGCCTTGAGTACCTACAACTTGCTCTGCAATTGATGAGAGCTGCAGAACCTAAGCACCACTGAAAATCAGACTTATCAGTCATGCTCACTGGCTTCCTTTGATGAAACAACAATATGCCTTGGGGAGTTTAGGGAGCTTTACTTAAAATTCCAGCACCTAAATGAAGAGAAGTTTCTATTTATTTCCTTGGTTCTGGTGCTGTTACCTTTTGGGAGCAGCGCTGAGGCTCTCCTATGAGAGCAGGCACCACAGGCTCACCTTTCAGAAAGGAAACTCTTTCAGGAAACCCTGAACCCACACCTGCCCCCTCTTCCCTATCCTGTGGTGGGATGGGCAGCCTAGAAAGTGGGCCCTGCTTCTAATGCACTGAGATTTATTTACTGATTGCTGTGGCTAACTGTTAACAAGAGGAATTTATTTTTTTCTTGAGAGACAACAAAGGTCCTGTTTTTTTCTGTGCAAGACAAATTACCCTTCCTTACTAGGAAGGTCTTAAATTAGCAGGTTGTGCCTCCTCTTTGGCTGATCTGTCTTCATAAACCTTCAAACAATATAAATGCACCATACGGTGTAGGGCTTTATTTAGCTTGTCTGTGCTGGAGGATGCTAATACTTGAGGTGTTGCATACTGGAGTAACTAAGTAAAAAAACAAACAGAAAAACTCCAAACAGTAAAATGGCTTCTTTAAAAGAGTCAATGATATCTGTATTCAGAATTAGAAGTTTAAACTTTGAATGAGGTGGTTTTCTTTTTTAACTGCAGCTCGAGGAAAAAACCCAACTAAGTATGGAGTGTTACATCCTGATACATATGGCGTATGTTGAAAGGCTGATACTGTAACAAGTGGAATAGAAGAGCTTTGCAGGACCTGTGCACGCTTAGAGCTGCACCTGGCTCATTCACAGCCTGGGTCTCTCTGTGCTGTAAGCTCTTGCTCAGGAAATAGGGTTTCCTGGGGCTTCTGCACACACTCGCTGAGTTTGGGGGCTGCAGATTAACTTCACTGCAACCATTGAAAAGGTTAACTGAGACATAGCAAAAAACAGGCAGGTTATAAATGATATAAAAGAATGGAGCTGAGGCTCTTTGTGAAAGTGTTTTTGCTTCATGGGTGAGGGAAGGAAGGAGGAGGAGAAGAAAGTGAAAAGTTTTGCAAAGACAGTGGCTTTGCCAGGACTTGGAAACTGGATAGAAGAGTGCTGCTGCACTTGTAGAGAGTGGGTTGTTCATTCAATGTGCTGTTCCTCACAGCCTGGGTTAGAATCTTGGGCTGTGTCCTCATGATGCCTTGGGAGAAGAGGGGAACTTGCTTTTGGGAACACAGGAACTTTGGCTGAGCCCAGCGCCAACCAAGGTAAACAAACAGCTCCCAGCTAGCCTTTAGCCTGGGCTGAGTGTCGCTAGCTGGGCGCTGCAGCTTTTGCGGTGCCTGAGCACGAGGTGCTGCGACCTTCCTAAAAGCATCTCCTTAGCAAAGCCGCTCGGCAGGACCACCACACACTCACACACGGGTACACGCACGGATAGCTCCAGTAAAATGAGTCAACGGCAGAGAGGCAGGAAGGGTCCTTGTATGGGGTTCCACAGGAGGAGGTTTATTGCTGCCACACTGCGAAGGAGTCCAGAGGCAAAGACAGAGAACAATCCAGAATCCAGCTTTAAGTACAGGAGTGGGGTGAGCACCAGAGACCAATGATCTGAGGGCACGGGGGTGGTACAAAGGTGGGACTAGGGGATGGGAGCCAATGGGGAAGCTCTGGGGGAGCGGCGAGGGACAAGGGCCAATGGGGGGACCCTGGAGTGGAGAACTTTCTAGGACACAGAACATACAAGGTAGCAAGGGGATGGAGCGGCCAACAGCCGACTAGGAACACAGAACTGGGGTACATTAACATA
>VZTI01001014.1:0-23903 GCA_013397865.1 Struthidea cinerea | reverse complement strand
TTTTTTTTTGTTTCCCTCCTTGTGGAGAACTGCAGAACAAGGAAAAATAAGTAGAAGTTGGAACTCCTGTGAATTGGACCCCAATGGGACTTGTAAAGTACTTGTTCACCCAAACTCTGCACAGGTGAGAGGTAGAGGAAAAGGCTGGGCTGTCTGTGGACCAAGGGAGGGGACTTACTCCATGAAGAGCAAAGAGATACTGAGGAGATTAGAAGGGAAAATGTCAAGCAGTTGAGAAGAGGAAGCTCTTGTCTAAATATAAAATGGGGCTGGGAAAGCAACTGAATTTCACCTGAGTTTACAGCTTCCATTCAGACCATTTCCTAATTTTTTTTTTTTTTTTCTCTGCAGAAGCAGGGACTTGGCTCAGTGTGTTCAAGGCGAAACCTTTGTGCCATGCTTGTTGGCTGCAGGGGGCATCAGGGCAGAACTCCTCTAGCTGAAAGACACTGTAGTGCCTGCGGAGCTTAAGATGCTCTGGAATCCCCACCTGTCTTCATGAGCATTGTTGTATGCCCCCCTCGGGCTGTCAGCAAACACAAATAAAGGGCAGATTCCAATTAAAAATGCACAGGGTCATTGTAATGTAGCTAAAGAGGCTCTCTCGGTTGTACTGCTGTCAGCCTAGTGCCGGTTGCATCTCGGTGAGATGTACTGAATTGAAAAGCAAAGCCCTTCTGGAATGCAGTTTTGTTGGGCTTTGCTCTCTGTCGTTTTCCACTTGCCTCAAAGCAAGGCTGAGCTCCTGAAGTTTGAGTTGGCAGCTCTGGCCTCGTGTGTATGTGCCCTGCCCTTCAGAGCGGTCACTGTACCGTGGGTGTGGCGCGCTGTCGGCGGTGTCTGATCATTATCCCGCGGTGGGAGCCGGGCACAGCGCTGGGCAGGGGGGCAACAGCACCTGAGAGCAAAGGTCTCGTCATGTCCCTCTCAGGGGCAGCTCTGCCGAAGCTGAGGGACTGCTCTCAAGGTAAAGGGGATTTGCATCAGCAAAGCAAGGATGAGCGCTGGTTCTTTGCCTCAAGCAAGCTTCCCTCATGTTTGAAGGGTTTGAGCCTGATGCTGGAAGGTCATTTGACTGACTTGCACATTTCTGCAATACCTGAGTGCTTGCTGGATTTCACTGTATAGCTGCTATTCGAGGCAGAAACCAAAACCAGAGTATAATTAATATATAAAAGGCTCTTTTCTTTGCCTCAGGCTTGTTTCTAGTTTGTTTGTTTCAGTACATTTCAATGTGAATTTCTCTTGGTTCACTGACTCCAAACCAATGGCTGCCATCAATACATAAAGCCTCACAATCACTTTTGCCTCTTTTATGTGTGACTGCCTCAGAAATGATGGCTCTGAGCACTAGAAATGTCAGCTACAAGCAGTTCTGGGGGCTACAGCTCTCCTTGTTGGGGTAGAGTTGTAAAAAAGCTTTGGCAGTGGGATGGGTTTGTTCTCCTGGGTGCAGGGGACTCTAGCAGTGACTACTACTATATTGAAATGAGGTTATCTCCTGGACCTGATCCTTTTGTTGTATGTCACTCTAGTTTATTAAAAAGAGGTGTTTATTCCTTGAGGGTTTGGTGTATTTGTTTAGAATAAATAGAGGTTTCTTCACACAGTTTTGCTTAAAAAGAAAGATGAGATTGGCATTGCTTGGAGAACTGCTAAGCAATAGCTTAATTAAAACTGCTTAAACTTAGGGAGGTCTCAGAATATTGAGGAGTGAGGGGGATTGCTGATGAAGGGAGGGTCTCTGGGATTGCCTCCCTCCCGCAAGGCAATCCCGTTAATAATCCTCCTGAGTCATGTGGAATGTTTAGGAGTGGCAACTGCGCAGCACATTCTGGACTATAACTTGATTTTTTTTTTTTTTTTAAATGCCAGTGTATTTAAGTTACTGCTTGGTCTTTTCCAAAATTCTGTAGTTCTCATGATATAAGTGTATTTTCTTTTCACGTCTCTGAAGACCATAAAACTATAATACTGAAGTTTATCAATAAGGAGAGCAACCTTTCCCCACCTGGTAACATCCTGGTTGAGACCAAGTGTTTTTAGAAGTTTGCAAAACCCTGCTATCTCTTGTCTGAAATAATTCCTTTGCCTAGTGATTCCTTAGATATGATTTTCTAAAAGCAGAAAATGATATTCTATTTCCTTCTGCTTGTGCTTTATGTGAGCCCTCTTACCAGGTCACCCAAGCAGCCTGTCCCCTGTCCTGCATCTCCGTAAAGTCTGTAAATTCAGAATTTTGCAGAGACTGGTGAATGCACCTTGTGTGTGTGTGAAGTGCACAATGGCACAATTGCAGTTCCCACATTTATCCTTAAAAGCGCTTCTTTGTCATGGAACACTTATCTAAATGTGGGGTGACGTATAAATCAGAGAGTTTATGGTTTTATTTTGAAATATTTCACATGAGTTCACACTTGGTTAACTTAAATACGTCTGCCCAGTACTTTTAAAAATAAAAGGTCAGTGAGGTTCACTCAGATTTTCTTCTTGACTTGGTTAAATACATAACTGCAGCTTAAGGCCATCAATCTTAGAAACTCAGTGAAATGAGATGCCAACAAGAGTGAATGGGGGATGCTGGTGGTTCTGTGTTATGGGAGCTCATGGCCCCAGCAGGGCCAGTCCAAACTCAGGACTTTAGTTTCATAGGAAGCTTCACACGCTTTATATTTAGTTTCAGTTCCAGTTCAAAACAAAACCTCACCTTTCCTCTAGTTAGAACAATGTAAAGCTTTCAGAGGTTTTACAAATGGGAAATATGTTTTTACTTTAAAGACCCATGTTCCTAAAGGATTTCCAAATGTGGGATTTCCAAGTGCAGAGTTTTCCTTTTTGGCTTTTCTTTGTGTGTGTTGTTTTTATTTTATTTTGTAAAGAGGCCCAACGCACTACAAAATAGTCTTTTAAACAAGAAGGAAGACCAAAAGGCAAAATTCTAAATTTAATGTGGAACTGAATAATTCTTTTTAGGATCCAAAGATTTCCATAAGTAAGAGTCACTTGAAAGTAGTTTTCTCAGTAGAATTAAGAAACTATAACGGGTTGACTCCATCAGCAACTTCAACCAAAATCCATGTAGAAAAAGCCATCTGCCTGGCTGTTGAATTGCAGTCTGTGTGATGATGCTGTGTTTCAGTGGGGATCAGTGTCAATGTGAGGAAGGGCTCCCAAGAGAAAGTGAAATGTGATATTAAGAATGTCAATATTTCACTTTCTAAATTGAAATTCTTGGTAGTGTTGAGGTAATCCATATGTCTTAATCAGCTCCTGGTGTTTGAGTGGGAGGAAGCTCACACAGTAACTAGTTGAGGAGGAGGAGCAGTTAGTCAAAATATCTGCTCTTCTGCCTGAGGACTTCTGGGTTCTGGAAATATTTAACAGATGAAATAGCAAGAGCAGCTGTCCCAAGGGAATTATCAGAGAGGCATTTGACATCATGGATCATATAGATTGCTAAATGAGTGTTTTGTCTGCAGAGGGCCCGAGGTGTGATAGCACCGAGTGGGTTTGGGGGATTTGTCTGGCTGTTGAGATTGCCAACAGCAGCACAGCAGTGGAGGCTCTGACAGCGTGGGCTGTGCCTCCTGCCCAGTGCTCTGGAGGGGGATTTGGGGACAGGAATCTGATGGAGCCCCAACCTTCTAAAATGATGCTGAGGTACAAGTCTGCAGAGCTGAGAGTGAGGGATGCTGTCTGCAACCTAAGGCAGTTGTGCCTCTGGGGGTGTTTGCTGCTGTTGTTGGGACAGCAGGAGGGGTAAGCAGGGCACCCATGTCTGTTCTGCTGCCCCTCTGCTGCCTCTCAAGGGCTAGATCTGGGTGGCAATTCCAATGTCTCCCCAGCAGGGTGGGGGCAGGAGGTGCCCCCACTGCAGCTCTGCCTTCTCCTAGGGAGAGAGCACCCATATATCCCTCACTCGTGCAGCACAGGGTCACTGACTGCTGCTCTCCTGGGGCAGCTCCACTGCCACAGTGGTTCTCTGCACGCCTGGGAATGGGCTGCTGCCTCAGAATTAATAATTTAACTAATTATGAAAGCATGTTGGCAGATACCATAGTACCTGTCAAATCTAACTGCCTGTAAATTTAATTAGTGTGCAAAAACCAGCTTTGGAGTATACCAAAACTTAATTAGTCAGCAACTTAAGGTTGTTAGCACACTCTCCAGGGTAATAATATCCAAAAAAGGTACGTGAAGGCTGTGATAAAATAATTAAAAGTGTAAGATCCTCATGGCATGTTTTCTTTAGAGCTCATCTCAGCTATGTATAAATTACTATGGAGGGATAAGAACAGCGGCACCTTGGAGCTGGGCTCTGGTGTGGGTGTCTTCCCTCTGTGGTGGGGAGCAATTAATTAGCAGGTGTGGTGGCTCAGGTCTGGTCAATCCCATGCGGAGAGTTGAGCCTGTTCTAGGGAGCATCCTATGCCTGCTGGTGGGGAAACCATGGTCTTTACAAAAGTATGGACTAGTGATTAACGATTTGGGAACCATGGAGGGGATGGGGGGTTTTCTAACTGGGCTGATGAAGAAGCCTGTAATTAATATATTAAGTCTTTTAAATGAGGTAATTTGGGAGAGAGAATAGAAACTCTTCAGGAGTATTATCAGCAGCTTGAGTGGTCGTGGCTTGTCCTAGGCATGTTCCCATCAGAACAAAGGACTTCAGGTGTCATTCTGCGTTACCAGAGTGGCTTTGCAGCAAGGGACAATGGCTTCCTACCCGGGAGGAAAGCTGGTTTACAGTTTGTCTGCATACTCCTGCCATGAAGTGCTTACATGGGGAGAAGGATGTGTGACTCGCAGCCCGTGTTACTACAGGGAGGTTTTTAACACTGATGGGAAGGCATGGTGTAACAGTGACTCACTGCGGGTTGTTTGAAAGGAAAGGAATGGGATTTAGTAACACTGAGCGTGCCCCATCTGTCACACCCCAGAGATGTACACACTTGTCTTCCTAATGTTCTGCTTCAGCCCTAAGCTGCTGCAAAATGTTTATCCCAATTACCTGTATTTTTATGGAAATGGCCTCTCCTATGAATGGAGCATGGACTAAAATGAAAGCAACAAAATTTTCTTCAAGCATCCCTGGGCCTGACTGTGGTTTGTTGCTAGATGCTTGCCCTCTGAGTGCTCCTGGTCTCTCATTATCCCCATGCATAATGGGGAAAGAAGGAAACAATTAACTTTATGATCCCTGAAAGAGTATGTAAAAGTCAACAGTGTCTAAGAAATGTTTGGAGGCTGAAACCACTTATCCACTTACATTCAAAAAATGAAAGAATTAATAAAACATACTTTGGCTTCTCCATTCCCACTCCATAAAGCAAGACAACAAACTCAGTTCCTGTGCCCTTCAGATCTGAGGGAGGAGGTATTTTGCAGGCATGTGAAGCTCCCCTGCTGCTAGAGTCAAACACAGCTATTGGAGCCTCTCTGAATACTTGTGGCATCGATCTCACCTGGCCAGGCAGGTCCTGCCTCCCTCCCAGGCAGTGCAGAACAGGGGTAGTGAGTGGGTGATCTGCTCTGGTACTGGGAGAGAAAAAACACATTGCTCATCAGTATTGAGTTGCCTACCTGGACTGATGTCTCCAGCATTGCCTGGAGACCCTGTTCCAGAGTATGGGATTAGTGGAATTATGTTCTGGGAAGGGGCCTGGAACCATAGCAGAGATTCTCTCTGGGCTGGAGTTTCATGGAGGGGGACCATCTTTCACACAGCCCAGTGGAACCTTGTAGAGTGTTCCTCTAAATCCTATAGTATCATGGGGCAGTGTATCCACGTGAGCCAGGGTTTGGTTTTTGAGAAGTTGGCGTAGGGGAAAAAACAAGGAGGAGAAGCAAGGCTGGGTGCTTTGTGTGTGCCTGCATGCAAACATCCTTTTCCCTGGATTTAATATGCACCTGTTGGGGTTCATTTCACTTTCTGTAGAACCTGAAAGCTCAAAGCATAATTTTTTCTGCAAAAGCTCTGTACCACATGCACCAGGCTCACTCACACCTCAGCCTGGACGTGCTGAATGAGATGATTTATTGACAATCCTTGGTCCAATTGTGTTTAGCTCTTGATTTTTTGCCGTGACTGTCTTATGTAACACCCAGCCACCTTAAAGTCTATGCAAATTTGAGACTGAGTTTGGTAAATCAGGAGTTTAGATGGTTTTTTTCATCACAGGCCTGTGACAAAGTGAAGAATGGCTGACAGGATTCAGTAAACCACCAGATTTCTGAGAGACAGACTGCACACTGCTGAGTGAACTTAATTTAATGAACTGAGGGATGCCATGTAATCTAACTGCTTATTATGTTAAGAGGCAGCAGATAATCTAATGATCCACAGGTGGCTATTTTGATTTTACTGCGTGAAGTTAAATACGTGCTTAACTCCATCACACTGAGCAGTGTTTGTCCCCGTGCTGAAGCAGTACAGAGGAGTGCTGGCAGGAGCCCTCCCAGCTCTTGGCTGGCTGGCAGGGTGCTATGGGTGCCTGCCAGGATGGGGCAGCCTCAGGCTTCCAGGGATCTTCATTTCTGTGACCAGGAGCTCTCAGTTTTAGCAAAAATGCTGGTGATGATGTGCCCAGGAAAACTTACTGAAAACCAGCAAATATTATTTTCTTTTTTTTTAGGAACACCTGGTAATTTTGTGCCTTCGTATGCATGTGTAGGTGCTCTGATCAACTGGAAAAATGCACGTCATTGGTTATTTATATTTGTAGAATGCTTATGTATTTTAAAAAGTACCTATTCACAGCCTGTAATCAGGCTTTAATCATGGCCTGTAATCACAATCAATAAATTAATAGATTAATTAATAAATTAATGTCAATGAAATATGATTTTTCTATTGATTGTATGTTTATTGATTTTGGTGCCTGGAAGTGCCAGCCTCATCATTGGGTTTATCTTCAAAGGAGCAAGCTGAATTTTAATGAGATTTGTGCCTAGCACTTAAAAACACCACTCTTCAGTGTACCCTGCTCCTGTTTTTGGGATCACTAATGTTGATGTCAAACTGCTTCCGATCTTCAACATAAAACTCAACTTTACTTTTAATTGCTTTTGGTTCTGTTCAGTCTAACTGTAATGATTTAATTTTTTTGTTTAAAATTTCAATCATACTCGCCATATGGCAAGCATCATTTATACATAAAAGCTACTTGCTGTTTTACCTTTGGAAATCATCAGGGCCTTCACAGTAAGAGCTTCCTAACCATCTGCTCCCCTCTCTGACCTCGTGTTAATGTAGACATCTGCAGTTGTGACTCCGGGGTTATTAAACAGTGATGTCCAGTCAAATGCCCTTGTGCCTGCCTTTCCAAAAATCAGCACTGCAGAAAGCCTTATCTGCAATAAAAGCCCTTCAATATGCAGCTGTGGTGGGCAGGCCCATGCCCCCCACACCCTCCTGTAGGTCCTGCCGCACACAGAGGATTTGGCTGAGAGGACACAGCCATCCCAATTAGCCATGGGTTCAGATTGGTGTCCTGTAATCCTCTAATGCCAGATACGCTCCAGCATTAGTCCCCATGCTAATCCATTTTTAGAATGTGCTGTGTGCATAAAGAAGATTATGCCATTTTAAAATGAGCTAATTATTTGTAGTTAATCAGAGCATCCCTCAAATTACAGAAGAAAGTGCTGTAGGTTGAAATCCTGTCCTCGATTAAGTCAGCAGCAAGACTCTCCCTGGGTTCAGTAATGCAGGATGGCAGTGCTGGAGTATGCTTACCCTGCCACTTCACCAGTGCTGGCTACCTCACAGCACACCCTGCATGGCAGGCTTTGGGGTGTTTTGGTTTAATTCTGCTTTTTACTATCAAAATTTTGTATGCAAATATTTGTCAGTGAGGAGGAAGAGGTGGCTCCTAGTAATCTATTATCTTACAGGAGCTGAAAACAGTGGAGCTAATCACAAAATTTAAATGTCTAATGTTTCCAGTGTTCTGAGACTTGACACTCTTCATCTCGGTGCTGTGTAAGTTGCAGATGAAGACAAACCATTAATTTGAACACATATGTTTATTAAAAAGAAAAGGAAAAGGAAAAGCTAATTTCATTTGGTGGTTAATGTGCTTTTAATGATTATTCTTTTAAAAGGCAAATAATGCTTACTGGAGCTGTTAATTTTTTATATACATTTTTGGAATTGTATTCAGCTGTTATAATGACAGGCTTAATGCATTTGTGTTAATGCTGGTCTGTTTTCTCTGAAGCAGAATGCCTTTAGGCACATGCAATAATTTTGCTATTAAATAGTAAAAATCTTAGTAAACGATTCAGGTAATATCTTGGTCTAAAACTGATTCTTCCACACATTAGTCCTTTCAAATGACAGCAAGAAAACTGTTCTAAAATATATTAGTTTAGTGGATTAAATATGGCAGTTAAGTGCTGGGATTTCTGATAAAAGCTCTCTGTTTTTATTGGCCCATAAGCATAAAATAATCTTGGTGAGGTGGTAAGGATTTGGGGGAAGAAACCTTGCGCTGGCTGGCACAGCTGCTTAAGGGTTGTGTTTCCGCAGTCTATCACTGTCCGACCTGGGCAGGATGCAGTGTCAGACCCACAGAAAAAGAAATATATTTGTGTTATTTGGTGGTGGAAATGGAGAGCATTTTTTTTTCCCTAAATTTCTTTATTTTTCTTAAATAATCAGTCACATGGATTTGATTTCTGAAGTAGGTTAATTTCTTTATGCAAGTAGTAGGTAAGAAAGTCACTGTAGGAGGTTGAACAAATGACCAGTTCAGGTAATCAGTATGTCTGTTCAAGTCTACAGACATTGAAAAGTGGATTGAAAATGTGCATGCATTCTCTGAAAAGAGATCAGTGAAGAAAATAATCAAAAATGCTTTTTCATTTTTTGTTCTTGACCAAGTTTCACAAATACTTTAATATGAAGTATTTAGTTTCCGATTACCTCAATGTATGGATTTTTTAGGAAAGTTGGTGATGTTTGTGTTTTTTGAGAGGATGTGGGTAGGAGGGGGGTAGCAGATGGGAAAGTCAGGAGAAGGTTAGGATATGCTTTTTAAAGGAAATGCAAATAGAAATGTAATTTAAAAATAAAAATGAAAGGGTAAAAGGGTTTCTGAGGGATCTGTTGGCTGAATTGGAATGGCTGTGCTCTCAGACAAGAGGTGAGGTGCAGTGTTTTAGCTTCTGTCACAGGTCTAGAGCCCTCCTTGCTGGAGAGGATGAAGTTGTGAATTCTGGCTGGCAGAAGCGTGGATGTGAGCTGTCTGTGCTGTTCTCCAGCTCATGTAGCTCCTGCAGCCTGGCTGTGGCTGAGGGTTCTTTAGGGAGCGTAATTGACCTTGAAATGTGCTGGGAGTGTGGAGGACAAAGCCTCTCACACTTTAGGGAACTTGTTTATTGCCAGTTGCTTCTTGTTCCTAAGCCTTAATTTAATTCCTTTCAAATGCCTCTTTTCAAAAATCCCTTAAACAGATTAATGTGAATCAAGGGGGAGATGGCAGTTAAGGAGTTACAGAGGTGGGTGCTTGCCTGTGGGGAGGGGTGTAAGGAAGGGAGCCCTGTGAACAGGGATGTCCATGGAGCTTTGTCCCTCTGGGATGCCCTGTGGACCCAGTGCTGCTGCTTCTGTGGGAGATTGGATCTTCATGGACCTCCTTTCCTTTCTGTCATGTTGAGACCAGTAGTGGAACTGAATGGAAAATTGGGAGCTGCATGTTAATTTTGCTGTAGTTGTTTTACTAAAGCTTCTCTTGTATTGATTTGGACTTGAAATAGGTGCAACCACTGTCTGTATTTGTACTGCGTAGTAGGAGATGAGCAGAACATGTTTCCAAGATGGCAGCGTGCTCCTAAAAATGTTTGTGAGTTTGAAGATGAGATCAGCGCACGATGTTCTCTTACACGGTGAGGCAGATGATCACATGATCTGCATGTGATTCAGTAGCCATATCCATTCAAAATTTTGTTACTTCTGCTGCAGCTGTTCAGGTGAATGCACTACAATTCTTGTATTCCAGCCCCATGGTAAATTACACAGATTTTGCAGATCCCAGTACCCATGTTCCTTTAGTTCCTGGGATAAGAAAAGAAGAATTTGCCTAAAGATGTGAGGTGGCTGAATACAGCATGGTATCTGGGAGTGGGATGGGTGAGTGGAGTGCCTTGTTCCATCCAGGAACTCCTCGGGAGCTCTGTATGTGTCTCCTTCCTCAGCCTCTGGCCTTTCCTGTCTAGAGGGGTGAGCTCCGGAGTTGCTCAAGCTTTCTATTCAAGTTTAAGTCTGAAATTACTTTGCACAAATTTTTAACTGCTCATTTCCATTATTACATTCTCACTATAGCCCACAGTGCAACACTGTTGCCTATTTCAGGATGACGTTTTCAAGTGGTTGTGTCTTTTACATTTTGCTTTAAAAAGCCCTCTTTGTCTCCACCCACCAACTTGTTTCTGGACTAGACCCACCCATTTGTACTAAGAAGTAATGCCAGTTTGTGCACAATTATTTCATCACAGTCTCTTTTAAAATGGTTTAATACAATTCCAGGAGTGGAAGGTGTGTGCTTTGTCTTGTTACTTCCGGAGTAAACTGCTTAATATTACCTACCACTGTGTGATGTGACTGCTGGCAGTTCAGTTAAATTAATTGTTTTTCGGCCCAAGGTTCAGCTCCCCTTGTTTCAGCTACTCACCTTAGAACAAAAACCTACAAGAGAGCTGGAGAGGAACTTTTTGCAAGGGTGTGTAGTGACAGGACAAGGGGGCATGGCTTCAAATTGAAAGACAGTAGGTTTAGGTTAGATATTAGTAAGACATTCTTTACTGTGAGGGTTGTGAGTCCCAACAGAGAAGCTGTGGATGCCCCGTCTCTGGAAGTGTCCACTTTGGGCAACCTGATCTAGTAGAAGGTGTCCCCCCATGGCAGGGGGTTTAGAACTAGATAGTCTTTAAGGCCGCTTTCAATCCAAACTGTTCTGTGCCTCTGTGATTCTATGTGGTGCTCACTGCACAGCCAGAAAATTCAGGTGTAGGGAAGCAAAGAGACTTGGCCATTTCCATTCTGAAGAGGGATTTTCACTAAGTTGCAATTGACTCTTCTAAGGTTTAGGAAAGGAGTTCTGGCGAAGTGCCTTCTGGGTCCATCTCCATCCTGTGGTGGAAGCTTGATTTAATCTTTGTGCAGAAGGTGGCAGTGGCATTTTGGGTGTGGCTGATCATATTTTGACCGTGAGGCAGGAAAGACTCTCACTTGGGAGCCCTCCTGAGTGGTTCTTGTTCCCAGGGTTCCATGAGTCTGCCCAAGTGCACCTTTGTGCACAGTTGCTCATTTTTCATTAGGTAGTGATTTGATTAGATAAAAATAAAAGTTGCTTGAGTATTCACTTTTGCAGTGATGCATAACAAATTTATGCAGATTCAAATAGGACTAATCTGCGTGCAAAATATAAAATGTGATTACTAACCCGTATGCACCGGTACTGAAGTTTAATTGGGTACAAATATGAACAGGAAGAGAGAAATCTAACAAAATGTACATCCATGAATTTGGGTATGAATTGATGCCAAGAGATCCTTAAAGTGTTAATGATGATTCAGGTGTTTCCGGAGTAAATTAAATCATTCAGTAATTTAAGAACACTTATTCTTTAATTAACATTGGCTTTATTAAAAAAATACAATCTTACTTTCTGCAGACTTTTCACCATTTGCTTCCTTTAGCTATCTTGTCCTAATAGCATTTAGTTCATGTCCAGGATCACCCTGAAAACACAGATGATTGATTCTGATCATGTGTGAATCAGTTGACAATGGTCGTAGTTTCCTTGACATAAAGGAAACATTATCAGTGCTAACAGTGCATTGGGAGGTCAGGACTTAAAGTCAGGAGAGCTTTAAAAAACATGTTATAACTCATTTTCATAATAATTTTGGTTGTGTTCAATGATTCGTTCATCTAACACTGCAGCTTGTGTTCAAATACAGTATTAGAGCATATTACTTGCCTGTGAAGGTCTCCATGGTCCAGGGAGGTTGGATGTCAGTGGAAGTGCATTTTAGCTGATGTTTCTTTCTTCTAGGATGCTCTGAGAAGGCTGTTAATGTCCCATGGTTAAGCAGAGGAGAGTGAATTCAGGCTGTAGACGTGAATGAGTTATGAGAGGAAAAGCTGAAAGTCAATTATCACCAGTGGCTTCTCATTCTTAGGGCACCTATCTGTGAGGAGACTCCAGCACCTGTAGTACCCATCTTCAGAAAGAGAACCCATGTAATTTCTGTAATGAAGTGAGTGGAAAGTGCTGGCGCTGGTATTATTCCTGCACTGAAAAGCTGTCGGTGCTTGAGCCAGGTTTTGTCACTCACTGAAGCATGTACAGAGTACAGTGCTGGGAAAATAACCCTTTGCCTGGCTGAGGAGGCCCTGGGCCACCAGTAGCACAGCCTGTGCACAGTGTGGGCACCCTGGTCATTAGAAACACTTCTGTCTTAGGTTACAATGTAAGATGTAACCAAGAGCTTCGTATTCTATTGCCATCTATGTAAGCTGTTAAGATAATTGAGGCAGTGTTCTTTATGCTCTCTGTGACGCACCCATGATAACTCCCTCTGGGGGGGCTATCTCCGCTAATGAGCTGTCAAGGCCTCACTGCATGACTCATAATATTACATCATCCCACTGTGAGATGCTCCACCCAAGGGGAGGAACTAAGCATCCCTACCTGGATATAATCTGAGGTTTGGAACACCACAGGCAGTCCTTACCTACTGGATTCCCAGAGGACAAGAGCTACATAACCACCACTGGACCTTCAGAGAAGGACCAGATCCTTTTACAGGATCACCACTTCAACAGAACCACATCTATCACTTCAACAGGACTGCAGCCACCATTTAATCGGACTGCTACCACCACCCTGCCTGACTCTGTCAGTGTTTCTGTACTGTTGCATTCAATTTTAGTTTTCCTATTAAATTGTAATTCTGACTTGGAATCTCTCACTGGTTTGCTTTCAAACTAGTACATCTTCTATGTGAAAGCTTTCCTGAGCAGGTTTCTTGAGGACCAGGCTCATTTCAGAGAGAGAGATGCTGTGATGAGGAGAGCCATTCTCAGAGAACCTACCAAGTAAACATTGCACATTGTGAACACCAGCAGTTGCAGCTGAGCCCTGCTGAGCCCTTTGGGTTAAGAATGGCTCTTGCTAAGAGATTTCTGACACATTTTGATGGAGAGCAAATGCAAGTAGTGGGAATGCTTTAAGTAAACTGAGCTGACATCAAATAATCAAAACCACTTAACACTGTGACACAAAGTGACAGCATCACAGAATTTCAAAATTTTAGTTGACACTCTGTCCTGTGCATCAGTGGATAACAAGAGCAACCAGCACCATGGCATGGGTTAGTTATAGAGTGTCAGGATTGCCTTTGAATGGCTGTGACACTGCAAGGCTAGCCTGTGACCCTGGTGTTGTTTTATATGGAGGAGAGGTTTTTTATACAAATGAACAAGGCCTTGAAAAGGTGTCTTGAACAGAAGGCTCCCAGTGGAGCATTGTGTGGGAGAGTGGCTTGGGTTATTTGCTGGAATGACTGCTCTGCTTGCTGAAAGCTGTGTGGGATGAGAGAGGGTTTGTGACTGGAGCCTTGCTAGGTAAATCTACCCTTGTTTAATAAGAATATCTGCAAATGACTTGTATGGGGAGCCGTAGGTTCAGATTTTTCTTGAAGTTATTCATTCGAGACCTCTCCATTTTTACATATTTCCCAGAGGAAACAGTCTCTATTACTTCCTTTAAGCAGTTACCCAGGATATATGCTACCCACAACAGCTGCTGCTTGCAAGAACCTTCATTTTGTTAATGTTACCTTTGCCAGAAAATACTCAAAACAGAAAATGAAGTATCTGTAGTGGTGTGTTCAACTCAGCAGGAAGCTGCACTGGTGCCAGAGTGGAGTGAGACAGAATAGTAGAGCTCTGTACCAAATAAATTATTAATCCTTAATGTGCAAAAAGAAGAGCTGTAGGAAGGAAGAATGGCCTGATCTGGCAATGCTTGCAAGCACCTGTGAGTCTTGGGGCTATACTGAGTTTCCAAGAAGTATGTTTATGTTCTAGGCCCTTAAGAACGTAACACGGTGAGGGAGCCACCTAATCCATTTATCCACTGCCAAGCACAGTGCTGGCTTTACCAAAGCCCTGCTACATCTTGGTTATCAGCTGTTTGATCAGGCAGATTTAAAAGGGTTTTATTCTGCGCTACCATCTGCAAGGTTTCAGAGTTAATAGTGAACTGAAGACAAGAATAAGTTGTTCCACTGGAAGATCTGATAATTGCTTATCAACAAATGACTAAGTGGCTTGAAAGCAGAAAAATGAGAATGTGCAAATGTTGTAGGTGAATAGGCTCCGAGAGGTCAATGTTAAAGGAGTATTCGTTGGGCCTCAGGTTCCTCTGACAGCACTGGCCTTTCAGAAGGCATTTGCTAGTGTCAGAATAGTATTTTAGAGAGGTTAATGAGCCGTTGAGGTGGATGGAGGAGTTTCTTAATGGAAAAGGGGGAGAAAGTATACTGAATAAAAAAGGAAGCTAGAAGGCAGTGAGAGAGGCTTGTTGTTTCTGTAGTTATTCTGTATTTAGGTGGACTCTGTGCTCTAGTATCTGCGAACAGTCTGTGAGTATAAATGCTGCAGGAAAAGGTTGTGTTTCAAAACAAAATACTCTGATATTTCTGGCTCAAGTGAGATCATGGTGTATGTATAGCAAGATATAGCTTTGACTGTGTCACTGGCACTGCTTGGGTGACGTGGTATCATCCGGCAGTGCTCTAGAACGTGTTCAGGCCATGGAGGTGTGATGCGTGGGTATAACAGTGAATGCGTATTTAGAGCTTGACTTTACATTTAGGTAGAGAAAAACTGAGTTTTCCATATTGGTTTACCTAGGGTTTGGGTTTGCAGGGTGGTGTGGGAGTACCCGGAGTATTTACAAAAGGGAATCCGATGAAGTGCTAGAAAGTCACCATAGAAACATTAATGTGTGGAGCGTATGACAGAATTGTTTCTGTAGATACTTCCTGAGGCTTTAAAGGCTGATACTTTTCAGAAATGGTGGAGTGCAACCAATTAATTGAAATTGGAAGTTTCAGAATATTAGATTTGCGTAGGTGTGTGGAGGGATGGAGATGCTTTTGGATCAAGTCTTCTGCTGTAATGGGCAAATATGTCACATACTCCCTTCAATTTTTTCAAGATATCCTGTTCATAAGCAGTTGGATCCAGGCTCCCAGTACTGCTGCTCCTTCAAAACCACTGGGCTCTGCTGACTGGACACCTTCCCATACCCCAAAGGTTTCCATGGTTATTTGGAGCAGTGTAAACAGCTTTTCTGCCTCCGTGGTTCTTTCCCCTGTTGTATTTATGAGTCCATTATTTTGCTACCTTCATCTTGTAAAATTGAATCTCAGTTTGCCTGGTCTTCTAGATTATCTTTTTTAGCACTTCTTTCAATGTGAATTTCTCAGTCTTGGGTGACTGGAAGTGTGCAGTTTCCCCCGTCAACTTGTCATGTCCCATAGATGCATGAAGTCTGGCAGTAGACATGTTCGGGGGCCAAGGGTACGTTTCTTTTTGGCAAAAGCTTCAAGGTGGTTCTTATTTCAGTTCCTTGTAAAATGAAATAAATTGTCCTTTACAAGAGGTCAGAATTGTTATTAGTTCACATGTCCAGTGCTGTGAGGGAATATTAAGCAGTAATTAACCATTACATCTATTTAAAATTCACATGCCAATTCTTCTTCCACAACAGATATCCTCTTGCTCATGGCAGTTTTTGTAGTTAAATGATACTTTGTCTGTCTTTATCTTGTTTTGGAAGAGGAGAGAACTCAAAGAGCCCCCGGATGTCATTTTTGCTTGACACTTGCTTTGTGAGTGCTGTTGGCACTGCTCTGTAGGGTTGCTTTATCAGGACGTCTGGAAACTGTGGGACATTCTTGGAGCACAGATGAGGAGCTCAAAGCTTCCAGAAGTTCTTTGCGGCAAGCAAAAGTTGCTGAGGCAACTGGAAACATGCACAGGACAGTTGGTGAGAACTGGGCTAGGGAGAAGCCCATTGAGATTTTGTGTCTGACTTGGAATTTTATCCTGCGTTGTTTTTGTTTTGGTTTTTTAAACTGATCACAATAGGGTCCTGTAGGGCCTTTGTTTTGAGGTGTGTTAATTGCTCACGTCAGTGGCCCTGTCTTTGATAGAGCTGGTCATCTTCCAGGAATTTCTTTTATTATTTAACAATATTTAAGACTCCATGTTAATAAAAACTTTCTCCAAAAAGCTACTTCTTGTCTTGGACTATCACACTTAATTATCCACCAGCCTCCTGGTTCTTTTCAGAAGTAATGGCTTGACCCAGTTACACAATTCATTCCTCATCATTTTTCTGAGTTTCTTGGATAGTAATTTATTTCCTATCTCATTGTATGTCAAAATGACCTGTCCTATATTTTTCTAGTTATTTAGCTCCTGTTGGGTCATGGGAGTTTGTAGAGGTTTGGCTTTCAGTACTAAACAGCTGTGTTCCAGTGTATTTTGTAAGTTCTCACAGGAGCTGTTAGGTAATGGCTTTTGTGTTGTGCTGGATTGGTGCTTACATGATGCTGCACAGTTAGAAATCTTCATCAGATGCCTTGGTTTTAAGCAACCACTGCACAACATTACGAAATTTGCTTGCACTGTTTTTTCCGATGTGAGGTTTGGTTTGGTTTACATTGTTCCCCCACCTTTTCCCCTCCCCCAGTCCTGCCCACTCCCTCGGGCTCTCTCTATTGGTTCCTGTACCCCAACTCTGCCCATGTACCACCCCTGCGATCTGACAAAGCCCCCCTGCACTCTGCCCACTGGCTCTCTCCGCCTCTGAGGACCGCATGGACCAGATGCAACGATTAAACATCTTCTAATACCCCTATGGAGAGACCCTCCTCGCCTCCTTTGCTAATCACTGGGTTGCAGGGCTGACAGCTAGCAGGAGCAAGAGTGCGGGGCCGTCCGGCAGGGACTGCGGGAGGACAGAAGGGCTGTCCTGCCCTAGGAAGCCCCGCTGCGCTCCCAGGGAAGACTGCAGCTGCTACACTTAGCAACGCAACATTCCCCTTTCCCTATTACCAAATTTTGCTAAACTATCTCGGTTATAACTAAACCTTGGGTTTTTTTAAATCTTGAAAAATGACTCATTGAGAATTTGCAGCTGTAATGTCATGTTCTCTTATTGCTAATACTCACTGCAGATTGTATTTTTCCTCACCAGTACTTGTCAAAACTGAAGGTGGGTGGGTTTCTTTGTGCCTTGATAAATCAGTTCCAATGAATGGCAGTGGGCTCCCACTCTGCATGTTATCCCTGCTCTGAATTTTGAAATGGCATGCATGGTTCTAATACAAATTTTGTCTGTGCTGTTATTTTAGTGCTATTTTTTAATATAACATTTACAAAAACATTGGCAATCAAAGAACATGTTACCATTTGAGCTAATTTCAGGAGATGATCATAGGGCTATGTAATTAGCATTGATTAAACAAGGAGCTGAATGGAGAGAGGTTACTTATGAGATGGAAGAGCAGGACATTTTCACTGCTAGACAAGGAACACTTTACAGTATGTTAATGAGTCAAGACAGTTGGAGAATTCATAAAGGCCAAATCAGAGATGATTGCTTCTGTTACAAGGCAATAGGTAGGTCACTGGGCATTATAAGACACTTAGGATGGTATCCTGTTGTACTATGGGGAAAGTGAGAGATTTATGTAATGGAAATCCTGTTTCACAGCTCTAATAAGCTTGTTAATAACAATTCAGTGTGTCATGGCACTTAGTAAGGATTTCAGATTTTGTAATGTAGAATGAAGAGAAATATTCAAGTGGAAAAGGAAGAAAGATGTTGCAGTGAACATTTTTTGTGCAGCAGTATGTGCTAGCAGCACCCTTTAAGAGGCTTTCATGGACTGCAATTTGAAGTCCAGTTGCACAGTGTGAAGACAGGGCGATTCCACTTGTGCTGGCTCTGAGCCACCTGCCCGCCTTGAAAATGTGCTGCATTAGTAGAGAATTTGGTGGTGGGAATTAGGCAGGGCCAGTTTCCTTTTGTCAGTGTGACAAGCCATTGCTGCATGAAATGGCATGTGCTGAAGCTTTTCTGAGCTCTCCTGTGAAATCCCTTGTGCAAACAACTCAAAAACTTCCTCCCCCAGTTTGTAAACAGGGTGCCGTGGGTGGGATTTGATAAGTGCAGGTTGTGTTTCTCTCCTTGGCATTCCCCCATCTGCAGATTGATGCTACCACCTGGGAAAGGGGCAGAAATTTAGGGTGTTGAAATCTAGGAATGAGTTTAGTGAGTTCTGTATCCCCTTGCAGTGGAGTTTGTGCTATGCAGTGGTGTACCTAACTCATTCGTGCAGTAGAAATGCCTGAGATACTGTTTGGGTGAATCTACCCTGACGTAGTAGCCATTAACCCTTTGAAGAGCTCTAGTTCATCACCCAAATGAGCAGAGTGCTTACATCATTCCATTTCCCATCTGATCCTCTTCAGGCTTGACAGCCTCTGTAAGTTCTTGGAAGGGCCATTCAGCTCTGCCTTTCTGCTCAGACCCAAAATCCCAATGTCAGGGCAATTCCCAAAGTCAGTTTTCTCTTCTGGCCATCAGAAGAACTTGTCCATGAGGATCAGTCTTTCTAATGGATGTTGCATCTGGAACTGGCCCTTTGTATATTCTACACCAGTGTGAAAATCTTACATTTTTACTGTTTGGCGTTGTCATGGGATACAACAGGATTTGTATGAATCTGCACAAAACCTGTCTGCAGAAGTTGCTTTTGTTTCACCTCTTCACTCAAGTTTTGAATCATATGTATAACCACAGTTCTGTCCATTCCATTGCTGGTTCAACACTTCAGTGGTGGTTACAGTTTTTTACTTTTTGGTCTGTCTGGAACATGATGTGACATCTGTGAAACATGAACCCTCTAATGACTGCAGAGCAGCCTGGAGCAAAACCTTGCATGTCTGAACAGCTCCATAGCTGGAGAAGAGGGGAGGGAATGCAAGTTCTTTGGTCTAGACTTTCTGTGACTGATTCTTTTCTCCTGATTAACCCAGCTCTTGGAATCTCACAGCAATTTAGTGTGTCAGAAACCCTTTTCTAGGATTGTCTACAGAGGCCACGGGCTGTGCTTTTTGTTAGAACCTAAGTGGTGTAACACACCATATTTTTGCTCTTGCTTCCAGATCACCTGCTTATTTCTGAACTATGCAATGTATTGATAGAGGTGAGCACATAAGAGCTTACTCTATATTGCTTGTGCATTGTTGTGCTGTGTTTTTCTGCCTTGGATCCAGTTAAAGGAGGACGTCTCAGAGCTGTGGAGTTTGTGCAGTTTTTCATCTGTTGCCCATTCCAAGTAAGGTCCTTTCACTAGGAAAAGTCATGCTGGTAAATAGATATCAGCTGTCAGCTGTCACCTTTTTCTTTCTTTAGTTCTTCTTTCCTTATTTTTTATTCTCTCCTTCTTGAAGGAGTATGATGACACTAGTACAAGTTCCCTAACTGCAGCAGAAGCCTAGGTGAAGGAGTACATTAAAGCATGAACAAACAGGAATCTGCTAGATAAACATTTAATTTTTGCCTGCCTGCTTCAATTTTAAGTCCCAGAGGACCAACTTCCTACTAGCACTGAACCTCATTATAGTTTTTTCTCTGGTCTTATAATAAAATCAAAAGCATTAAGCAACTGCAGCTGTCCTAGGCTATTTAGGATCGATTCAGGTAACCACTAATTGCAGTTTGCCTCCCAAATGCTGTGGAAGTTGAAGGTCTTTTGCTATATATGGTGGTCAGATACCTCCTTGAGATGGTGCATGAAGCAAAGTTAATAGCGACCAGGGTTATTTAATATCCTAAATAAGGATACTGAGGAGGAAGTGGAAAGCAATCTGGCAGTGTCTGCTGTAGCTGCTGGCATGGTTTTGTTACAAATTAACTGTATCAGAGAGAATTAGAAAGGGAAAAAAGGGTTGCAAATGTTCATAAGATTTGGACAGTGAATTTAGATTTGCTTGTATATGTGGCTATTTTAATGTTTTCTGTGGAACTAGTTCATGTGGTTCCAATTATGCATTTAAGTTCCATATTATCATCTTCAGTTTCCTGAGTGCGTGATTTATGTATCTGACTATTAAAGCCAAATGCGCAAATTGAAATTCACTGCACATTGATTAAATTGGCTGGATGCATTACTTAAATAAATTACGTATGTTAAAAAATGACTCTAATAGTTAAAATTTGCAATTCAAATGACCTATAAACCAAGGATTATTTGCCAACAAAATGTTTGAATAGTATTGAGTAACGAATACATTAGAGAATTGCGTGAGTTCATCACAATTAATGAATAAGGAAAAAATACTTATCGGATATTATGTAAGTTTTTGTTCAGTGGAAAATCAAATTTGCAACAGGTTATTTGGAAAATCCAGCTGAATATCAAGGATGCAGGAATGAATGAGGTGTGATGAATGCACCTAATTGCACATAATACCGTTTCAAGAAGGTTGGCTTTCTGCAAATATGCATCTTCTTTCTGTGAAGAAAGATAAAAATGCAAGACCATGGTCATGCTGCATCCACAGAAGGTTGTAGTGGTGTGGTTAAAGTGCTCATTCCTTTTCGGTTTCAGAATTAAAACACGATCCAGACTGAGTCTTGTCTTGATGGTGCTCCCCTCTTCTCTACAAACTTGATCATGGGCTTCCTGTTTGTCTGCTCGAGTGCTGGAGTGTCTGGGACTGCTTCACTCACTGGTGGGAATGTGGGTCTTCTGGGAGGGCAAAACTTCTGTGTTGAAGCTTTTTAAAAGAAGTTGGTAGCTAAGGGACTTGGTCTCATTTTTTTTCTGAGAGTTGGTTTCTATCAAGATTATTTCTATTTCAGATGCTGCTGTTAAAGTGAAGTATTGAAATGGGTAGGTCTGGCTTCATAATGCTCTTCTCTTATTCTTTGCTCTACTCCTTTTGAAAACAAAATAGTACCCTAAAACCTGTGTGCTGTTGAGTTTTTAGTGTGATGGAAAAATTATACAACAAACAAACCCAAATAAGCACAGACTGTCCCTTCCCAATCCAACCAAACTATTTATTTCCAGTACCAGCTTCCAAATGCCAGAAGTCCATCAATATCCAAACCCCCTTCTAGCCTTCTCCAAGAGGAACCATTGTGTTTTATAAACCTTCCCAACAGTTAATGCATATAGCAATGACTATATGAAACACTAATGAAAGGTTTAGAGTTCTGTTTTACTGTATAGACAAAGCAGCTCTTTTTTTTTTTTCTTTACCAAAAGTTTTAACTGTAGGACATGTGAAAACAGGTGTTTTAACAGATGAAGTGCTCAGAAAAATTAACAGATTGTATGGGGATCTTGAAAGGTCACACCAGTAATGATTGCATTAAGAGAAAAAGGGCATGTTAGCAGGAAATGGGCAAAGATGGATGTCAAATCTTGGATGTTAAAGTATTTCATTTTAGCCTGGTAGAGAAATCTCTGTGCATTACTGAAGATGTTGTCTTCCTTATCACCTTCCATCAGTCCTCATGAATTTCTGGGAAAATGCAAAAGGCAAGGTTAGTTCCAGTTGACTGAGGGGTGGAGCCTTTGGCATTTCTTTCCTACTTAATGCATGTTCACCTTGAAATTTATTTGTTCACAGTGGGAAACAGACAAGTATGTTAGTGTGTTACCTGTGTTGCTGGCCTTTTGATTGTTGGGTTGGTTGGTTTGTTGTTTTTAAAACATCTCTGTATGTTCTTTTATCTTTTCCCACCCGGGAAAAAAAAGAAATAAAAAGGTATTCTGAGCTGTTGCAGTCCTGGGTTTTAGGTAGCGCTGCAGGATTGCCTAAGCAAGCCTGGCTTGTGCATCTGGCCAGGAACAAAAGATGCCACAGTTAAGTTTCCTTGCCACTCTTCTTGCTAATTGTAATGTTCTTTATTCCATGCCACTGCAGCCTCTACAAAAAGCATTGTGGCAGGTCTAAAACCCAGTTTATTTGTTGGAATAGTACTTGGCAATATTACTGAGTTCTGAGCTCAATGAAGATCAGAGATATGCATATGGAGAGCAGTAGCTGAAATACACAGTGCAATAAATTATGGGCAGCATTTTTATTTTCCATTATTTCTGCCAAGTAAAACTCTTGTGGGGATGAGCGGGTTAAATACTTGTTTTTGAGGTTTTCTTTAGAACTACATTTTTGCTGACTCTGCAAATCAGGCATTTCTAAATGCTATTGCAGTCCTCTTATAGTGAAGGGAATTGTATTTCTGTCCTGTGAAGTACCACAGTTGTTATCTTTCACTGTCATGGAATTGTATTTGAATAACAGAATCTGCAAATACAGTTTAGGTAGAAGAGAACAAAATATGAATATGAACAGTTCTGAAAAAGCCTTTGTAAAATAAATAGGCTTGACTGTAAAGAAACTGGGGGCCTGATATTGTGTGGTGTTGAGCACCCTGTACATCAGTGGCAGCCAGCTCCTCTGAATTTTAGATCATAAAGTGACTTGACAGTCAGCAGCTGGGCTGTGACAGGACTGCCAAAGGACCCTGTTCCCCCTATATTTAAACTATGCTACCCTGACAGTAATGGTGTGTTGTGAAGATTAGGCAGGCTCAACATTTAAATTTGAAATTAATTTTATTTGTTACATTTAATTAACTATTATAATCCATGAAATGTGCTGTGTAAAACACACAAAATGAAAACAAATGACCATCTGTGGCAATTTAATATCTCTTCTGTGAATAAAAAAAAAAAATGAAAGAGTCAGTTTTATCTTGAAAAATTACCCTCAAGGTAAAAGGTAATCCCCCAAATCTGGCTGCCAGATAGGAAAGTGTAAACCTTCGTGCATGTGTCCTAGGCAGGGCTCTTTCTCTAATGTGGGGCTGCTTTTACTAAGTTCTTAAGAGAAACCTATTGATTTTGATGAAACTTCGTGTACTAGGAAGTAACTAAAGATGCTTGCACTGAGAAGTACTACTTCATTGCAAATGTGGTCTTTGTTAGAGCCTGCTGGACTCAATGGAGAAGACTCTCTGTTGTTTTTATGTTGCTTAGAACATATTCTGGAAAGTGTTCACAATATGGGTATGTCTGTGTTAACAGAGGGCATGTTAGCAGATGCCCACTTCGGGTGACTCTCATTCCAGGTAGTTGTAGCACTGCTAGGAATCCAGAAGGTGCTCTTTAGAGAGAAAGCTATTGCAGTGTTATTTCTGATCATAAAACATGGGATCCATCCTGGCAGAAAAAGGTCTGGCTTATGCTCATGCTTGTCATACTAATTTTATAGCAAATGTTTTTGTTTAATGTAATGGAGCTTCAGGTACTGCAGGTTTTAGAACAGTCTCCAGCCAGATACTGAATTGTTCACCTTCAGGAAAGTGTGAGAGAAAAGTCTGGGCTGTACAAGAGGTGGGTGACTTGGGGGTGAAATGTCAAGACCAGATCTCAGTGCTGGCAAGGGAACTGTGCTGAGGATGAGCCAATATGTCCTGCCTAGATGAAGTCTGTACTTGCTCTGTCAGGTGACCTCCGTGCGTGGTAGGTAGGGTCAGTAACTTCCAGCCAGGCTCAGGACTTCAGTGGCTATCTGATACGAAACTCATTGAAATAAGCCTTTTCACTACAGGCAGTGGGCTGCCTCTTGTGTTTTTGTGTGTTCTGGAGATGTTATAATATTTTAAGTCCTGTATCTGATTTAAGGGTAAGAATAAAGGATATTTGGGTCTATTGGTTTCTATAAAATGCAATTTTACTTCAGTCACTCAGTTAATCTAAGTTGCTTGAGTGTTCTAGTTTGAAAACAA
>VZTI01001011.1:109882-132597 GCA_013397865.1 Struthidea cinerea | reverse complement strand
CCCCCCCCCCCCCTTGTTTTTGTTTTAACTGCCACCTCAAAAACTGCAGCTGCTTCACCTCTGCAAAATGCAGCTTCTGGAACACATGCGAGCAAAAAGCAGTCTGGCTGTAACGCTGGTGTTTCTGGCCTTAAAGGCCACCCTTTTTTTTTTTTTTTTTTTTTTTTTCCCCCTCCCTGGTACTCCTCTGCCTTGAAAAAACACTACTTGGCAAGGGAAATTACAAAGCCTTTCAGCTAGCTAGAAGCAGGCGCTTCTGCATCTGAAGGGCGATAGGTTTTTTTTGGTTTTTTTGTTTTTTGTTTTTTCCTCTTTGAAGGCGTATGGGGGGCGGGGGGAGACCCGGGGAAAAAAAGGCCGTTTCCGGTTTCTGTTCAGCAGCGTTTCGAATTTTTTTTCCCACAAAGAAGCAGCCCGATGACCTGTTGATGATACATCTTCGGTTGCTTTTTGTTCCAGAAGGCGCCTGTAGGTTAGTGGAGATGAACAGGCTGCCCAGATCTTCGTTTGCATGTGTGTTGTGTGGTCTGTGTGGCGTTGTAATGTTTTAGGCTGACAATTTTGGAGTGAGTAAAGTAGAGCCAAAGTTCAAACGTCTGCCCGGGACACCTCCCCCTTTCTTCTCCACCGCTGTCCTTCCTCCCAAGAAAAAGCATGGTTTGTTGAAAATTGAGCACTGGTAGTTGGAAAATTAGACTCTCTTAGTGCTGTGCAAGATCAGTGTCCTAACTCTTTGAAGTCGTGTGAATGACCTGGCTGGAAGCTTTAGGAATGCATTTTGGTTGTATATAGGTTGCTACTGGGTACCTTAAGCTTCGACATCTCCTATTTCAAATGAATTAAACATGTCGGAGCACCTACTGTTATGCTGAGTAAAATCGTGTAACATGTGCCTCATGAAATGCTTCCATTCTTACCAAACACTGGAGTGTATTTCTCAACACAGCAGCTCACCGTGCTAGTGTTCATCTTGGAAATTTACACTGTGAGTAACTACTAGTGTTTCAGTTAAAGTAGAACTTAATATACTACCTCTGCTACGACCATTTTGAATTTTGGTAGCAATATGGGTTTCTATTAAGAAACCAGGCATGGCAAACAGGATCCTTTTGCTTCAGCATTTACAGCTAGTGACTTTGTTTGTAGGTACAAAATAGAGGATCATGTGCTTGGAGCCAGTGGTATTTAAAACTCTTATTCATTTGTAAGGAGCTAGTTACAAGTATTTTTTGATATAAAATGTCTTTTCAGACAGGAACTCTGGAATACAGGAAAGCAGAAAACCCAAAGCTGTTTGTAGATGCTAATCCATGCCCTGAGCTAAAAAAGGAAGAATGAGGGTGTTTCATAAGAAATCAGTCACCTTTAAGTGCACACTTGTAAGCGAAATTACACAGTTGATTAGCAATTCCTGCTGGATGCCAGTAATTGGAGGTGCTTGTTGCTGGCTGGTCACTGTGCGCCTTGCTGGTTAGATTGTAAAAGTTTTGACTGAACATCGGGATGAAAAAGTCCGGCTCTTTTGCCTCCTAGACATTCATTCCTTAATCTCCAGCTTCACAAGCGTGCTGACAAACTGTCAAAGGAAGTGACAGCAAAGACATGGGATAGGAAGTAGGTCGAGCGCCACTGAATGCTGCTGAGTTTCAGTGGAAAAAAAGTGAGCGTGTTTCCATCTGATCTTGTTTCTGTTTCCTTTCAATCTGCCGGTTAGCAGGATGCACCAGGAAGTGTCATACTCCTACTGTAGTTCCCCAGTGCTGCTGAAATTAATATTGCATCTCCAGTCAGGCCCAGTTAGCCTACTTGGATGAAAAGATTCATGGGGAAGAAGGTAAACCAGCAATTTAGTTATGAAAAATCATGTCAGTTGGGCAAAACCTAAGTGGCTCTGTGCCTCTCAGGAGATGGTGGGAAGCTCATGGAATGGATTTCCCTGTCCCTGTGCTGCTGTAGGCTCTCCACTGGGTGCTTGGCGGTGGGCTGGGGCAATAAGGTAGCATCATGGCGCATTCTTTGTGGCCTTAATGTTTTGCAATGGATGTGGCAATTAATAGTTAAAAGTGGTTGTGTTTCTTGTTTAAAATGTTTGAATGTATGTATTCAAAACCCTGCCTTTCAAGTTAAAAAAGATGGAAGCTGTTTGTCCTGCTAGAAATCCTCTTAAAACTTAAAAAAACCCCAAGCTCTACCTTGTTTCTGCCTTCTGCTAAAAGCAGTAAAAACTCTTTGACCATAACTTGATTTGCAGAAAAATGACAGCCTTGCACTCTGAGTATATTCTTCTACAAGTATCCTGTATTTATATTGGTTTGAAAAGAAACTTTTTCTTCAGGTAGGCGGAGGTTCTTGGGTGCTTTGCACAAGTGACTGCACAGCTTATGGGCTGCCTAGGTGAGCCCTGTGCCATGGACTTCTTTTGCTGACACATGTGACATGATTTGGAGCACCAAATGTTCCTAGCTGCTCAAAGTGACCTTTCTGGAATAACCCTGTAGTGATGAGTGATTGTGAAATAGTTGACTGGAAACTACAGGCTTTGCAGGAAAAAGCTATTGTCCTCTGCTGGCACCCTGTGCTGGAGGTAGGTGCTCATCAATACCAGTCCTGCTCCAGCAATGTCTCCTGGCTGGCGTGCGAGGTGTAAATGCTGGGAGGTGGCATTTAGGGACGTGGGCTCAAGTGTGAACGAGTCAGCAGCTTGTTTGGTTGAGGCTGAAGGCAGTGCCTGGGTGAAAGTGTTTGGTTAAGGATTGATGGTATCCTCTGGAGCCTGCCATGCAGGAGCACGGCTCAGTGCACGAACAGGTAATAAAAGTTAATCTACTGACCTTGGTTTTAATCCATGCTGCTGAATTTAATCACAGTGACTTGAATGCCACCCATGGTACTTATGTAAATGCTGATTTGGGCTTGAATCTCATACTTGAGAGCAGAGTGGACTAAACCTTGGCAGTGAATTTCTGGCTGTGGTTTCAGGATTGGGAGTATCCTATAATTTTACCCTTCTAATTAAAGCTGTATTGCAGTTTTTAGATTAGGAGCAGTCAAAACCTCTTACTCCGGTCCAGTAATTATATTCTTGTCAGGAAGAGGACTTGTTCAATTCACACTCACTTTCCTTGTTCACCTGTATATGTTATAGAAGACTTGGGATATGTGTCAATGTTGGCTCAGAACACTCTTGATCTGCCTTGATGTTGGCTAGACAGCTATGCCAACCAGATGTTTTTCTGTGCCAACCCTGTTTGTAGAAGTTAATTACATAAATGTGCTTTTAGAAGGGAGAAAAGCATTCCTTGTGAGAAGCTTTTTAATAGCACAGAGATATTTGGGGCAGGGAGGTGCAGGTCTGGCTACATTGGGGTGTGTATATATGTGTGAACAGCAAGGAGGGTATGGAAGGGCTGTAGTTAAAAAGACCCAAACCAGAAATGGTCTCTAGAATATTTTTTGTTATTGTTAAGGGTAGTTGCTAATATGGATAGCTACTAGATAATGGTGTTTTGTGGATTGATTGAGATTTTGAGTGAATGGGATATATAAAAAAATACTGTGTAGGTACTTGCAGGTTACGGGTTTGGAGTAAGTTAGTCAGGTAGGATTCTCTGGGGGATAGTTTGTTGGAGCTAGGACTTGAAGATACAAAACAGCAAACAAACAAAACAAAAAACCCAAAGCAACCAAAACCCAGAAAAATAATAAAACACAAATCCCTGCCTAGGCAGAATTTTCTTTTAAGTAGACCACCATCAATGTTTTTTTTCCTTCTATTGCCAATTGATTGATGTGTCTGGATGTACTAAGCTGCTTGTATTTCAAGTTTGTAATGTTTCTGTAACTATGTAACCCTTCAGGCTTCATTACAAATGCTTACAAATACTCTCTTCTGAGCTGGGGTACTTGTTTTCCTTATTTTATGGGCAAGGTAGGGAATAGAGATTGAATTTGAGGGCACTGATTTTGTTTTTGTGGAGAAGACTGTTAAGATTTGACACTGGTGGAGCTCAAGGCCTGCAAGAATTTGTGAAGGCATAGTGAAAACAAATTTGGTGATGTGGTTTGTACGTCTCACACTGTCCTGCTTGTCTCTTCAGTGTTTCTGCTTAATTGTCTGAACCATGTAGTGAGCAACTGGGAAAGTTGCAGCTGTTAAGTTAGCTTGTCCCTGCCAGCTTATCCCCATGGATGATAACCCCTTGATCTGGGCCAAAAACACTAATGGCTTCATTGTTTTTTGGGTCAGGGCAGTCAAACTGGCATCTCTGGGTTAGATCTAGCTCAAAACATTTCAACCAGCTGGTCATCTTTGCTCAGGAATTGATCAGTGATATCTGTCTGGAACAGCTTGTGAGGCACCCGGGTGGAACTGTGAGCTTTTGGAAAGGGAGCTCGTGTGCCTGTGCAGCTTGCACATATGGCCTCCTTACGCTGTAAGACAAGGTTTAACTAGTCACAAAGTTAGGCTTGGGGTTCCATATGTTCGTAGTTCCTTTCCTTGTGTGAAGATCGTGCCTTTCCGACAGTTACAGGTCTGCCCCAAAGTGCCCACTTTCTCTGCTCCCAGATCCTTCTGCTTTTAGTAGTCTAGCAGCATTAAATAGTAAAGACTAGATTTTAAAAATCATACAAGCTTGAGTACTGCATCTGTATTTTCTTTGTCCTAAGACAAATTATTCGCGTTAAATGATAAAAGTGGTCCCTGAAGAGTTTCTGCTAAGAAATCTCAAGGCTCCTCTTCTCTGTAAGTGTTAATATGTATACTGAGATTTTTGTCTCATGCTACCTTATACCCTCTCCACTTATCTGAAGCAGTTGTAGTTCCATACAATATTTTCACAAGAATAATTATTGCCTTAATTGTGGTTTAACACAAGTTTCAGTGGGGAGAATAAGCAGTGATCCTTATGTCAGATCATGGAGCTGAACTCTTTATTTGGTATGAGGCTAGGGGTAAAAATGCAAAATGCATCATACGTGGAGGCTTACTGTAAGTAATTTACTTACTTCTAAAGAACTTGTTGCTCATTTCCTTCTTTAATGCCCCACTTGGGATAAACTGCTATATTCTAAAAATGTCAGTTCTGTTATTTCCCACTAATTGTTTTCCTTTGTTCGGCTTTGTTTACTTTTTTCCTGAGCCACTTCAAATACTCTGAGGAGTGCTCAACGTGGAAGAAAGTAAATGCAGGTAGATATTTGAGTTGCTGTGTTTAGATTGCTACTATTTAACTGTATTTTAAGGTTAGCAGAAGATAACGTGGAACTTCTGTGCTGCAGTGCAAGAGAGTAAAGTGGCCTCAACCCTTACTAATATTGGAGGTAGGGTATGTGCTTCCTCTTGGATTTGGATCTGACTCCTTTTTGCTGGGCAACTGCAGTCTTTTGAATTTAGGAAAGAAAATGGAACGTGCTACCAAATCTTCTGAAAGAAACTGGGAGAGTTCCTCCTGTGTAGGAAACCAGAGTAGTTGACTTAATATTTGAGAAGCCAGAGTTATGGACTGTTCAGTCAATACTGCTATTTTCATCTTCATGATCAAGCTTTCATGGTAATTAGGTTTCAGATTTAGGATGCTGCTTTCAGAAGTCCACAAAAAAACTGTATCATGCCCGCAAGTGGCATGAGTACATTGTGCAGTTGAGTAGTTACAGTGCAGAAGATAATAGTCAAACTGTAAAACAAGTCATTGTGGTAACACCTGATTTCAACACCCGCTAGTTGCGGGGGTATTTATTTAATGTACTTTCAATAAGGAGCTGGGAGAGAACCAGCTCAAATGGCCTGAGACTTAGAGACAGTCTGTTAAAAACTGCTTTTTAACAGGGCAAAGGTCTAACAGTTTTTCAGGTAGGTAATGCAGAGAACCAGAAGGCCCAAGAGCAGATACTTAATGTTTCATTTGTTCTTTTTTTCTCATGTGATAATGTTGAGGCAAATTTGTGGTGGTAGTGCTGGCACTTCAGATAAAGACTTCTTCCTGCTCCAGTCTGCTGTCCTTGTGCCTCTTAGAGTTAAAAGATTGTGTTTTAATATACATACATACATATCATATATATTTATAACTGCACTTTGTACCCTGGGATTAGCAGACCAAGCTTTAGACAAATTACATTGTAATGCATATTAGTCTGAAGACAGTTGATCACCCCTTTGTGCTTAGATGACTTTCATGGCCAAGTCATCATCTCTTCATGCCTGTGGTAGGTGGATCCATCATACTGGGTCTTTGTTCTTCTTTTTTTTTTTTTTTTTAATAGTAAGGTAATTACTATGCTGCTGGTAGCCCACATCAGTTGTTTTAGTATTTATTAGGTGCTGCATTTGGTGGATGTGAACTGTCATTCCAGTTGAGCTTTCCCTTTTGGTGCAGCATGAACTGTT
This sequence comes from Struthidea cinerea, assembly GCA_013397865.1. Classification (NCBI taxonomy): domain Eukaryota; kingdom Metazoa; phylum Chordata; class Aves; order Passeriformes; family Corcoracidae; genus Struthidea; species Struthidea cinerea. Next base: position 126,212 of record VZTI01001011.1, on the reverse strand, counting down.
GCCTGTTGGGTGAGGTTTCTGTAAACTGCTCAAGGTTATTCCTGAGGGCTGGAGTGCACCATGATGAGGATAACAGCTTGGTGGGGTTTTTTCTCTTGTCTTTTTTAAAAGAAGTGATGTATTACTGTATTGAGGCTGTCAGCCACCTGCTGAAATTGAGGAACTCAACTTGATCATGCAGGCAAGTAAATACACAAATAGCTTTTATTTTTATCCTTTTTTTTTTCTTGCACGTGTGCACATTCATACAGTCAGTAGTGTGGCCAGTATTTTAGGTTTGTTGGAGGGTTTCTGAGGAGCAGATGTGAACATAGAGTAGGTTCTTGTACTTCTCGTTGCTGGCTGAGAAAGGTCAGCGTGCTCTAGTATAAAGTGTGGGCTTATAAGCCATTTGTGACTTAGATACAGCAACTACGTTTGAATTTCTATGCCAATATATATAGGCTATTTAATTTTTTCCCTCACTGAAATAAGCATTCATATATCACTCTTCTGAGATATGCATAGGTAGCAAGAGGAACCTCTGCCTCGAGAGGGGAAGTGTTACAAGAATTTTTGCTGCCTTTCCCAACTTTGGGGAGGGACTCGTTCAAGTTGCCAGTGTCTAAACAGGAGCCAAGAGAGGAGCCTTATCCAAAAGGTGAGGGAAGAGTTAATGCTTACTTTAAAGCCAAGAGAGGCCAGTCATAGGGAGAAGTGAACATTATCATGTTAATAATCATGTGTCTGGTGTCTTTCAGTCTCTTGGAGTCCACAATAGCAAGTAGTGTAGACATTCTGCTATTATTTTACAGCTATTAATGAGGAGGGGTAACAGTCACATTTATCTGGCTGCTTTATATATTTCAAAACCTCAATCACCGAGAAATAACAGCTTTAAAGATTCAGACAGTCCTTGGCTGACATGTAGAGTGAGATGGCATGAGAAGTTTCTTGCCTCACTTTGGGCAGGTGTCAAGTGTAGCATTGCCTATTTCCTCTTCTCTTGCTGCTCCAGTTTCCCAAGGCAGGGCTGTGGCTGAAACGTAACAAAGCTGGAATTGTGCTCCACTCTCCTGTTCAACTAGAAAGGAGTGCAGGATATGGGAGATGGCAGGGAGAGGAACCCGTGTGCTGGGATGGTGGACTATGTCTCCAAAGCGCTAGATGGATGTTAGGCTTGTCTCTTGTTTTTTGTCCTTATTTTAAGAAAGGTAAGGAACTCACAGGTTGTTGATGCTTAATTTGTTAGTGTTTGGAGGCTGCTATAGAAATGCAAATAAGTATTCAGTTACTAATCAAACCTTGCTTTGCTTTGAGGCATGTAAACTGATGAAGTACCAACAAATGTGAAGGTGGGTGAAAAAAATGATACTGCAGCGTGAGTTGCCTGAGTTCAGGCTTCCCATTTTTCTTCTGCTTTCATTGTGTCAGATGTTTAGAAGTGTCAACATGACTGAGAACCAGGTAGAGAGCTTACATGAGGCACAAACCTGATGCTGAGCAGGAAAGCACAGTGTTTTGGAATGTGGGGAGGTCTAACATCTGTTTGTAACCTTTTGTTACAAGTGGAAGGGATTACAGAATGACAAATAGCGATTCTCTGCCAATGGGCATGTGTTCCATTCAGCATTGCACAAAGCACACCAGTTAGATTTAATACAAATGTTCCCTCAGAAAGATCACCTTGATTTAATTGTTTTTCAGATGCATAAAGTAGAAGTGAACTGAGGCTCTCTGTTTGTTCTTTAAAGACTAAGTACTATATTTCTAGCTCTTGGCAGACATTGTCCACAAGTACTTCATGTTCCATTGGGCTTATGCCAAATTTAATGTACCATGTGTACTGAAAGCATCAAAAACAGACTTACTTTAATTTTAGATTTTACAGCTACTATTATTGATTTTTCTGTTCCATCCAATATGCTATCATGTTAATTTTTTTCCCTGCAGGAGTTTGGGGAAGGATCATGACAGTCTTTATTTGTGTGGCTAGGGACTTTTTATGTGAGTAAGAGCTGTAGATCAGACATCTCTGCAGTGGCCAAGCTCTCCATTTGTAGAAGCTAAATCAGCACACTGCATTATTTGTGAACTCTTTGCTTTAATACTGACTGGTATGTTGTGACTGAGGGCAGTGTTAGAAACAGAGTCTGTCAACCGTCTTTCAAGAAACTTGATTTTTATAGATTCCTGAGACAGGAAGCTGAACATACCAAAAATTGTGAGCTTTGATTTTTCAGCACTTCCATGCTGTATGAATAGAAAGAAGCCTGACAGAAAGACCTTGGACTCCAAAGAGACAAAAAAGGGAAGAAGCAGGGGAGAGAAGCAAAGCACAAGTAGGAGTTATGGTACGTAGACAAAGAGAGGAAGGAAATAACTGAGGGAAAGAATAGGATATAGTGCAAAACTGCCAACCAACATGGGCTGGAGCATTTGTAATGCTGCAGTCCTCAGGTCTGCTGATCCATGCCTGACAGCTGTGTCTGCTGGCCTCAAACTTTGGCTGTTCATCTTTTATTTTCAACCCTCAAGGCCAAGTAGCTGTGCTTAAGCATGGCTTCTGGCCAGGTGGCTCATAGCACTCAGAGTGGAACAGGATTCCCTTCCATTGTGTTGATGTGGAGCAGCATGGCATTCGGTGGAGCCTGGGTTTTCCCTTTCACTCTTTACGCTGAGGCTGCTTTTATTAAATTACACTCTGTTTTGGTTTCTGCTTTGCAACTTTAACAACTCTAGCAGAGGGTAAATTGCTCGGTGCTTCAAAGACCTACATCTAAGTAGATAGTCTGTCTCTTGATAGAGAGAGACATAAAATCCCAATGACTTCTACATTCCCTGTTAATAGTAATCATTGTAGTTAAAGTGTGTGGGAATTCCTAATTAGTCTGTATTGTAAGCTTAACCCCAGCAGCTGGTGGTTTTTCTTAGGCCTTCTCTTATGCTGAAGTACTAAGCATTGTTTTAAGTCAGGTGTCCAGTTCTCAGCCATAGTTTATATTTCAGACTTTACTCCATCTCTAAGATGCTGATAAATCTTTGGAAATGTTACTTAAGCTTTGACAACCTTCAGATATTATCTCACAATCTCCAGAGACTGTATTTTGTACCTACACCTGTTTTCTCATTCCACTCCATGTACTGGAGTCTCTGTTGGGGTCTGTTCAGTTTCTGCAGGTTATCTTTGCCAGGCAGTGTCAGAAGATGCTTTCCCAGCATGCAACCAAGTGACCAATTCAGAAGAATTATTGGTGGGAGAGTTTTTCAACTGGACAATAACCTGTGTTAATGTTGGTGTACCCCAGGTTTTATTGTAGCAACTGATTATGGGTAACTCACATTAATGTGAACAGACAAAACACTGCCCTGTGAAGAAATGTACAGGAAGTGACTAAGCCTTGATGAAGACAGAACTATGGGTTGTTCCAAGTGTGTTTTTGTAAATGAGACAGAATTTTAATTTTTTCATTTATTGCTGTTACTGTGCTTGTTTCCAAGCTTAATTTTAAAACATCTTTCATATAAGCTTAGTTTTAACTCAGTATGCATGCTAATAAGATTACTGCTGTACCAAGCAGTCTTTTACTGATGAATATAGCTTCTGTTACCTAAAAGAACAAAAGCTGGATAGAAGAGCAAGTATACAGAAAACAAAATTAGCTCTAGTTAAAAATGGGAGTAGTTAAGTTTCCTTGTTTTTCAAGATTTAACATAGCTTTTAAGTACTGCTTTCCTGTTATCTCACTATTAATTAGTCCAAATGCATGGACTAATTAATAGTGAGATAACAGGAAATAAGAATTTTTTTCTGAGCAGTAGTTAAAAGCTGTGTTAAAAGCAGGTTTGGTGAAGTGATCTGGTAGATGAAGAAAAACAAAACATGGGCTTCAATTTTTTTTTTGGCATAGTATGCTTAGAAACAATACACAGTTTTACTATTTTCCTGGAAATGAACACAAAGTCATACAGAAAGTGGTCCCAACTCTTTGTTCCTGTCATCTGTTCAGGTGCACTCTGCACTGAGTAAATCCCAGCTGAGAAACAGTTTGGAGCATGGATCTGTGGAAATCATGGTTGTGGAGAACCTTGTGCCATGTAACTGCCAGGCCACAGGCAGACCGGCTGCTTTTGCAGGCAGCAGTGCTTTATGCCACCTTAAAATTGTTTAACTGCAGAATGTGTTCCTACTATACATTAACAACTAAGTTCAGGCAATCCTGCAGCGATACAAATAGGTGATAAATAATAGCTCTGTGATGCAGGGCTTCTGTCTTTGCATGCAAAGCTCATGCCTCTCTGCTAGTGGCCAGGTCTGTCAATGAAGAGAAGAATTTGGAAGGGAACTCTGGAGTTCATCTGGTCCAGCTGCCCTTACTCTAAGTAGTTTGAAGCTAAAGCCAGCCCTTTCATCTCTCTATTTTGCACGGTTTTGAATAACGCACAGCCAGGGTGTCTGCTGACAGTTCTTTGTCTAATGCTTACCTGCAACTGGCAGTCTTCTGTAAATGTAAAACTGTGACTTATCCAGTATAATTCCAGAACACATTCTTAAATTTCAGTAAATCCTGAGCGCACCAACTGGCAACTGAATTCCCCGAATAATTTTGGAGAACCGAGCGTTTGAGTTGCTTTGCACTAGGAGTACTGACTGGAGAGAAGGGTATATGCTGTGTTCAAAGACACGTTTGTTCCAGTAGACACTGAGCCAACCTCTACAAAACCATTCTTTACAATGGCTGTGAGTGACAGATAGCTCTCCTACCTGTGCCTCTGCCAGCTGATGGTTCTCAATTGCTGATGCTCCCTGTTGGTGCTGATGTGGATGGGGCTTAACCATATGGTCTCACTCTGGCTTTCTCTCGCAGTGTTGAAAATCGTTGTCCTGTCTGCACTAGCAGCTAACTGATCTCAGCTCATTGTTGACAGCCACCATCATCAACAGGTCCCTTTCCCTCTGCGCGTGAGGCTTTTGATTATGTATCGTAAATCCAAGTGGAAGTGCGGTTACAATCTCGAGGTGCTTGGACACGGTGAGTTTGCATCTACACAGTTGTTCTACAAGAACAAACTTTTTTACTTGCACATGAACTTCTTTTCAAATTTTTCATCTAGAGAATTCTGTAACTACTTCTGCAGTTCCTTTCAAATAGAGCTTTTATTTACCTCTGGAAGATTTTGATTGAGATTAGCTGCTAAAAGTACAAGTGTAGAACAATACAAACTATTTGTATTGTCTTGCTGTAGCTAACTGTGAAGGTATTTGTTCTCTAATCACTCTCTTTTTAAAGAAGAAATGAAAGAGAATGCTTTAAGTAGTTCATTAGACAGTATCTCGCTACAGTAACCACTCACAGCTTTTATAAAAAAATGCAGAGTATTATATTAGCGAGATGCCGTCTAAACTGTACCAAATTTGCTTTCTCGTGCCCTAATGTTTGATTTCTCGCTAAGGTTATTTCTAGAGGTTCTGATACAGTATTTACTGCCTGCTGAGAGTGATTCCTTCTCCATCTCATTTCCCTGGCCCGGGCACACACATAGCTCCCCCTCCCCAGATCTGAGCTATGCAGTCCTTGGCCTGTCTTTACTCCAGACCTGCTGACCAGAGTTTTTCCATGAGCTGAGTTTTCTCACTAACTCAAGAGAAACAAATTAATTGTGGGAGTTTCCTAAGAGGTTCAGGGAGCTGTGCCTTATGTTTTGTTATTAGACTGACTATATATCCTTCTGATGTGGTAGGCTTAAAATTCCTGCATTGCATTCTGTAGCTTTGCGTGTGAATATGTCTGTGGCTTGTTCTTTTTCCTTAGCCCTCTGGTTTGAGGACAACAGCTGCTGCCTCCTCTCAGTATTGCTTGAACCAAAGTAGTAATATGGTGTTGTGAGAACATCAACTTTACCTTGCTTAGACCAGTTTTCAAGTGGAGTTAATGTACTAGTGAAATTGAGAGTACAACCTCAAGTACAAAGGGTGTGATTAATAGTGAGAGGACTTTTGGCATGTAACTTTGAAAATGTTTATGGTTTTGTTGTACGTCTCAGGGGATTGGAGCAAATAGGCATGAGATGCTAATCATAATAATGTTTTTCATGATCAAAGCTATCAGAGCTTCAATGGCTGCTATTTCTGTTTCAACTGCCAAAGTCCCCAAGCTAGCTATGAGCAGTCAGTATTGGTGGTTAACAGCCTGAAACATTTTAGGTATGGGAAATACCACTTCATTATTTCACATGAGTTTGCTGACTTGAATTCATGCTGCATATTTATTTTAGCTTCTGATCAGCCCTGTGTTCCACTGTGCTTCTCGATTTCTGTCAAGTTTCTATCATGAGTGAATTCTTAGTTCAAAATTCCTTAACTCTGCAAGTGTGTTTCAAGGGGAAGCTCAACAGATAATGCAGTATGGTGTAGAGCTTTAAAAGTAATGTAGGTGTTAGAACATAAACTTGAGAGTCTTGTTGGAAAATGCATTAGGAAGAAGTTTCTATCTAATGAAATGTGGTGGGTCAGAGAGGACTTGCTGTGTTCAAGTACTTGTATATAGCCAAAAACACTTGGAAAAATTCTAGAAGGAGTTGTGAAACAATGTTGAAGCTGGTGGCTTGAGAAGCTGGAGGGTAGCTGGCATTTAAGTGCTTCATCTCTTCAGTGAAACAGTAGACAACTAAGTACTATAACTGACAGTGAACATTGTCTCTGACGGCATTGTAATTATTTGGAAGGTCTGGGACTTATCCAGAACCGGAGTGGTGAATTAAATTACATGTCCAGCCAAGATTTGCTCTAGTACAGTCTTGCATAGGTAGGCTGATAGTGATCTTGCTTACACTGCTGAATTCAGTTGCCTTCAGTGCAGCTGAATCCTTACTTACACCTGCATGGTTGGGCTCAAGTATTAGGTTTGGTGAAGTGATCTGGTAGATGAAGAAAAACAAAACATGGGCTTCAATTTTTTTTTTTTGGCACAGTATGCTTAGAAACAAAGTCCTGCTGCTCAGAAAATTGATCATCTGCTAATCAGATGAGCTACAAATCTCAGTTTTATTTTTGTGAAACATTGGGATGGTTTAATATACTAATAAAAAGAGAGAACTAAGTCTGCTACTTCGTTACTGTGCCAGGAAATAGTCCTTCCACCCTGACCAGCACCTTAGCTGTTCCAGCCATGGCATGATGTAGTTTTATTTTTTTTAACAATGGCTTTATTTAGATTATTCTTTTAACTAATGGTTTTGGCACGCTTTAAAAAGACCCTTAAGGAAGAGGATCTTGTTGAAGAATTCCAATCTGGGCTAAACTTACAGGCTGCAAGTATTTTTACTTTTTAAAATTTAATTAGATATCCTTCATTTGTGCCACACTCAAAACCATCTTTGGAGATGTTCAGTTTGCAGGCAGTTACCTGAAAAGCACAAGTTCTGTCAAAGGATTCAGTCTTCTGTACACTGGAGCTGGTTTAGATTACTCTGTGCAGTTGTGGTTGAAAAGAGATTTCATGTTGCTTTTGATTAACAAGAAAGCTTTTCTTAAGATCTTTGATTTCAGTTGGCTGCCACTTCACTGGGAGTTTTGATTGTAATATTTCAATGCCCCTTTGTGTTAGGCCTTCTGTTATCTTTGCTTAACTTTTGTATTCTGGACCTTTTTTTTGACAGTAAAGATAAGTCTTGCTGCTTCAGTGTATGCAATCGTAGTGGTATTGTTTTGGGGGTGAGAGTTGCAGCCTTTCTTTTTCTTACACAATTTTTGTTTTAGGTAGACTTCTCTATTAAAAGTTAAGGAATAAGCACCATGCTATGTCTTTGTAAACAAAGATATTTATTTAAGTGTATTAATAAACTAATTAGTAAGTAACATGTGAGGCTGTTGGGGTGGAAATCACATTTATTATGATTATTAGCCTTTTCATATTGCTGAATGAGGGAGGATGGCTGGAAAAGACAGGACTAGCTGTGAAAAGAAATCCAGTAATTCCTGAACTTGCACACCTTCATGTTAGGCTCAGACCTCTTTTTAAAAAGAAGGACCTAGAACAAGTAAAACATGTAGTTAGTCCTGCAGCTGGACTTTGGCAAATCCCAGTACAGCAAATATGAAGATGCTTAGTTGTAAGTTTTAATACCAGAAGCAGTAAAATACAGCTGTCTGTCACAAAACTGGGAACGTGCAGTTGTTCCCAAAAGTGGTGCTTTGCTCCACAGGCACCGATCCCTAACTCACGGTTCTCGTTGGGCAAGTCTCAGGACTGAAGCTTTGTGTCAACAGCTACACGTCTGCATTTTGGCTATAATATTTACCTCAGTCTTTTAAATAATTGAAAAAAGTGTACCTATTTTCTGATATGAGAGAGCTGCTATAACTGTTAGATTTTAGGTATAATGAAAGTTAAATAGCTGTATATCTAAAGTTACTGGTTCTTTCCCACCATGATATTAAACTATACTTTCAAAATAAAGAGCTTAGGCCACACATTGGTTTCAAAGTGAAGACTTTTATAGAAAATACGTTCTTTGTGCTTACCTGTTTTTATTGTTGTTGGGTTTTTAAAAATTTTTCTGCAATTTAAATGAAGTGCCTCCCTTCTAACAAGGAAAACTTCAGCTTGGAAGTGGTAACTAAAAAATTTCACCTCAGAAACTAATAAAATTATTGAAGCTGATATAGTCCTCATGTTGGTTTTGTAACATTGTATAGTGTTGATAACATTTCAGAGTAGGTGACCTTGCATCTTTTTGTCCTAGCAGTCATGTTTGCACGCAAGGAATACATATTATAAAATTGAGGAGGGCAAGCTTCTGACAGTGCTGTATTTATTTGTACGGTTCAAAGTTTATTCTGGGGAGATGTAATCCACACACTTCCATCAGTGAAATGCTAAAAGTACAGAATGACTTCAGTGTTTTAAAAAGTTCAAGTACAGCAGTGGCTGTTAAGCCAGAGAAAGTGTTTCCTTTATGTTTAGAGAATATCTATTCTACAGCTGGGGTTGATGTTGCTGGAGTGAGACTGAGCATGCTTGACAATTTGTTCTGCCACTAAGTTGCATTGAGGCAACACGCAGTGAGTGCTAAAGGCAGCTCTGATGATCAGCCTGACAGACTTGGAGCTTTCATCAAAACTCACCTGACACTTCATGAAGTCATACTGGGTGTCTAGTGTCGTATTGGCTCCAATGACTGCCATACTTGAAGTTCTTTTGTTCTTTTAGTATGTCTGTTGAATAGTTAATTACATAAATGGTATTCTGTAAATGTTTGGGGGGTTTTTGGTTGTTTTGTTTTACTTTGAGTTTGCATTGGTCCAGAAGCTTGAACGTGTCAGACATCTCTGCCCAATCTGGGTAGTGACTTCTTAACGTGCGTCAGGGTTGCCCCTGACAGTTCATACCCGTGGAGCCTTCTGCTCTGCCAAGGGGTGGCCTGGCCGGAGACATCCTTAAGCACAAGAGTAACTGATGACAAGCAGCAAACTGAATGTGAGCAGGGCTTCTACAAACCTTTATGAATAGGTGTGAGCGAGGCACCGCTGAGCTCAGCCTAAGTAGCTGTTAGCAATTTGAAGCAATGTTCATAAACAATGTCAGTCCAGAGAGGGCCAATCTAGCCCTAAAAACTTACAAAGATCACTTCTGAAGAGCCGGATTTCTTGGGATGAATCGGTCTGCCTGAATGGCTGAATGAAAAGGGGCAACTGAAGTGGCTCCTCCAGACTAGATTGTTACTGTTAACTTTGCTGTGCTAGAGAGACAGGGCCCCTAAGGTTTCCGTGGTACACACAGATGCACTTGAAGATACCCACACAGGTTATGTTTGGCTATCTGGAGGGCACACCATGGGTTAAAGTGGAGGCTTCTCTTAATCTCTTTCCCAAGGTTCAGAAAGGAAGAAATCTGTACTATATTAACCAGTCAATGTGGTTAATAAATAAGTGATGCTGTAAATCATGTGAAATTTATTTCCAAACTCTCTAAAGTACTACTGTGTTCTGAATCATCTGGTACTGTTCAAGAATCAGTTGGTTGTGGTACTGTCAAAACTGCCCTTTTTTTGTGGCTGTATGCTCTTTTCAATGTATTTGCCCAACAGTGTTTCCTATTTCCTGAACGGAAAAATTCTTCTTTGAGAGAAAACAAGTAATTCTTTGCACAAAGCCTGCCTCTCAAGGCACACAGGTACAAAGTGCAAAGCAGAGGTCAGTGCTGGAAGTGAGTTTGCAAGTGTGAAGATATTTCTGTGTGTCAGAGAAATGCCCGAATGAGAAAGAAATGTAGATTTTATGTCATGCTTGTGTTAGCTCAAATCTAGCTCCGTCTTTGACTGTTCAACTCTTTTTTTTTTGCTTTGGAAGCTTCTCCAGGTAGCTTTGAAATATGAGCTGGTAAGTACAGAGAGCCAGAGTCCTGGCCAAGATAGAGCTTTAGGCATGGCTTTTTGTTTGTTTTGGGTTTTTTTTCCAGAAGAAATTGTTGAGCTGTTTTGCTTGAACATTTTATGTCAAGTAAGTAAACTAGCATTAGTTGATGAGAAATATGCTGAACTTGTGTTCTCAAACCTCAATTTTAAGAGTCTTAGTTTCTAGGCCAAATTTTGAAGGTTTATATTCACACAGAATTCTGCTGTGGAATTCTTGTGGCTCAAGGAAGAACTCTTTGTCTTCAGGAACACTTTATTTGCTGGTAGAATTACAGAGAGTCAAAGTGCTGCCTTGCTAATGTAATTTCATTAGTGTTTGTAATGTGACGTAGCACCATTGAAAATGCTGGGGCAGTCCATGAAACTACAGCTGAACATTTTAACACTGCCTCACAATGGGTGCATCACTTTGGCAGTTGCTGGAAAAATGTTCTGCCACAGTGCCTGTCACTATCCCTGTACTCCACCAATCTAAAATTACTTTTGTCTTCATCTGCTAAATTTTGTCTGACATATGCTGAGTAGACAAGAAGCAATACAAATTTCAAATGCATGGCTTTTTTGAAAACAAACAGGCCACTCAGTCTCAAAATGCCTTTGCTTATCTTTTATGACCCACACTCTTGGGAATATTTCTTCTTCCGGTTGTAACTGAAGGCTGTACTAACCTAAAGTTGCCATATTAGCTAGATACCTTCCCTTATTTGAAGGTAACATTTTTCTGTGGACATAGAAAATTGAAAATTTGAAACTGGTGATAACCTTGAAAACCTGCAACTGTAAGTCAAATGTTAAACATAATGATTTCCTTAGCTCTTAATTAAAACTGGACCATATGGTCAGAACAAAGTCCCTTGGGTCCCTATGGAAATAGTACAGCTCCATCTCCACGGTTGAGGTATTCTGTCCTGGGCTTTTTTTGGTGGGAATATATCTGGCACAATAATACCAAGCATTGAATGTGACAAGAGTCAAGAGTACCTACCGGTTCTCCCTTGTGCCTCTAGAGAAGTAACTGTGCTTCTGTCTCAACCAAGGAGCAGAATTTAGGGATGGCATCTCTAGCACTGAATTGTTACTATTTGGGAATGACCTTTTTGTTTTTAGGTGTTAGTGCCTGCACAGAGGTGAAGTGCAACTGCCTGTTTATTTTTATAAGCAGTAAACCTCTTACCCAAATTGGATTAGAAGTGTAGGAAGTAACGTGTTGTACCTGTCTAGATATGCTAAATCATGCATTTCCCATGGGATTAGAAAGGAAAGAAAAAATCTGATTGACTGGCATGGGATTTTTTTTCTCTGAGCAGTAACAAACTGTGAACAGGCAGGTGGTCTAACACGAGAAGGTTTTGGAACTGTCCTGTTTGAATTGCTGGCTGTAGGAGGTGATGCACATGGGAACTAAAGTGTGCAAAAGGTTAGTTTTGTGTTTACGGATAAATACAAGTTGTGTTAGCATAAAAGTTGGTTCACCTTAGTTTTTAAGGGGCAGCTTTTAATGTATCTGGACGTATTTCAGTATACCTCTGTTAGAAACCTATTGCATGTGACAAGTAATCAATTCTTGTCCTCTTGGGTTACTGCCTAAAGTAACATTTGTTCTGTACCTGAGCTCATAAAACAGTATTTAAAGTATTCCTAAAAAGATGTCCTTGGCTGTCAGAAGTACAGGAATCAGAGGTGCTGAAGCCCGTGTGTCTGTACAGAGCTGTAACATCTCCTAGCAGGCCACTGTGAAAACCTGACCCTTGGCTGGCAGAGAGGAAGCAGCCCTCCGACAGCTCTCCAGGGGAATGTAGGTCATATGCTTTTTTGTGCAAATGCTGGAGGTGATATGTTTAGAAAGGACCAAGTTTTCTACCTTGTGTAAAGACTGTCTAAAGTTTGAAGTGAGGAGGAAGAATGTAGTAAGATGGTTATGTTTAATAGCAGTGATTTGCAAAATATTCAGGTATGAACTATGGACTTGGGACACTGATGTGCAGAGGTGAGGAGAGCCGTTTTGATGTTATCCAGCACTTTTCTTACCAGAATTGCAGAGGGACTACAGTCAAAATGATGAGTGTCAAGAGTTTAGTAAGTGTGGTTAGGAATTGAGGATAAAGCAGAAGGCTGTTGGATAAACTTGACTTTTTGCTTCATGAGCTCTTTGAAGGTAAATATATATGCCTTCTTGTAAGAGATCCATTTGTGTGTGAGTTGATTAGAAACTGTACTGAATAGTTTTTAAACTTTGTCCCTCTTAAGATACTTTTTCCGTAGATTGTGAGTGTGGGGACACAGCCAGTTATACTGAATTTCTATAGCTGAATACTTTTCCTTTTTTTGCTAATCTGAATGAATAATCTAACATGAAATGCTTTTCATTACTGAGACAAAAATATTTTTCAGAACTGAAAGTGTTACTACTTCTAGCAACTGTCTTAACATTCTCCATACAAGTCCATGGTCAAATGATCTGGCTTTGTGAGAATGAAAAATTTCGGGTAATGCAGGTTCAGCTAGTTCTGCTATAACCTTAAAGGCTTTGCAAGTACAAAAATTGTGTCTTGGAAATGAATTCAAATTGGGCCTCCATTTCTTTATTTAGGGGAAACCATAATACCTGAAGCTCAGTGAATCTGGGTTCTGATGCTGAAAGATTGCTGAACAACAGCTAAAAAATTCTTTAAGGAAGTGCTTGTGCATAGCCAAGATTAATTGAACCAGAAATGATCCTAGAGAACTTAAAAAAAGTCTTTTACAATAGCTTTTTCCAGGTACCTGGAAAATTAAAAGTTTACTGTCTTGGAAAGAAGCCCAGTGCAACTACATCTGTATGGCTCTGACTTGGCAGGTGACTTGCATCAGTTTGACCGTTTTGGAAACAAATGTGCTTTCTTCAGAATGAGGGTTTGCCTATCTTTCTTTCTTGCCTATCAGTCTTGAGTTTTTAGGAGTTCAGCATGTCTGATGCTTCAGGTAGTACTTGAAGCCAGGTGAAGAACCATCTATCCTGGTTTCAGCTTGGGATAGAGTTAACTTTCATAGTAGCTGGTACAGTGCTGTGTTTTGTGTTTAGGATGAGAATAGTGTCAATGAACTGATGTTTTAGTTGTTGCTAATTTGTGCTTACTCTGAATCAAGGACTTTACAGGGTCCCATGCTCTGCCAGCCAGGAGCTGCACAAGAAGCTGGGAGGGAGCATGGCCAAGACAGGTGACCAAACTGGCCAAAGGGATTTCCATACCAAAGGACATCATGCCCACTATTATAAACTGGGGGGAGTTGGCTGGCAGGGGCTGGGTGCTGCTCAGGGATGGTCTGGCCATCACTCAGTGGGGTGGTGAGCAGTTGTGTGAGCATCACTTTCTTGGGTTTCCCTTCTCTCTCCTTTTATGTAATCTCCCTTTTCCTTATGTTTTATTTTAGTTTATTTCAATTACTTAATTGTTCTTATTTCAGCCTGAGGGTTTTACCTTTTTTTCCCTGATTCTCCTGCCTTTCTCATGGGGCAGGGGAAATGTGAGCAAGCAGCTGCATGGTACTAGGTGACTGGCTGGGGTTGGTTAAACCAGAACGTTGTTTTAAGAGCAGCTTAATTCCCAAATGTCTTACTTGGGCAGCAGTTGCTGTGCTGAACTGCTTATTGGGCCCCATTTCTCTTGTGAAGGACTTCCCTGGCGTCGCTGAGGAACAGGCGCACAAAGATGTAAGGGTGGAACAGGACTTCATAGGAAATGCTCATTAGGTTTGTCTGATGGCAGAGTATGACTCCTGTGATGGGAAATGCCTCTGTGCAGTGTGATGCCTTGTTGCCACTCTGTAACTAGGCTCCTTCGGTGACAAATTGCTCCACAGTTGCTTAAGGATGACCATGGCTGGATGAAAGACATTTTAGAGTTGGCAAATCTGTTCGAAGGAGCATTTGTTGTGCCTCAAGAACTTGAGATTCTATTTAGATCTTCTACCCAGCTGTCCTGCAAATCTAATTAACCTCTCCTACCCCTTCTAGAAGTGGTCAGTGTAGAAGAGTTCATGAAGTACCACCTACCCTTCATGTCGCAGAAACTTGAGATGCAGAAAAGGGTTCTTATCTGGAAGCTGTAGCTATAACAATGGACCTTTGTTTTCTCGACCCTTGTAAGAACTTTCCTACTCCTTGCCATAAACCACCACACAGTAGTGTGGGGGATTAGGTCATTTCCTTCCCTTCTCCTCTTCCTGCAGATTATTTGATTAGCATTTCTATTGTATACTCCAAATAGCATGTTCTTGGCTTCAGGCTGATCCCCCTCTATAATCTCTTTAAAACACTGTAGCATGAATTTTTATTAACTGTGTGACATGGGAACTCCTTGCACAGAGATTACATGTGACGTAACACAATAAAAGATTAATGGGGCTGGTAAATCAGTAATCTTCCCTTCTTTCTTCTTCCCTCATGCACCTGAGGGTAGGCTTCTGGGAACCCCCTAACAGTGTTAATGCCTTACAACACATGAAATATTTTTCTTTTTTGGATATCATTGGCTTTGATCAGAGTTCAGCCTCTGACTTCTTGGGAAACAGAGTCCAGGTTGCATATAGTGTACGTTCAGCATTCAGTATTGAGTGTACAAATATACCTCCCCCGTGGCATTATTACACGTCCTGGTCTTCCACATTTTTTGTGCCCTTTTCTCAGTGTTTCCTTTCCTTCACTCTCTATTTTTATATACCCTGTGTGCAGTAATTTCAAGCTCTTATCCTGTGTGGGGTTTTTATTCCACTCCTTGCCTGTTTTGTTGAATAAAATTATCAACAGGTGTTTAAAATGTCAGTCTTGAAATTTAGTTGTAATATACTAATCAGGTTAACTCCAGCATAAGGAGTTTGCCATTCAGGCTTCTCGCCAGTCAGGACACTAGAGGCCGTAGTGCTGCCCATTGCCTTTGTCTGTAAGGCTGTCTTTTTAGCTGGAACATATAGAAATGCATTCCTCTTCAAAGCTCATGTTGAATGTCATGTGAAATCACGTAATTGTATCAAACTGTACAGCATCTGCTTGTGAGTCAGATAGAAGAACATGACGATACAGCCCTTTATTTCTTTAACAACTTCAAGGAAAGAACCTCCCCTGCAGTTCAGCATCGCTTTATGAAATTAGCAGTGATATCATGGGCTACAGATTGTATTGTTTTAGTCTGGCATGGTATCTGTACTCCAGGGGAAATCAGATAGCTTGCCTAGCGACAGCATGCTGGAGGCATTTGCTTCCAGTGCTCAAGGACTGGCATAGTTCTTGTGATTCCGTGAAAATCATTAAACCCTCCTCATCATAAAAATGGGGGGCAACGTTGGCACAAGAACAGCTGAGTAGAGCATGGCTGTGAGTAAACACAGGCAGGGAAACAAAGCGGTTCAAACTCTGTTGGGTGAGATTCAGAGGCAGCCACATAGAAGTGTGCCTAGGGGCAAAATAAACCCTAAAAAAACCTGAATTAAGATGGGGCATGATTAGCTATAAAAAGGACATTGTGTGGTGTTGCCTGATAGCTCCAGAGGGTCACTAATATGAAGGCAGGTAAGGATTGTTATCTGCAGGAGGCTGGGTGGGGTGGTAGAAAGCAAATCCACCTGCTTCTTAGGTGGCTGCAGCATAAAGTAATCTACAAGCTTATTAACCTGAATGCTGAATAGCTGCATCTGTAAAATGAGAATAAAGGAGTTCTAGAAGCAAATTAGTCTTCAAGTTCTGCTTTTCAGGATGAACACTTTTGAAACAGTACAACTCAGGTTTTACAACTTGTGTGAGAGAAGTAATGCAACCTAGAAGTGGTCATACCAATGTAACTAATCACTGCAGTTAAATACCTGAATACAGAGCACCTTTTGTACTCTTGGTGCCATATCTGGGTGTTAAGTGATACTAATGCAGTCCTGATGTGCTTTTCTTTTTTTTTTTTTTTTTTTT
>VZTI01001011.1:76126-92615 GCA_013397865.1 Struthidea cinerea | reverse complement strand
TAAAAAAAAAAAAAAAGAAAAAAGAGGGCAGAGAGAAGCTGGTACTGGGCTCTCTGTGGGTGTCTTGTGTAGACGGTCAGAAGCTGCTTGAAACTGATGGATCTTCCAGGCAGATTTGCATTGTGGAAGTGCACATTGTTACTCTTCAGAGACCCTTGGGTGACGGCTCTCTGTGTCTGTGTCCGTGTCAAGGTTGAGAACGAGACGAACCAGCTGCAGGACGGCTCCCTGATCGACCTGTGCGGGGCGACGCTGCTGTGGCGCACGGCCGAGGGGCTCTCGCGCACGCCGACCGTCAAGCACCTGGAGGCTCTGAGGCAGGAGATCAACGCAGCCAGGCCCCAGTGCCCCGTGGGCTTCAACACTCTGGCCTTCCCCAGCATGAAGAGAAAAGATGTTGTAGACGAAAAGCAGCCGTGGGTGTACCTGAACTGCGGCCACGTGCACGGCTACCACAATTGGGGGAACAAAGAGGAGAGGGACGGCAAGGACCGCGAGTGCCCCATGTGCCGCTCCGTCGGCCCCTACGTGCCTCTGTGGCTCGGGTGTGAAGCGGGATTTTATGTGGATGCCGGACCTCCAACTCATGCATTCAGCCCGTGTGGACACGTGTGCTCAGAAAAGACAACTGCATATTGGTCCCAAATTCCTCTTCCTCACGGTACTCACACTTTTCACGCAGCCTGTCCCTTCTGTGCGCATCAGCTGGCTGGTGAGCAGGGTTACATCAGGCTCATTTTCCAAGGGCCTCTCGACTAACACAGGTGTTCCCAAGGACTGCAGTAAACTGATAAGCTAAGCGATTCTCATTTTTAAACCAACTGTTTTTCGTATTCTCTGGGCTTTGCTGGTTTGCATTAAGATGAAGAATTTTTTGGTTTTTTTGTTACAACAGCTAAATCCCTCTTTATTGAGAAAAGTCTGGAAATAGACAAAATGGGGGGAGAAGGGGGAGACCTCCTGCTTTTTTTTAGATAAATAACTACTTAAGAGGTGAAGGAAGTGTTGTAGAGTGAACTTCAATGCCTTCAGTTTAATGGTTTTTGAATCATATGCCCACAGTGTTTGAAAGGTGTTTCATTCTTTTTGTATATGGAGGGTAAATAGTTAAAAGAACATTAGTTTACAGCTTGGATGCAAACATTGTAAAATATAACATGTATATTAACTCTTTTCTATTTATCTTTATTATTGAAAATACTTAGAATGTTTAGAGAGTAGCATGGTCATAGTGTGTTACATCCAGCAATTGGATGTATAGAGTAGTTCTGGATGGAGAAGAACGTGGGATGAAAATGGTAGAAAAATCTTGTAATCTAAAATACTGAGTTCTTAGAATAGTTAAAATGCTTTTTAAACAAAGCTAATGCAAATTATGATGGCATAAAGTTGTGCTTTAACCATGTTGAAAGGTAGCTAAGAAGGACTTCTTAAAATGTCTTTTTGGTAGGACTGTACTTAAGATCTGGTTATGAGGAGAATATTTACCAGACTCTTCGAATATGCAACTTAGTCTAGATTAAGGATTTTTTTCTCCCTTCACGCTAACACTTCTCTTTATTTAGCATTAGTGACATTTGTGAGGGTTTTTCCAATGTTAAACATGAACAGACCTGAAAGATGAGGCTTGTTCTGTTCCTTGCTGTTTGGGGGTGGGGAGGGGAGAGGTGGATGCAGCTGGGCATGTGTGTGGGGAGCAGTTTGTGACTTGGCCACAGTCCCAGCTTGAGAGGGGTTTGTCAGCTGGATGCTCAGCCTTCCACCTGCTGACTGGTGGGGGGGCCTCAGGCCTGGCCTTTACCCCTCTGCCAGGTGCAGATGCTCACCACGTGGAACAGAGGTGGAGCCTGGTACCCAGGGGATGTGTGCCTGTGTCCCTGCATCCTCGTGCAGCTGGGCACAGCTGGCAGTCTGCTGGGATAGCTGGGGTGGGGCTGGGCTCAGACCCTCAGTGTGAGATGCTGCGGTGGGCTCTGGTTACTGGTCTCTCTCTGCTCTCCCCCTCCTTCCCCTCTGTATCCACCAGAAAAGACCAGTGCACTACATGCAGCTCTGCTGCCAGCCCACTTTGATTCGTGGCAAACATACAACCTGACCTTTTTAGGATTGATTTGAGCTTTTTCGGCCAGCTTCGTACATTTTTTTTTTAAAAATATGTACTGTACAATTGACAGTAACGAATTTCTGTACTTTATAGCGAAGCTTACATTTTTCTTTTGAAGCTGTTCTAAAATTTTCTTTGTTTAAAGAGACCTGTGTTGCTTAGATGTCATGAATTACTTATTTTGACTGTCAATTCTTTCTCCATTTTTAAAAAGAAATTATATATATTGTTTGGTTCACTCAGGAAATGCATGTGTCAGGAAACCTGTACTATAAGTTCAGTTAGCAGTCATGTACAAGTAACTGCTGTTACTCCCTTTCCATAGAACTATAACTGATTTTGACATTTTCCAGATTATATGCATTAAGTAATGAAATTTATGCAGCAAGAAATCCCTGTATTGTAGTTGTTCTAATCATCTTATTCAAACTATAGTATACTGTAGTTTTAATTTTTATTTGCAAATTAATTTATTTAAACTACGTGAGTAAACACTTTTCAAAAACAGAAATTCTGGGATTGTCTGTGGCTTTGTTTCCAAGAGATGGGAAAGGTGGCTGGGGATGGCCTTTCTGTTGTCACCTCAGGTGTCCCTCTGTTCTGCACGTGTGGATTAAGAGCATGGAGAAGCAGCAGCTGTAAAGACTTTGGATGTTTTCCCTGGTTGTGGCTTTGAATTGCTCCTTTCAGATGTGTCCTCTCGATGTGTTTTATATTTAACTCTGTGTTAAAGGTGAGATTGTTGTTTAAAAGACACAGTTTAATGATCTCTTCCCTGAGAAAGTTACAAATACTGAAACATAAGCAAAATCTGAACGAAATGTCTGGGCTCTTTTAAAATGACAAGAGTTCTTTGTTCCATCTTCCACAAAATCTAATTGACACTTCTCTGGTCCTGACCTTGTTGACTACAGGAACATGAAAAACCAGAAAAGGGCATGATGAAAGCTACACAGCAGTATGAGTAACGCAGAGCCGAACTGTGAGCACAGATGGAGCACAGGATGGTAGGAAGAATATGGAAAGTGGTGTTGGAGGTCCAGCTGGAGGCTGGTGTGGAGCCAGGGGTGCAGTTGGGTACATGCACATCCGACTGCAGAGGGGCAGAAGAGAGGGTCATGCCCAACATGCAGCCCTCGTTAAGGGTCTCCCCCATTTAAGATGATACAATGTGCTTACACTGTACTTCTCTACCCCACTCCTCACCCCCCACTCCCCCCAAAAAAGACATCCCAGACAAAGGTGTCCGAGCAGAACTGGCTGTGTCTCTGGGGAGTGTTAGGCTAAGGCTGCTCTTCAGTCTGCCCCACACTCTGCCTGTTTTGTGTACTTTTCTTGACCCAAGCTGGGTTTGCTAATCCCATTTTTAAAAGGGCAGAACATGGGCGTTCAAACGCTTGAGACAGGGAAATCCCAATGTCAAAGGCAGTGTCAAGGGCAGGTTGAGTAGTTTGAGGAGCAATTTCCATCACCAACAGCAGCAGCTCTGACTGTGGTTCCATGTTTGAGTAACAGGCTTCTGTTCTTTGGTAAACAATTGCAATAGTCCTCTGTAAATGGTAAAATGAATTTCAGATCAAAAGTTCTCAAACCAGGTGACTGAAGCACTCTGAACTTTAAGGCCAATCCTTTTGAACAAATTTTGGGGCTGCAAGAGGTGGCACCGTGCTGGCTTTGAGACAATCACAGCTCCACTTATGACAGCCTAAAACAGCCCCTTGCAGCTGCAAAGACCTGCCCCAGGTGAGATTTGTGGCCTGCTTTTAAAAGGTCCTGGCAAGAAGCATTGGTGATGCAAGCAGCAGCTGGGACAGGACTGTTCCCTGGGAGACCACTGCAGGTATAAGGAACTGATAAGGGAAGGCATGTGAAAATGACTTTAAGTGTAGGTACTTTTCTGGCCTTAAAGTTCAGCGAAGCTCTGCAGAAGTGCCTCTGGAAATGAGCAGTCAGTGTTCTGGTTTGTGTGTGGCTTCTCTGTTCTGGGCAGTGCGATGTGTAAAGCAGGTGATTTAATGAACTAATTTGCCTTTCAGCTGTAGGAAATTGCATGGATTTAACACTGGTGGAAGGCAGCAGCTGGCTAATAAAGCCCTTTTGTTTTGTTTTTTCCCCAGAGCAGAAGTGGGGCAGCACAGGGTGCTGGCAGGAGGACAGGAGCATAGACAGGGAGGTTGCTGTGGCTTTCCCTGCGGAGAACAGACTGCTCTGGTTCCTTTGCTGACTCAGCCACTGGGTTGGAGCCGTCCCATGAGTGGCCCTGAGGTGTGTGGTGCAGGCTGGGGATGAGGCCTTCCCATCCCAGCTGTGCTGGGCTTGTTACACCTGTAGGAATGAGCCTGGTCTCCTGGAAAGTTTAGCATGAAGTCACCCCAAGAGACTCCTGTGTTGGAAGGTGCTCTGCAAATCCCATAATGATCCTGCCATGGCACGCTTGATCTCCTTCTGAAGTGACACTTTCCAGGCTCAATTCTAAAAATACATTTCCAGTTTTGCAATATAAATCTACCCTGATGACTACAGCTACTTGCACACTGTCTTTCAGCCTGGATTAGGCCTGGTTGCTGTTGAATAAGACCAGATTTCGTGGTCCTCATCTTGGCTCATCCCTTTCTGTAAAAACACTGGCAGAGCTCATCTATTTTTAATTGTAGCACTTGGCTTTAACATAAGGGCTGTGATCATCCTAGAAATGCAGTTTCTAAGGCTCTTTTGTGACTGTAGCAGATCACTTGTACCCGCACTGTTGTGCATCCTGTAAAGAAGATCTGGGAAAGCATCTCTGCAGGAGCTGTGATGGTTCCTGTGATTTGGGTCAGGGACTCCTTGGCAAGTGTGGTTTCTGCAGGGGCAGCAGGAGTCCTGCCCCTTCCCAGGTGCTGCTTCCAGGGCAGCATCAGGAGCTCAGGCCCCTGTTTTCTCCTGGAGAACAGCTCTACGTCACTGTGCTGTCGGAGGCAGTATCCCATGGTAACGTGGCTGGTGACACAAGGCACGGCAGGGAAACAGGGAAACACCGATGGGTGCTGCTGCTGCAGCAGGAGCAGCCAGCTCCTTCAGCTCTTCTGGTTCTTGGTCTGGTCTGGTCCCATCTCCAGCCTGAAAGCAAAGTGGGGCAGGTTTAAAGAGCAGAAAAAATGGGCTTTTATTCCCTCAAGCCTCAGGTGCCTCTGTGAGAGCAGCCATGCCAAACCCAGCCTCGGGGAAGTGCAGCAGGGCCGGTGGCCTCGGACATGCCCGAGGCTGGGATCAGTACAGCGTTAGGGAATGGCATTAGCTGTAAACCCCAGTGCCTGGACCTTTATATTCCTGCCTTGGGCCCGCCTGAGCTGCTGCTGCCCATCCTCCTTGTGCCTTCCAGCCCTGGCAATGCAGCCCGTTCTGCAGTCACAGTGAGCAGGTGCCTGCAGAAGCAGGGTCCTGTTTGCCTAGCCCGGCACAAGGCCCTGTGGGATCAGGTTAGGCATTGCCTGCGGCTGCATTCCTCGAGGCTCAGCTCGAGGGAGGATGAGCAACCAGAGGCAAAGTGCCAGCTCTGGCAGTCAGGAGCTCCCTGCCCACTCCCTGCCACTCTTGGGTTTGCTGCTTGTTGTGTCCAGCTCTCCATCCTTGTCCTACTGCCCCTCTTGCAGGGCTGGCAGGAGGGGATGGGAACCAGCACCAACATCCCCCTGTTTGCTGGCTGTGCTCTTTGCCTGGCTCTGCTGGCGAGGATGTGCTTGTGGCAGCAGCAAAGGCACCAGCAAACCCTGGGTTCTGCCAGCCCTGCTGAGGGCCCATCGTTCCAGGGCAGGGGGCTGAGATATTTCACAGGAGTACAAATGACCTCAAGATCAACTCAAGAATGAGTTTCCTGCTGCAAAGGCAACTCCTCCATAATTTAGCAACACCTGCAATATTGTAATGTTTTTATTTTGAGTACTTTTGCTGATTTAGTGTCACTAAACAGCTCTGAGGCAGGAGTAAATTATTAATCTGCTCTGACTTCCTTCCTCTACCTTTTCTATGTCTGTAGTACCAGTTCTGTGCCGAGATCGCTACTGGAGCTCTGCTACCTTCCAGAAAAACAATGAGGGTAGAGTTCTTTGGAGTTAGAACTCATGCCAGGATGGTCTATTTTTCCTTTCTGTAGTGGAAAGGCCTCCTGAAAAGGCTTCCCCTCTTCCTGCCCTGGCATGGCACATGCTGGACTCCTGAGGATTCCCTGTGAGCACTGCACGGAGCGTGAGCGGCACAGAAGAGGGAGGACATGAAAGTTCACATTGTCAGATTTAAGTGCAGTTAAATACAGTTAAATCAGTGGGAAAAGCTTCTTTATGAGTGTTTTCTTTACTACTCACTCCCAAGATTAACTGTCTGCTCATTTATATAATTATCTTGACCCTTATGTTTGTTTCTGCTTCAAGACCCGCCCCCCAAAAAATTAAATCACATTCACTTTTCTCTCACATGTTTTATCTGAATAGTTCTCAATCATGTTTGCTGTGATTATACCTTTCCTTAAGTGATTCTATTAAAATATGTGACTTTTAATGCATTGAACCATGTTGGCTGGACCCAGGCCCTGCAAAATGTATTGTGAAGTTGTTTTGGTCATCTAAGTTTCAGCCCAGATAGCGATTCCCTTCAGTCTGTCCTGGAAAATGCTGGAAAAGAAGCTGGTCAAGGATTAGGGAAGAGCAATGGCTTTCCTGGGCTCTTGGGAAACAGCTCATGAAGGTTGAGTCTTGTGTTAAGCCTGTCTCTGGGCTGAAGGGATCCACTTCCTTCCCTGGATCATGCTCAGATCCCAAGCACCTCCCACTTCCCAGCTTTCTGTAAAAGAACTTTTTAATATAATCACCTTACAATTGGGATCTACCCCTCTCATTCCCTTTGGCTGGCTGCAGTTTAGGAGCTGGATGAATATGTAGCCTTTAGTGCTTCCATATCTACATCTCTCCAAAATAATATTTTTAGCTGATCCCAGAAGATTTGAAACAAAACAAATGCATGCAGCAATATTCTAAACTTGCCTGGATGCAAAGCTAAAAACTGCAGCTTGCTGTCATGTGCTGGATGAAAGGAATTGAGTCAACTCATCCTTTGCAAAAATCCCATGCTTTTTTTTTTTTTTTTTTTGCTGTCGTGTGGGAGGAGGAGAGAATTAGTTATTCAGTGGAATGAGGACAATTAAAAGCAAATGCAGCTTCCAGCGATGCCATCATCTGTTCAGTTTGCCCTGAGCAACACAGAGGCAGCCTGGCTTTTTAATTGGCCCCTTTCCCCTCTCTGCCCTGTGCTTCCCATTGGCACAGGGGCTGGCAGTTTCCAAAGTCTCTGCAGGACTGTGATGCAGCTGTGCCCATTCCAGTTTTACCTGGACAATCACCTGAGTTGTGACCTCAGAGGGGCTGAAAGGCTCCAAACTGCTGTGGATGGAGGGGGTCACAGTCTCTCCTGCCCAGTTTGCCTTTCCCTGGAGTGTTGCTCTGTAATGGTGACGTGTCCATGGGTCCCGCCCCAGGATGAAGATGTGGTGTCACCTTTGACCATTTCTGGAGGATAAACGTTGCCTGAGAGGGGTCACAGGGATCTGGGCCTTCCCACAGCCTATGGCCACAGTGGCCACCTGGGCACAGCTGGGCCTGGGCTCTGCACAGCAAAGCTGTTTAAGCAGCTTGCTTCACTTCCGAAGGGGAGCTAAAGCAATCAGCAGGCCTTTAAATGCCACACAACCACTCAGGGCACGGATGTTTAATGCCTTTTCACTTATTCACATTAAAAGTGGATCCAGAGCAGCCTTCCTGAGGAGGCAGGAGCAGCAGTGCCAAAGACCTCGGCTCTACCATCGCTCCGGGGGCTTTCAGTGTTACTCAGCGTTTTTTGCCAGCGTCATTCGTTATCACTTGGAAATCTCACTCCACCTGTTCTGGAGCAGGAGCAGCAGAAGGTGTGTTCAAGCACCTTTGGGCAATGATGAATCATGCTCATGGCAAAGTCCTTGGCAGCTCCTGGCCGCTGCCTGCCAGGGAAAGCCGTCACCGGAGCGAGGCGAGTGCCTCCGCAAACGTGGGGCTTGCCTGGAGCCCGTGCCAGCCCTAAAGCAAAAAAACCCAAACAACAACCCATTCCCTCTGTCCCTTCACCAGTATTGCCAAATGCACATTATTTATACAGTGGAGTGTTTTTCATACCGTGGAGGCCTGGGATTAGTGTTCCTCACAACAATATAAATATATTTATAGCCCATGTGTGTCTGCATTTTGTTATACTTTTAACTTTATAGGCTAATGGTTAATCAAGCCAGGCTCTATTTATGCTTCTGCAGCAAAAAATATGTTGAATAATATCAGGCAAGAGGCTTAGGATCTGCTGGCCCCAAACAATCTTTCAGACTGTAATTTAGGGGCTCATTCACAGAATAGAAAGATAAAAGTGGTACGTCAGAGGTTGGCTTCCCCAGGGCACAGCACAGGAAGAGAAGAGCAGCTATGGGAGTCCCCAGGATGGGGATATTTAACCCACCTTTGCTCTTGATACTCAAAAAACTCAGTGTATCTGGAGTTCCCCTACTATTTAAAAGGAAAACAAAAAAACAAAAAACCAACAACCACCACCAAGAGTTCCCAGGTTGCATCAAACAAATTTTTCGCAAGTTTTAGATGCAAGTTTCTTTGCACCAGCTGATTAAAAATACGTTGTTCATCATGTAACCAGAGAAGCATGGAAACTCCTCTCCTGCATTCGTTTGCCCTGTGGCAGGGTCAGTTCTACCCAAACACTTCTTGCAAGTGTTCAACATGCTCAGTCTTTCAAAATCTGCAGTAATGGAGACTGCAATGGAGACTGGTCCATGGTTCAGCTATAGAACTCATAAACTCTTGCCTATGCTAAAACTGCAGAACTCATAAACTTGTATCTGCCAAAGTAAACTGAAGAGCAAGTTGGGACCAAATATCCACCTACTGTTTGGGGTTTGCTTTCTCGAAGAAAAAGGAACAACTCAAAGCAACAGCTTTTGTATTCCAGGCACTTCTGCAGAGTTTGGGAACGAAGCAAAAAAGCAGCTTCCTGCAAAAGGTATTGATTGGCACCTTCCCCTGTGTGACACTGAATGAACTTGTCCAACAAACAGAGCTGGAAGAAAAAAAAAAGGGGGGGAGGAAAGGTGCCTTCCAAGCCCTAAACCTCTGATATTCATTTTATTAAAATTTAATGAGGAGCTATTAATAATGAATGCAGCCAGGAAGATGGGAGAATGGCAGTGGAATGGCCTCGAGATTCCTCGTTAGCCAGATTTCTCTACAGAGCTGGGAAAGAAGAGGGCAGCTTTCAAAGGACGAGAAGGCTCCTGTGAGGGACAGCTGGAAGCAGCAGGCTGCAGCAGGCTCTGTGGGCTGCGTGGATTGGTGGAAGAGTATTTTAAGTGGTTTTTTCATTAAAAGCTGGACTGGGGGTAAGTTGTACATGTGTCCTGTAAGGAAAAAATGCTCCTGAATTCCAAGACCTTGAGTATAGCAAAGGGAATTGGGGTCATTTCCTCAATGATGGTGATTTCCTGTGTGAAGTTAACTCTGTCTCCCTGTGTCTCCCATCCCACGCGGTATTATCTGCACAGAAATCCAGTCTCCTAGCTCTTCAGATAGATTTTGGGAGATGATGTTCCCATGGCAGTGGCTGATGGGACACACAGAGCTGGGGATGGGATGGATGGTACACCTTGAGCACAAACAACTCCACTGCCTGTTCACCTCACAGCAATGCTGTGTGGACCATTTCCTTTGGTGGCTGCATCACCCAGCGTGATTCAAGAGGAGATGCAGCGCATCCATGCCCTCCCTTTCTCACTTGCCAGGCCAGCTGCCTTATCAAAGAGAGGAACGGAGTTGATTAGACACAGCCTGGTTTTTTTTAAGCCCCTAGCAGTTGCTTTAAGGCTTATGTGGGTCTTTAAGATTAATTAATGCTGTATTTGGATGCCCCCCCTAAATATTGCCAATAGGTTTTCTGGTCCTGTGGGACCTCTTCTGTTCCCTGGAGTTTATAATAGTGTCGTTCATTTGACAACCATTTGATTTGTTTCTTGAAGGCTCCAGAGTAAATTTTACTTGGCCCTGCTGAGTCTGGATTCCTCTCAGCTCTCTTAGCTGTTGTTTAAGCTCTTCTCTTCCTCATCTGGCCTGTATTTCCTGTCTCTGGTTCTTACTGTGAAGCGTGTTAATAAGCATCTGGAAGCCATTAACATGTTTTGTGAGAACAGAAGCAGGATAAAAAGTAGAAATTGAAAGCAGAGCCTGTGTAGAAGTAAATCTGTGTTCTTTTGTGTTTCCATCAGGAGCAATCTCCCACAAGAAGACATCTTTGCATCTTTGTTGTGCTTGTGAAACAGACCCCTAGGCTTGAGTAATACCAGTCAGGTAGGTATAAAAACACAGTTTGGACAAGGGAGCTGCTATGTGGCAATAAGAAATGTTTCCAAGGATCCAGGAGGTGTTAGAAAGAGCTGGGCTGTGGTCATCTCAAAAACCCCTGCCCCAGTAAGCGTTCCTCTTCTGGAACAAAAAAGGCCAGGACAGAAGAGTGCTGATCACTTTTCTCCTTACTTTTCAGGGCCGGGTGAATCCGCAGAGCATATCTGAGTCTCTCTTGAAAAGTCACCAGCAGATGAAGTAATTTGAGGCCTCACCCACACCACAGTTTATTCAGCCAGCTGCGTAGGTCTCTTAACAGAGGTGCTTTTTAATACAGCATGTCAAGCACTGAGAAATGTCACTTTGATTTTGACACACTCCCCACTGAGTATGATGTGTTTTCTGTTACATGTTGTTGTCAAGGTGAAGAAATGAATTAGCGTGGATTTTTAATTGCTTCGATGTCGAACTCTGATATAAGCTGGAAGGGAAACATCATCCTAGATGAATAAAGAGGTGGTGCAAGAGCTGATCACCCTCTGGTGAGAAGCCAAGCTCTCCAAATGCAAGGAGGTGATTTCAGTGTTGTTTCTATCTCTAGCTGCATTGAATCAGTTGCTGGGTTCCTACAGAGGCTTCTGCTGGCCGCTAGCAGACACCAGGGGACAAGAAAAGACACGATTGTCTGAAATCCAGGTACTCCTCGTTTCTGGAAGTCTGGGGAAAGGCTGCCATCTGCTGTATTACAAAGCGGTTGCTGGAAATATATCCGACTTAAATGCCAGCAGTCGCGTTGAAGCCGAGATGAGCTCAGGGTAGGAGCAAAGTAAAACAAGCAAAGACAAACTGTGCACTTACAGACCTGGTGATGCTTTTCACAGAGATCCCTCTCCTAATAACAGCTGTTACCTAGCATGCCCTTAGAGGAAAAAAGTCTTCCCTGTTGTTCCCACCTGCCTTAAACCCTGGGATTTCCAGTCAAGGTCAAAGACAGGACTGAGGCACCGTTCAAAAAGCTGCTGGCTGCACCAGCCTGCAGTGAGGGTGCTGCTTCCTCAGTTTAATCTAGGTACCCACATCGTTCCACAGCCTCTCAGTCACAGAATTTTAAAATGCAGAAAGGTGTGTGGTTTTCCTCTCAGTGCTGTGTGTGTGATACCTACACCAGCAACGAGTGAACCTGGCTGTACCCTCTACCCACAGGTCTTGCAACCTAGAGCAGAGCAAAGTCTAAAACCATCTGTAACTCAGGGCCTTTATCTCTGATCTATAAACTAAAACTTGTACTGAACCCTGCAGTATCTAGAATCAAATTCTTCTCTTTAAAAGCCACTAAGATGCCAGCCCTGCTCCCTCGCTACCAGGTTGGTCTGCTTTTCCTGCACTTTTTTTCTTTTTTTTTTCCAACCATCACTTTGAAACTGCACATTTTGACTCACAAGTAATCTCAGAAACAAGAGCTTTTTGCTTGCCTGAGGTGCTGCTTGGACCAGACCATTTCCCATTACACTTTCCTGAAAGCATCCCACCAGAATCCCTCCTTTTGTAATGTTGGAGTGGCCATGGCCGGATTCAAAGGGAGCACTGCACATAACAAAACTAGCCTGGAAAGCTGACATAAAGAAAGCCAGAGCCCCTGATGACTCAGGTGCTAATGTACTCCATCAGAATAAACTGCTATCTGATAAAATGGGCTCACTCCAGATACAGAAGAAAGAGCTTTTAAATTTTTGCAGCCTCTTTACTGGAGACTGAGAGAACCAAGAACTGTGTGAAATGCAGCCACATCTGCAGCACGTCTAAGGCGCTGAGGAACAACTTGGAGCCAGGAGGAGCTCTGCTACCCTTGCAGACATGGAGGAATACATGCCAGGGCATTCAGGAGCAACAGGAGAGACTTGGCATCCCAGTTTTTGGGCTGTCCTTACGTTATGGCAATGTCTTGTTGGAGTCTGTTAAGAAACTGTCCTAGAAAGAGCCATGCCAGGTAGTGGCCCTTGAGGTGGGCCAGTCATGTTTTCTCTACATAGGCCTGAGCCTGAGTTCTGCCAGTTAGCATTTGGTTGACATGATAAAAACAATCTTCAAAATTGTCATCTGTGTTAATTTGGAGAGCCAGTAACGTTGCCCAGTAAAACTGCCAGCCCATTCTGCATGTTCCTAGGCTCCTGTCTTGAAAGGTTTCTCGTGGCACCGAGCACCACACTCCACTTAAACAAGGCCTGGAATACATGTTCCCTGCTACTGGCATGAAATATTCAATCTTAATATCCCTTCACATTACTTAAGACAAGAAGAGGGAAACTCTCCATCTGCCTTCTCTGCCGTGTTCATTATTTTACATATTTCTTTTATATCCCTTGCTTCCTCCAAGGAGAGCTTTTCCTCGAAGTTTGGTTGTTCCTATCATTGTTTAATGCTGCTCTTTTAGAGACAAGATTACCCACTACACTCAGGTTTCCTGGGGGACCTGCCCCTCTAATTACATTTAATCACTATTTTGCCTCACATTCCCTACGGATTGCAGTACCTTCTTCGGTTTTTTACAAGTTGAGCAAAGGTTTTCTCCGGAAAACTGAAAGCCAGTGGTACCAGGATCCTGTAAGCAAGGACCTTCTAAAACACTACAACACCCCAAGAAAGAAGCCCAGATATTCCTGATGACTCAGCTTTTACAATAGTTGGCTGCTAGTTCTGCCACTGAGCAGTAATAAGCATTTCCTTATCTTTTTATTGTCTCTTGTATCTGGGAAAACATTGAGCTACTTTGTTCTTTTTACTGTTTATTTTCTACAGCACAAAACTCACTGTTTCCCATTTCTTTTCCAGGAAGACTCCACAGAAGACTCCTGAGCTGGTGTGAGCATAGGAAAAAACCCTGTCATATTCCTCTTGTTTTGTAAGAATGCCAATTTAACTCACATAGATGAAAAAGACGCAGTAGAAAGATTTTCCTGGCTAAAGCTACTTGGGGTTGGAGTTTTTCCCTGGGAGAACCTCTGTGGGACTATGTCCTGTGTGCCCACGGTAAGGGTGTTTGTTGGGCTGAGTCACGCTGCCCTGCGGAGCTGACGTGGCCCTTGGCAATCAGTAGGAAGCAGAGATAACTGAAATGCTCCCATAAAAGCAGACTTTATGGACATAAGCTGTACTTGAGGAGGTAGACAGACAACAGATCAAGTGAACTATGGTTGACTGACTCACAATTTCCTCACCTCACCAGCTCTGCTGGTGAAGCGACGACTGTTCTTACCCACAGAGCGCGTTCAGGCTTCGAATACCATGGTTCACAAGCCCAGCCATGCCTCGTGCCTCGGGGAGCTCTGTTATGCTTTAAACCAGCCTTTCTTCTCAAAGTCTCCGAAATCACCCACCGAGTCTCCTACGGTCTGGAGGAGAGGAGGTTTCTCAGGCTGGACTGCCGTTGTCACTGCCACCACGGGGTTTAGCAGAAAGGTGACAGTCAGAAAAGCAAGCAGCAGGAGGCAGCCCCATGGCTGTCATCCTTTCCTTCTGATCCACAAAGATGATGCAGCTCTAGTTTATTTTTCCCAAGGGGAACAGAGGGCTTTGCTGTTAATACAAAACACAGCAGAAGAGTAACAACGTTTAGCTCAGAGAAAATGTCAATGAAGCATAAGGTAGAAAATCTAACAGTTTGTTACTTTCCCTGCGTGAGCAGATACCAGGACTCTTTTCATTGCAACTGGAAAACATTAAAGGTCATGGGAGGGTGCATGGCTCGAACGTCACTTTGAGGGTATGGTTTTTCCCTGCATCTCTGACACAATTAATCACTGGCTTTGAAAGTATCTCTCTGGTGCAAGAGAAACACAGACCTGAGGTTTTCAGCTAGATCAGGGCTTCCTGGGCAAATGTCAACTGGGGGGTGATCCAGCTGTATGTAAAGGTCATTTCATACTAAGCAACGGATGTGAAATTTCTTCTTAAGGCTGCTCTGAGCAATTCAGAAATGAACGTGGTGGGATAGCTCCCTGACTCAGTGAAGACACTGCAAGAACAGCGTTGTGAACCCCAGCAGCTGCGCGCTGAGGTCAGTCCTGCACAGCCGGGCTTGGCTCTGGCTCAGTTTGCTGACCAGGACTGGACACATTTCAGCAGTGAGTGGACCAACCCATGATTCATACACGGGAAGCATGGAAAATTGTATCCATGCTGCAGGACTCGCCTTCAGCCTCAGGCTGACCCATAGGGCTAGAAAGGGGAAAATTGGTTTACTACTAAGCCCGTGGGAAGGGCTTTCCCCTCAAAACCAGTGTCTGTAGTTAATAATCACACACAGCTGCTTCTCTGCTGGGGATTCCCTTTCCTTTTGCCTCTCCCCTCCCTTCCCATCCCCTCCCATCTGTCTCTTTGCTAGTGGAAAGTGGTTGTGTAGATACTCTCAGGTCCAATTCCAGAAGGTCAGACTACTGAAAGCAAATAGTGAACTCCGTCTGGGCAAATCCAAACTTTCCAACTTACTTGTGAGTGGTTGAAGGAGCCATGGACATACCCCCAGCCAGCTGGCAGCAATGCTGAGGCAGGAATGCCATCCTCAACCCACACAGCTGAGGACTTTTGTCTGGGTCAACAGCAAATAACATAAAGCAGAGCCCCCGGGAGGACGGGACTAACACCACCTCCCTCTTACAGCCTCTCCAACATCCTTACCTTTATCCACGTGACTAAATTCTGCAAACTCAGTCCTTCTGCAGTCTGGATCAATACACAGCAATCGGTTTTACATTATGTCCATGATCTCTTTGCTCACTTTATTGCTGTTGTGTCATATTTTAGGGATTAGGAGACAGACAGACTCCAACTAATGTGATCCCCAAGGGGAAAAAAAACCAGAAAAAACTCCAAACCACCATGTTTTGCCCATGAGGAGCGTGTCAAATGTATGTCTGTAGTCTGAGCAGAGAGGAGGCTGTAAGGCACAAAGAGATTTCTGCCAGGTAGTGGAAAATATGCTACAAAAATATTGTGAGTCACGTTTGGAGGTTGCTAGAGGGAAAACCCCATTGGCTTCCTAGCAAGCATTTAATATTTAACATGGTTGTGTTTTTTGACTGCTTTTGCTGTTCCAGCTTCCAACGAAGTCTGTTTGAGCTGTGCCGAGCCAATATTAACTCCAGAAAGCCAAGGATGGGATTTTCAAGTATGAGAAGGTACGTCTTTATTTTGTAAAGCATGTCTATGAAAGGTATAATGGATGACCGCTGACACCGAAGTCCACAGTTGTGAAGTAATAGTAACATTAAACCAGTCTTTCTTTCCGGTAGTATCACATTTTCTGCTCTTTAAACTCATCTTTTTAAAAGGTGAACATTGGTCAGGTCAGACACGTCTTTCAAGGAAGTCACCAAGGAGTCCCTGATCCTGGTGATACTCGCTTAGCATTTATTGGCTGAGTCTACAAAACAAATTGTGCTGAACAAACCTCTGCCAACCTTGACCACCGAGGAGCAAAACAACACCTCCAGCCCAGTCTGTCTGGGGCCAGCACCAGACACAAACACGAGTTAGTGAGCTGCAAGCCCAGGCGTCAACCCCTGTAACCCATGGATTTCCACACTGGTGCGCTTGCACAGCCCGCAGCCACATGCTTCTGTTATTAAATACAGCCGGAATCGCTGCTATTAATTAATCAGAGTTTCCTTGTGTTGCGGCCGAGAATTTAAGCGTGTTTAAGGCACGATCGGGCATGAAGCTGCTATCGCTTCACTGGGCTCTTAACCCTACATTTCAGCATCTTCCGTGGCCTGACGGACAATTACACCCTGAAATATAAATCTGAGTAAAACCGACTGCGGAGCACCCGCGAGGGGGTTTGGTGACGAGGCCTCTCACACGCCGGCCCGGGACGCTGGCACGGCGGGCCCCGGCGGGTACAGAGCCGCAGCCCCAGCGGCGGCGCGGCCCCTTCCGCCGGCCTGGGCCGCGGCTCCTCCCCCGGGCGGTGGCAGAGGCGGGGCCTGGCTCCTCC
>VZTI01001011.1:12309-76000 GCA_013397865.1 Struthidea cinerea | reverse complement strand
TCCCGCCCCCGCCCGCCGCCGGGGCTGCCCCGGGGAGCGGCCGGGAAAGTTTAATTTCCCCGGGCGCTCTTTGTGTGGGCGGCCCGGGCGGCCTGGGCCGGGCGGTGGAGCGGAGGGACGCGAGGGGAGGTGGGCGGGGGGGGCTGCCCGCGGCCCAGCTTTCCCTCCTTTCCTGCAGATCCCCGTTCTGAATTTCCATGGTAACCCCCCGGTGGGCAGCGGGCGGTGCCCGGCGGGAGGCGCGGGGAGGGTGCGGAGGTGTCGGCGTGAGGCCGGGCCTCCCTCATGCGGTCACTGTCCCGCAGGTCCCCGGTAGCATTCCCGACGATGCCACGGGGAGAGATATGACGACGGCCTCCGGGAGATACTCCTGGCGTGTTCTCCGTAAGGTATGGCCGGCTCGGGAGCTAACGTTTAGAGCAAGTATTTGGTGTTTTCCTCTGGCGCATGGCAGCCAGGATGGACTGGGATGTGGAGCGCTAAAGGGCTTGTTGGTTCCATAAGCCATTTAGGAATGCGATGGTTCCTGGGCTTGTAGATGATCCTAAAACTGTGTGACGGGAAGATTAATTTCTTGCATTTCCTTACTGTAATTTTTCAAAGACGGTGTGTGATGTTGAGATATACACATATGTGCGTGTAAAATACCAACCTTCTGTGCTCCCCCAACAGAAACTCACCCTCTGACTGTCCAGTTTGGGCCTTAGGATGTTGCTGATTCTCTTTTTCTTCTCTGTTTTTCTTATATTTTCTAAATACTTAGGATTGCTGTTACAGGACATAGAGTTATCACCATCGAGTGTAAAGTATAAAATGCCTGTTTCAAAGTGCGTCAGAGTAATTACTGGGCTACAGATCTGCATGTATTTATTCTTTTGAGTTTCTAGCATAGGTGGTGTGTTGACTTTACTGTCTTACCTGTACTGATGAAGTCCCGAATGAGAAGTCCTATGGACTTGTGCGGCTGTTGCTGTGCAACCCTGTGAGAAATTGCTGTCTTACCGAAAAACCCAACTGCAGTACGTTAATTATTGTAGTGGCTGCAGTAGTTACTGTTTTGGGCTGAGAGTCAGTGTGACTCTGACTAACTGTAGTACAGACAAAAGGTCTTGAAATCCTTGGTGCTTCTGTTGGGTAGGAAAACAGTGCCTAAAATGGATTAATTGGCAGGAGATCTATGGCTGTTCACGCGAAAGTCACTGTACATCACCTGGGCAGCCTCACCGGTGAGGCCAGAAGGTTGCACAGAGAGAAGCATCTCTACCTCTCCCATCCCATTTGTCAGTAACAGGATCTGTCCTGAGTGTCCCTCTGTCTTCAGCACCATCTTTCTCTGTAGTGGGAGTCTGGCGTGTGTGCAGGAATCTTGCCTTGTTGACAAGCACAAACTTCATGGGAGGAGAAGGAGATGTACATTTCCAAGGCTGAGCAGGGATATTGTTTGCCTGGAAATGTCAGGAGCCATTAGAAAGAGTGGAGAAAGCAGACTGCAGGCTTCTCTTTGGCAGTTTGAGCAGGAAGAGGTTGGGAAATGGAATCATGTAGGTATCGTTTCTTCTTTTGGGGCAGCGACTCTGTGAAGAAGCCACTTCTGCTTTCCTTCTCCAGAGTTTGGGGAAAATAAGGACCTGTGAGTCTCAAGAAGAGAGAAGGGCCATGAACATCATATTACCCTTCCAGCTGGGAGGCTCACAATTTTCTTTTGGTTTCTTTTTTTTTTTCCTTCGCACTTTGTTTATTCCTTATCTTGTTTTATGAATGGAGCAGAAAGAGCGAGCGGGTGAGCACAAGTGTGGATGTTCTATGTACGTGGTTCTGGGGTTTCATATGATTAAGTCCAAATCGTATTTACTGGCAAATCTAGGATTTGTCTTCCTATTTTTAACTTTTTGCACCCACCTCACCTAGGTGCTAGATTGAAAAAAAAAAACCTGAGTATTCTCTTCAGAAGGTAAAGAATTGTTAATGTGTTTCCCTCCTAGTCAAAACTGACAGATCCATGTCCTGATCAGATGTTCCAAAATACTCATACTTAATAGCTTAAATATCCCAGCCTTTTCTCTATCAATCTGGTTCTTAAATAAAAAGAAAAAAAGGGGCCATTTTGGATGCGTGTGGGCATATGTTAGGGATAGATTATTAGAATTGGAGTAGCATATCTGGCACTTTGCAATATGTTAGAGAGTTTCCATCAGTTTTACACAGTCACTGTAAGCAGCAGTGTAAGGCCTTCCTTTTGGTTTTTGGCATTCTAGGTGTGGCATAACCATACTGGCTTTTATGCCATAGAATTATTTATTCTTTTTGTCAATGGAAGCTGTTTGAGGGATGAAAAGGAAGTGATGTGAATAGAGGTGATCAGTTTTGTTTGATCTTCTGTTGGGCAGGACTGTCAACAAATGTGGGTGGCACGCTCTGCTCACCAAGTTAAAGTTTGGTCTTGTTTGCAGAGTAGGGTAACAGTGAACTGGCATCCTGTGTCAGGACTTGATATGAGCTACACTGGGCCTGCCTTTTGATAGTCTCTGGTCGCAGCTTTATGCATGCTGTCAAACTGTGAAATATTTTTATTTGGCTCCCTCATAGCCACTTGCAAGTTCAGGACTTGGGTAAGGCTTTGGAAAGACGCGATTCCCATGAAAATTCATATTTTTAGGAAGTTATTTTCTGATGAACGAGTGGAGCCTAGCCCTGCTGAAGATGGCAAGTGGAGAGGCTGTGCAGGGAATCGTGCTGTTGACGCACATTGCCTTGGGCTTCTGTCCGACTCCTTTTGTCACGTCAGGGCCTCAGTGCTGGGATTTTTGCTGGGGCTGGTGCAGTTCCTCTGCCTTTCCTCCACGTGTCAACGCTCCGCAGTGTCTGCCTTTGACAGACTCGTGGCAGGAATGCCTGCTGGGGCTCCTTGGTCTTTGTTCAGCTCTTTGCGTGGACCTCTCTGGAGCTCTGTAAGATGCTCATATTTCACTGTTTTCCAAGGGGGTAATGCACACTGTAATGCTGATGCCTGGAAAAAAGGGTACAAAGAGACTTCACTCTCATCTTGTGTGATAGTGTGGGCAACTAACCACAAGGCCTTTTCTGACTTGTATTTTTACTGCTTTGATGATTGTTTCTGAATGATTCTGATACCTCTGGTGTGGAAGAATGTGGTGCATAACGACCTGAACAGCTGTAGGTACGTCTGTTTCTCCGGCACAGAAGCTGCCTTCTGATTTCAAATTAGTGTTCAGCACTGGGAGATTGGGTTTCCAGGTGAGAGGAAGTGCGTTGGTCCCAGTGGGTACATCACAGATGTTTCATATAATTGTTTATTTGGTACCTGAGTGAAAGTGAAATATTACTTTCCAGATAGTTTGTCTAAAACGAGATAAATTGCTTTCCAGTTTTTGACAAAATGTTTACACTTGTGAATTATTTTAAGTAGCAAAACATTATTCAGTGATGGGACATTTTGGGGTAATTCTTTTCAGAGGATCTTATTCTTGTGTTTAAAGAAATGAAACTCAACTAAAATTTTTGTTTGTTCGTTTGTTTTTAACCTGCTGTTCATGTGGCTACAGCTGGGGAGAGCAAGAGAAACCAGTACAAAATGTAATAATATGAAAGTCAGATGTTGTTTTATCCTGGCCTTGTAGGCTACCCATGGTGCTTTGCAGTGGGGATGCAGCTGTCCTGTTCTTTCTTTGGAGTCACTACTGTTTCTTCTTGCCTGTTTCCCTGTTTGAGGAGAGTGTTTTGAGATGGCCTTATGAAAGAGACAATTTAAGGGCAGGCTGGTGGCATTACTCTTTAAGCTGTTCAAGTGCTCTTGCTTTTCCACAGTCCCCATTATGCAGTTTGCTGGAAAAGTAGCACAGTCTGAGGAATTACAGAATCTGCTGGATCGTAACAGCACGGGTGGCTAAGCAGGGCTGATGAGAAATGCAGATAACTCATACGTTGCTTCCTTGTTGGGTTGATTTCATCCCAGCAAGGCTAATCTGGATGGTCATCAGTTATGCTAACTTTGCAGAGAAGGTACATCCTCAGTGTGAGAACATGAGGTTGGGGATACTGTTGGGATGTGCAGAATGCACTCAAATACGTGTTTGTTTGTGAA
Source organism: Struthidea cinerea (assembly GCA_013397865.1). NCBI lineage: Eukaryota > Metazoa > Chordata > Aves > Passeriformes > Corcoracidae > Struthidea > Struthidea cinerea. The sequence continues at coordinate 71,898 of VZTI01001011.1, read as the reverse complement.
TACAAATGTATTTATTAGGCTCTCAGAAAGGCCAGCCTGACACAGCCTCCTCTCTAAGTTGTGTGAAGAGGTTTCACATTGGAGTGTGCTCCAAATGAAGGTGGCTTGCCATGGGGACAAGTCACAGCTCTCCTCTGACTCTGGCCCTGTCACTCCCCTGACAGTCATCAGCTTCCTCCTCTGAAACCCCAGGATGGAAATAGGTGTTCAGAAAGAGCTTGGGTTAGCAGAACAGCTCCCACAGCTTTAACCTCATTCTCTGAAACTGCTTAAACTTTTCTGCTCCAAGCTAACCTTGGCTCCCCTGCTGCAGCGGGGATGTCTGTCTCAGGGCACCAGGGACAAACACGGAAATTTCAGCCTGAGGAATTAGCTGGTTGAAAAAAAATGCGAAAGCTTGCGTTCGTGCCGTCTGGCTCACATTGTCTTACAAAGGTGCTGTGTACTTTGCTCGTACCATGGTTTCCCTGTTACAGGGTGAAATCCTGCTGATTTAGCAAAAAGAGCTGTGTAATAATAGATAGGGAAAGCGAAACTTTTGAGGACAGAGTGGATAAGTTAGGGCAATAACAACATGCCATTTATTAGCTGTTGAGGTCCTAGAAGGAGTCCCTTGTGCCTTTTTATCTTTTAGTTATGTTTCAGGTATGCTTTTCTTTAATAAATACCTTTGGTATTTATCATGTCGTTTAGAAATGGTGCAATATCTTGCTTTAGCTTGATTTGTGGGTGGCTTCTGATAGTTTTCTGTTCCAAAGCATGTTGGGTAGCTGGAAGAATGCTTGAAATATTTTCATTTCGCTCTGTTGTTGCCAAAGCCGTGAAAAGCAGCAGGGACTTTAACACGCCACTTGTTTTCACAGAGAAACTTCTCCTGCCTTACCTTTGGGATGCAGAGCGTAGCCCTTGAAAAGTGCCTGCCTGGTGTCCAAGTGTGGCTTGTTGTGGACGGTGGGGAATGCTTGAAGGGAATCTTGCTCAGTGTCGTACGTTCAGTTGGAACCCTGGGCTCTTCCCCCTGGGTGCTTAGTGTCTCTTCTTAGATGTCACTATTTTTGAAGCTGAAATGAAATTTGGAGAGCAGATTCTACGAATTATGTTGGAAAAACAAAGCATGTGAATAATTACACTCAGAATATAGGAACGCAGTTTCTGAAGAAGTTTTGTACAAGTCCTGATACTTAGAAAAACAAGCACGTCCTCCAGAGTTACAACCGCCCTGTGCAATTACTTCTGAGTAATAGGCTTTGTTGTTTGTTGTGCTCTCATCTAACAGCTGAAACCTCGGGTGTGAAACTCAAGAGTCACAGCGTAGTCACCTCAGAAAAAACCTCATGTGATTAATGCATCGCTCGCTCACAGATCTGCTCTTTCGCTGACTGTGCAGTATCCAAGTGTGGTTATTGCTCTCGTCACCACGGTATTTTGTTCCACGCTGTGTGGTACAGCTGTGTCATATTGTACTTGCTGAGCACGTTACTGAACAAGAATGTTTCTACAGAGGAGGCTCTAAGTTGAAGTACCACTCTTCATGTGCTCAGACTCTAAGAATACTGTCAGTTCAGATCATCAAAGCTATTTTCATTGTTGCCATGGCTGATTTGGTTTAACTTCAGTGGTATTAAGTCGTTACAGTGACAGTATAATTTAATATAATCTTTTTAACTAAGGAAATTAATAGTGTGTACAAAATAGATGTAATATATTGAAGGCATGTTGCAAAAAAAGCTATAATCCTAGGTTCCAGCTTCTTTCATTACTCTTGTATCTAACCTCTAAAGGGTTTTTTTAATTGCGTTAGTTTAATACACATTGCTGGACAAAATGTGAGTAAATTATGGTGATTACTGGAGAGAACACAGATGATTTAACCCATTTTAATTGTATATCATTTAAACACTGATGTCATGAAGTTACACAGTTGCATATTCTTACTGCAGCCATATGCTCTTCTAAGTAAGAGACTCAGGGGACTCACCATTTCATAATTCACTCCACACAGTTAGTGCAGTTAACTGCATTTACCTGCCTGTAATTCTGCACAGTTAGTGCTGTTAACTGCATTTACCTGCCTTTCACTTCCATTGAAAGTTGAATGAGTTAAAATATTCTGCAGAAGTTTTGTACTGTGTTAACACTGAGTTTCTTTTTTTTTTTTTTTTTGGTATGTTTAAATCAGCAAATTTATATATTATTGCGTATTTTAAAATGTTGGTGTAGGGGGCTGGTTATTTTCTGTATAGATTCATTTTTCTATAAAATATTTAGTAGTGGAGCACAAGGAACTGCTGCTGTTCTGTCGGTGAACAAATTAGTTTTTCAGCTGTGGGTAAGGTTAGTGTACAGACATGAGTGTAGGACAGGATTTTCGTCTTCATATGGGCTTGGCAGATGTTCCTTTGTAATTTGGATTTAATGCAGGTAGTATTGTCCAGTTTTCTTTCTCTTTCGGAGTTATACTTTGTTGGCCAACTTAAGGACTGCATTTTGAGGGGTGCCTGGTTTTGGGCAATGCGGAGATGAGTTTTTTCCTGTGCGAATGTGGCTGATCATTGGGGTTAATTATCCATAAGGTCCTGACTTATGAGGATACTAGAATAGCTGCTAGCTATGAATAATTTAGTGCAGCATCAGATTGCGTGCCACTTAAGAAGGCCTCTGCCTGTGAAGCCTTTTATCTTGTTGAAATCCACTCAATAGTATGAAGGTTACTGCTTGCACCGATATTTTATTGTACTCTTTTCATTCTATTTTAAGATTTGTCAGTGAATATTTTATGGTGACAAGTAAGGAAAATATCTGTGCAAGAGTAGGTAGAGTTTGTTTTTTGAAAAGCTGAGGTGTTGAGTTACTCTTCAGTCATAAAGTGTCTTTTAAATTTGTTTTAAATCTTTGACTAGCATCACACAGATAGTATCTTCTTCACTCAGATTTATGTAGTTGAGACAATATCCTAGACAATCCTCTTAGATGGTACTTCATTGTGGGGAAAGGAGAAAGGCTTAATGAAAGACTTGCCTGCAAGAGTTACAGGATTTCAGTGCTTTCTACAAATTGCCCTAGTTGCTCATACATCTGGCTAGAGCAGACTGTGTCTCATATTACAGAGGCCTTTTCAGGAGAAAAACTGCAAATACAGCACTTTGAAGCAATTCCAAGTGCAGATAAATTTACTGTATGCCTTTAGGAGATTTGGTCATGGCAACATAGCACTGGATGTGTTTTTAAGAATGCCAAAGTGATAGTGTTTTGTCATCATATACTAGATTTTTCACAAAACCACCCCAAAACAGTAAGGAAGAGCTTAGTGAAGAAGTTACTTTGGAAATGTCAAGGGAAGAACATAAGAATATCAAAGTGCAATGTAAGTAGTGGAGAAAAAGGGTTTTGTGGGGCTTTTGTGGGAGAGAGATCAATGCTGCATGGTATTTAAGAAAGATCTGTCAGATGTCTGGAAAGGTTTTTTGTCTGACTATTTCTGACTGCTCCCATTCTCTGTCTGCTAGTAAGTTTTTCTTACTATGGGCCTCTTCCTTGGATGCTCTGTTACAGCTGAACATCTCTTTTAGAATTGTTTTGTAGGACACTTTCAACTTCAATTAGAAAGTAGAACCTTTTCTTTTCCAAATGAGATTTTTAATGTATGTGATGCTGCTGGAAGCTGACACAGTGAGATACAGCCATCCCTTGGTGCCTGCTTTAGCACTTGAAGATAAAATAGGCCTTTAATCTTTTTGTGCTCCTTCACAGAGTAGTAAGTAATTTAAGTGTCCATTAAGGGTTGGTAGTTAAATGTTAAGATCTTGCTAGATGCATTTAATTTCTCCTTAAAAGCATGGATCCAGATCGGTCCCTTTGAGCAGGCACTCCTTGAGCTGTACAGTTTTAATAAACTCTCAAACCTCTAATAATTTTGCAGTTTACTACTGTCTGATACTTTGATGGAAATGCACTTTTGTTTACAGATGGACAGAACTCATTAAGTTCAGCCCTGGTGTAAAATTTTTAAGGCTATTTATTTTCAAATTGGGATCTTAAAATTGAACTGAAAATTAGTAGGACTTTGCTTACTCTGGAGCTTTTTGATCTATGATTTAATTGTCTTCTCTGTGTGAATACGTTATGCTGAAATAAACTGTACTTTACTAGGCAACCATAAAAGTTGCATTGTCGGTTTTCCTGATTCAAGTACAATGTTTCCTGATATTTGAGAGGAAATTCTACTGTGAATGTGTGCACTGTGGATGCAGTAGTTATGCCAAGAAAGGAAGAAGTGCCTGAAGGACTTTTTTTTCCCCTTAATGTTCTTATTTTTATTGGTGCTGTGCCCAAGAACAGGCTATCCTCCAAACCTACAGGTGTGTGAGGAACAGACTATGAAGTTACATTCTGCCTATTATTTTTGTGTTTAAAATAAACTTTCTACTGTTGTTGAAATGTGTCAGTTGAAGTATTGCAGTTAAAAACAATACTGGAGTGTCGTTGTTTTGAAACAGTGTGTCCCCAGAGCTTTGTTAAAGCCTTGATGTCTATTGTTTCCTATTTAGCTTTTATCAAGTGGTGATTTTATGCAATGGCATCAAGCCACAGTTCTTCACCAGTGCCTCAGTCAAACAGCAGTGATGCTTTCTTTAAAAAAGAAATGGACGCCACGAAACGCTTTCGCCCTGTGCAGTCGCTGCCTGATGTGTGTCCCAAGGAACCCACAGGTAACGTTGGTGTGCAGGGAGAGGGAGAAAGCAGCTCCATTTGCTGAACCATTGGCAACCATCCACTCAGTATTTCTTGTGTACTGGGTGTATTGTACTAAGCCATAGTCTTACTTCCAAGCAGGCTGTAATTTGCTTTATACCACCCAGCGTCCCTTTGGAGCAATAGGAGGGACTATTTGCAGCTTGTTTTAAGATGTTCCCATTGTAGGTGGGGTTTTTGCTTGCATGATTCCACATTACAGCTATGATCTATGCTCCATATAAGAGGGTGCAATCTGTCAGAGCCTGTAGCAGATGTGTCCAGTGTGCTTGGAGTCTGGCTGCATTCCTTCTGGGAAACATCCCAGCTCTTCTGCAGGAGGAAGCAAGTGACCTGTCTGTAGTACTGTTGCAAATCTCTTGCTGTTGTTAAACCAGATTTTGGTCCCGGTTCCAGCTGTTGTGTTGCACTGAAGCTTAGTTTGCACAAAGGAGTACGTGGAATGGGATCTTAAGAATTATGACGTCTATTGCTAACGAATTGCAGCTGTCATTCTGATCAAGATCAGATTATTAGAAATATGTTTGTGGTTGTAATTTTTTTCTCCTCATTAGAAGCTAATGTTGTTGAGCTAAATCTATTTAATAAGTGTCAATACACCATTTCTGTGTTCAGAACTTAAGTTGGTTAATCTCATAGATGGAATGCAAGGTGAAGTGTTGCAGAAGGAGAATATCATCTTTTGCATAGATAATTCTAATCCAATATGTAACTGGTAAAACATGGTTTGCTTAAGAACCACATTTTAGCAAAAGCTACGGCCTTGTTTCTCACCCTAACAAACTGTCTTGTCTTTTGTGCTGCAGGCAATCCCAATAACTTACGTGACAGCCCATCTCTAGTTGCGGATCAGCAAAGATGGACTATTTATCATTCCAAAGTCAATCTCCCAGCAGCACTAAATGATCCTAGGTTAGCAAAAAGGGAATCTGATTTCTTTACAAAAACATGGGGAGTGGACTTTGTGGACACTGAAGTCACGCCTTCATTCTACCTCCCACAGATCACCAAGGAACATTTTGCATTATACCAACAGGAAATCACTCCGGTAAGAACCCCTGATTAGGTGCACATAGTCCTAGGGACCAGAAAGAGATCCTTCTTCTAATTAGGTTGTCCCTGCTAGTAGCCCCTTGTACAGTTAGCTGATAATTTGCTTTTTCAGTGTTGGTTGGGTCTTCATTAGACATTTCTGGTTTTATAATCTCAGAACCCATTGTGTGGAAAATGCTTTCTGAATTGTCCTGAGGCAATTTCATGTTATTTTTAACTTCTGAGTACTGAACTCCGCACCAGGGCTTGCAGTTCATATTTATTCTTTTTGATTGTTAATCCTTTTTTTCCTGTAAGGATTGTTTAAGGATTGGGCTCCACAATGCAACATGGCATTCTCAGACCTTTGGATCAAATGACTACATGCTGTGAGGGTTGGAGATATTTTTTGAGAATCTTCAATCTAAACATTGAAACATTTATACATGAACTTCTTAAACTATAAATAGGCCTATTATCTTGATGATTTCTTTTGTAACAGGGAAGTGTAAGCTACATCTAAGGACACCAGGACCAGTAGGAGACTTCTACAATCTCTTAAAAATACAAGTGTCAGTAAGTATGTAGTATTCCTTTTTTTTTTAACTGAAAGAACGTGTAGAAGTCTCCCGCTGTTTTCTGCTTCCTTGGTTTGTAACTTCCTTATTTTTTTGCTGGTTCAGGATTAGCTGCAGGAAGTGTTATTTGTGTAATCATAGTTAAAGACTGTGGAAGTGAGTTGTCTACAACGGAACTATTGCCTTTAACTCACATATTCAGCATTTTAAATGTTTTAAGATTTCATCCTTTAAAATTAGTACTTCATGCAGTGACTGCTAAATGAAAGAAGATTTTGGAACTGAGCTGTGTAGCTTCTAGCAGAAATCTAGTTAACATTGGTATTCTTTAGAAATAGAATTTCTCACCACTGTGGTCTCTGGTGGTGTTTAAAATTCGAAACTCAGCATGATGAAACAAGATACGTGGTTTCAGCAAGGTACTCATTAGTAATGTGTGCAAGTAATTTCTACTTTGATCCAATTTGATTTAGCAATGAAAAAGGATTCTTTGTGTGTGTGATTTCTGGATTAGTCATCAAATAAATGTTTGTATATGTAATTACAATTGATCTGTGATTATATATCATTATATGGAGAGGTTATTACACCTCTTCAATAACTTCTGTGTTCATTTTCTCTTGACATGTAAAGATAGAGGAAAAAAACAGCACATCCACTATAGGTTGAAGTTTTTGGTACCTTTCACCTGGACAAGCTTTGTCTGAGCTTATAAGAGGAAGAAAATACTGTGAACTTGCCAGAATTTATTTGCATAATTCAGTTGGATTTCACTGAATGTTTTGCTTCAAATTAAAAAGTTCTGGGTTTTAAGCGTCAGAATAATTCTTTAATATATTTTCTCTTCTACAGAGAGAGAAAGTTCATGAAAGATGCAAGAATGTTTGTACTCCTAAAGATACCTTTGACAGGACACTATTACACACTCACGGTACAGTCAAAGTCTCCTTTAATCGTTAAAAAGTGGTGTCTTTTTGTATCAGTATGTTATAACATCAGTAGCAAGTGTTATGAATGTTACTCATTATTGATTCTATAATGTACTAATTGTCTCTGTTACTTGCTTGAGATCTTCATGTACAATAATAGGTAATGATTTCCTTGAAATAATACTTGAAAACTCAGACATGGTAGGCTTAGAAGGATTCATGACCACTGCTGTCATTTTATAGGTCAAAATGCTTGTGATACCTGCTTTTAAACATTTTCTTGGCATGTTTGCATTCATGGCAGGTCATTGTGGCCCTGGCAGTGTTTTCTTTAACTGCTTTTTATTTTAAGGTCCGTTGAAACTGTTGCATCAAATTTGTAGCAGCTAGTGGCTTAGCAGTGAGGAACTGCGGAGCCATTCCTGTAGCTCTGCCACGAGAGTCAGGTCATGGCTGAGATGGGAAGTGACATCTCAAGATGATCTAGTGTAGACCATCTGCTCCAGCCAGGGCCACCTATGGGAGGACAATGTCCACTTGGGTTCTGAATCTCACAGATGGAAATGACACAATCTGTCTGGGCAACCTGTTTCAGTGTTTTACCACCCTCACAGTAAAAGTACTTCCTTGTGTTCAGATGGAACTTTTCATGTATCAGTTTCTGCCCATTGCCTCCTGTCCTGACACTGGGCACCACTGAGAAAAACCAGCTTTGTGTTCTTTGCACCCCCTCATCACATCTTTAAGCACACTGATCTCCCCTGGGCTGTTCCTGTCTAAACAGTCTCTCCTCCTTGTTTCTTAATCATCTTTGTGGCTCTTGACACGATTCTCTCCAGTATGTCTAGGTCTGTCCGGTGCTGGGGAGCTCAAACCTGCACATGAAGGCTGAATTTCAGGAATTCATGGAAGTAGTTCAGCTAATAGGAAACTAGACAGGAAGGGAAGGCAAGAGGCAAAATAAAAAACGAAAGACAAGCAAAAGGAAAAGAAACACTCAAAATTTGAAGAAAGTTTTTAATACTTATTTTAATTTACTTTCTCAAAAATGTTAGCATGAAAGGATTAATTTATCCGTCCTTGTTTGATAAGGCTTATCTATTTCAATGTCTACAGGTAATACAGCAAAAAGGATGCAGTAGTTTACTCCTTTTGATCAGATTGTTTCAGTTGACTTTCTTCCTCCTATTCTGTGCAAAAGGAAGCCCTTCTGCAGGGTTTCTCTGTATTGGTGTTACTTTGGAATAGCTGTTCCAGAATGAGTCTGTTTGTGCTGCATACTGCAAAATCAAATTCTTCAGTCTTAGCTTAATCCGTTTTAAAAGAGTCTGAGTGTTTTTAAAACCAAAGTAACTGGGAGCTCCTTGGGTAGCTGGACAATTCCTCATAGAAGCATCATTTGGTAAACTGAAGCTCGTGATTTTCCATCATTTCTGCTGTTATTGTTTCTTGTCTTCCTCTAACACCATCCCACAAGACTTGGCCTTTTACTTCTGTAAGAATTGGTCTGACCAAAGGCTGAGGACAGCAGGATGATTCTGAGGTTGCCTTTTGTATTTTGATACAAATAAAGTAAGAAACAAATGAAGTAAAAACCAAAGAGGTGAGAGCAGTGTGGGAGCTGATGCTGAGGTAGCACTTGCCATGTTTGTCAGGGGCAAGCAGACTGTCCAGCAGAGATACAGGTTTGATGCTTTTAAATTCCTCAAGTATTTTGTCCTCCAATGTGCCCCCTCTTCAAAATGCACACTAAAGTAATGAGTAAGGGTGGGATAGGGGATTTTGGCTGAACCTCAAAAGTCTGAATTTGCCTTTTCTTCAACTTCTGCTAGGGTGTAATGAATGAACTCTTTTCCCAGCTCAACTCCCTCAGCCTCTGCAATTGTCAGGTCAGCTTACTCCATGGGAATTACTGCTGCTGTGCTGGTTGCTCAGTGTGCTTGGGACTCTGGCCCGAGCCCTTGTTCATCGTTCTTGGCAGTCTTTGTGCATCCAATCTCCAAGTGCCGTGCAGAAGTGATTATATGGGCAGCTTCAGTCTGGAGCATTAAAACTGGGGTGATATTAGAAGGACCTTTTACTGGGCCTTGCCAGTGCACTAATGAATGTGAAGTGCTAAGCGGACTGCTTTGTATGACAAACACTGACACTGCCAAAACAGCCAAGTGCAAGCTCCTTTGAGTAGTCTGAGCTTGAGACCTGAACTGCAAAGGACAAAAGAGCACTTCAAGGAATCAGAGTTTTTCAGGTTGGCAGGGACTTCAGAAGGCCTTCAGTGCAATGGCCATCTCAAAGCCAGTTCAGCTGTGAGGTCAGGCCAAGGCATTCAAAGCTTTACCATGAAAAATAGAAATATCCAGAAGATACGTACAAATATATGTCCAGAAAATTTCCAAAGTACCCAGCCCTTTTGGGCAGCCTGCTCCAATGCTTGATTGTCCTCATGATGGAAAAGGTTCTCCTGGTGTTCAGTCAGAAGGTTTCATTTCAATTTGTAACTCTGTTCCCTCTCTGTGAGGAACATGCCATCATTGTCTTGATAACTTCCTCCTGTTCATGGGATTCACTTGTTCAAGGGAATTGTTTCCCATTGTTTGCTCATGAATGACTACTTGTGTTTTGTTTAATTTTAGATAAATCCAGGACAGATCTGGAACAAGTACCTAAGGTATGGCTTCTGCGCACTCTGTTGTAAGGCTTCCTCACATGAAGTGTTGAATATATGCATGTACTCTGTTCTTTGTAGAAATTCTGTCCTCGCTGATGACTTGAGTTGATTCTCAAGAGGATCTGTAGTGCTCAGAATTTAAAAAGACTAAGGATGATTTGCTTTGTCATCTTCTTTCTTCTTCTTTCGGTGGTCTCAATTTTTCTCTTAAAGTATAATACAAATACCATTATTTTTTTCATCTTTAAATAAATGAAGTTAAGACCTCAGAGCTGAGCAAAACTGGCCATTGTAGGAGGAATGGAAGACTGGAGAGTTTGAGAAAAGCTTGAATATTGCCTAGTGTACAACTCAGCTTTAGGTTTAACTACTTGAGTCCTTGATCTGAGCTCTCTTGCATATAAGCATGCAGTGTACATGATGTGGGTTTTGTGTCAGATTGACAAAAGACGCAACTCCAGATTCCATTTTAGTCCGAATAATTTTTTTCTAGGTACAGTAAGAAGTCAGAGTGTTAATATGGGTCAGCATCTCTGTGCCAGTTGTGTAGGCTGCGACTTGAGTAGCTGTCACTGCAGTGTTTAAAGTCCAGGAAACAAGAATGCTTGAGTGTGGTGTGATGCTGCAGTCTGTGTTGAACCTTATAAAATTATACTTCATAAATAAAAGGATTTTACTGACTGCCTGTAAGCTCAAGGTTTTGTCAAGTATAAATAATGTTATCAGACTGAATTCAGACTGATAGTTCTCCAGGAGGTGTAGTTAATGTTACACCTTACTGCCTCTTCTTGTGCTGAGCATGTTTGCTGCATCCTGCTGAAGGAGATCAGCTAAAGGAGGCTCTGCTCCTTCCCAGACAAGACTTGCTGCACCCTGACAGCTGGCTGGATCATCAGCCTGGTAGAAGCTGTGGCCCCAGGAATGAGCAGATCAGCAGCAGGATGCCCTCGTTAGTGAAGAAGCTTTGCTCAGATTCTTGAGAGGGCCCACCTGTGCGTCAGTGCTGCACGCTGAGGGTGTTTAGGTCATCTCAGGTGATTGAATATACATGTGATTTTGGACTGTGACTTCCACTTTCAGGAAGATAAGACTTTGTCAGATCACACAAGCTTTCGAAGTGTAAAGTACTTTGGTTGTAAGGTCTGGAATGAATTTGTTTGCCTGGATAAATGAAAATCTGGATTTTGAAATCAACAAATAAGGCCTCTGTTAGCTTAATGAGACAGGAGATGTGTTTAACTGGGGCAAGAAATGTAGGGGTGAGTGAGGCACATTTATTTCTTTTGTTTTTCTGTTTCAGATTTTTATGAAACCAGATTTTGCCTTGGAAGATTCCTTAACATTTAATGCCGTTTTACCATGGTCTCATTTTAGTACCGCTGGTGGAAAAGGAAATCGTGATGCAGCTTCCTCCAAGTTACTTCAAGAAAAGGTACAACTTCTACACAAGTTGTGGTTATCCATCAGTGCTGAGTGCTGGTGGATACTATGAAGGAACTCCATGGCTGCTTTTGTGTAGTGTTTCTTGAGGCATTATTGTGGGCTTTGCTATCTCTCATTTTACATCAGGCTGCAGGTTGTTAGTAAATCATGCAGGAAGCATCCTACTGAAAGAGAACTTTTTTCCCTGCTCAATAAATCTATCAAATCTGGAAAAAAAGAATCTATATGTGATGTAACAACTGGCTCTTCATGACAGCTGTAACTTACTGAAACAGGTCTATATTGAGAACTTCAGAGGTGTGGAGTAGTTTTAACTTAGGGAGGAAGAGCAGTTCCGTGAGGAGGGAAAGCTGGATTGCACAGGTTGTACACTGTGTAAGACTGTTATTTTCCAACATCTCAGGAAAATTTCAGATTCAAGGCACTGTGATTTCTATGCTAAAAGCAATACTAAATCCTACTGGGTTTGTATTTTAGGAGATTCCTCTTCTGTTGTCATCTGCACTTATCTGTAGATGCTGAAGAGTTTTAGCAGAGAAATTTTCCAGCTTTTTTGCAGCATTCTGTGAGAGCTCTGTGTTTCTCATGAAAGCTATGAAAACACTGCTACGGGTTTTTGTAAACTAATTCTTTATCTTTGCGCCTGGAGTCTGTTGTGCAGTGTTGTTATGGTATACTGAAGATATATTTTCAAATGGGAGTTGTATAGTCTCCACCAATCATTCTAGGATGTGGCTGGTCAAAGAACCAATAACCTCCTGTCATCTTTGGGAACCAAGTTGTATAAATCAATTTAGAATTAATTAAATAACGCCATTTTCTCCTGATCTCAGATTGTGTCGTTTCTCGCCGTTCACGGTACAGCAGCGACATCGATCTGTTTTTGCATTTCACAAAGGAGAACGTGAAAGCAGAGGTGTTTCTTTCATATTGGAAACATAAATCTCTTCTTGGTCGTTTTTTTTCTTTTTTTGTCAGTTATGTAGTCATATTATAGAAAATCTCATTATGAGTCATCTTTACAGTACAAATACCCATAAAATGCTTTTAGAAAATCTGAGTAATTTTGGAGTCTGAGGTACATTAGGAAAAAAACAGCAGGAGATCGTCTGGAAAGTGTTTCCAAATTTCTGGGAATTAATCTTCCTGTTCTTCTGCCAAGTCAGGAGGAAGAGACAAGCTCTGCTGGAGGCTAACTGAAAGGTTCATTATTAGGTTGTCCTCCACACCTAAAGTTGGAGGAAGGCTTCTTTGGAGTTTTTTGAGGCAGTTGCTGTCTGAAGATGAAAAAGCAATGTCTGGCATATGCTGTGAGCTTCCTAAAGTGTGCCTGGCAGCAGCAGGATGGACACTCAGAAAGGACTTGTGTTGAAGCAGACCCAGCGCCCTCACTGATGCAGAGGAGTGGAAACACTGCTTCATATGACTGAGCCCAAATTTTTTGTTTTACTCTTTAAAGGCTCTGAAGTACATGAGGCTTACACTAACCACGTGTAAATATGCACCCTGCTGCCGTAATTGTCCCTTGCTCCAGGCACCATTTTCCAACAGGATTTTGAAAACCTCACCTTAAGCAGATGTGCTTACAGCCTTTTGGACTGCTGTTGATCTACTTCAATAATTTCCCTGTGATGTTTTTTTTCTTCCTTACCTCCTCCCATGTGTTGCCCTACATTGGGACTGTAAGCTCTGTGAGGCAGGTACTGTTTGCTCTGCTTGTTCTGCCTTGTTTAGCATAGTGAAGGGACCTGGGGCATCTGGTTGGTACAGTCACATAAATAGTTGTTTGTAATAGCCCTTTCTCTGATCCCTGTGTCAGAGTCTGTCTTGGCTTTCCCTGTGGCTAGGTGTGTCACAGCTGGTTGGTGGAGGATGTTGTTGATTAAATTAGATGTGAACAAAAAAGGTGGGTTTGCATATTATGTAGATCCCTAGTGTCTCCATAGAAGGCAGTATGAAAGTAACTCTAAGAAGGAAACATTATCCCGCTGAGTTCCTTTCCATCTCTGGTTGGCCTTTTGGAATTCAGCAGGAGGTTTGAATGCTTGGCACCTCTGAGAAACCAGGTCATCTGAGTGTTAACATTCAGATGAGCATCCTAAAGCCTCAGTCCTTGGAGTTTGCATATTCAGCATAAGCCAGACCACAGAGCTGTTACAGTCAAAGAATGAGGCCAAGGCAGTGGTCTAGTAACTGTTGGACATAGAGAATCTGAATTTCAGGTTCTGAATGTGTAGGTGTACTCTGTTTCTGGGAATCCCACAGTGCCAGCACACAGGAAATAGGTTTAGTCCTAATTCCAGCTGGTTGGCAAAAGTGCATCTGCAGCCAGAGATGCCCTGGAGATTTCCCTACAAAGAAGGCACTACAGCTTGTTAAATAAGCAGAGCCATTCCAGTGAGGTGTCATCAAGTACAGTGGCTGCACCTTTAGCAGCTTCAGTGACCCAAATTTCATAGAATATTTGCATGTATAAATTGTTGCTTGCAAGCCAGTGTCCAGAGCTGTCTCCTGATTATTGTCCATATTCTGTGGCCAGTGTGCAACCATGTGGTAAAAACCTTTGGGTATTTTAGATTTATTTGCTTTCCTAACGTTTTATTTTCAAGCAGGAAAGGCATCAAATCAGCCTTCCCATGGTGATTTTGAGTTAATTTAAAAAGAAATTATTAAACCACAATGACAAAGGGATTTAATTTTTATTAGCAAAATTTCCTCGTGATACCATAAGACAAATACCCTGAAAGTGTATTTGCATGGTGATAAAGCTTCCAGGTCATAAAAATAATGTTGGTTTTTCCTCTTCCCTCTTCTTCCCAGCTGAGCCATTATCTGGACATCGTGGAAGTCAATATTGCTCATCAGATTTCTCTCCGCTCAGAAGCATTTTTTCATGCAATGACCTCTCAGCATGAGTTGCAGGACTACCTCAGGAAAACCTCCCAGGCTGTAAAATTGCTTAGAGAGAAGATCTCTAAAATTGATAAAGTAATGTGTGAAGGATCGCTTCGAGTTTTAAGACTGTCACTCACCAGAAATAACTGTATAAAAGCATACAATAAACTGAAGCTAATGGCTACTGTACACCAAACACAGCCCACAGTACAGTTGCTGCTCTCCACTTCGGAGTATGTTGGAGCTTTGGACTTAATAGCAACAACACAAGAGGTGTTACAGCAAGAGCTTCAAGGTGTTCACAGTTTCCGGTAGGTCACCATGTAGGAAGTACATAAAATGCAAGCAGAGCTGGAATGTGTTGAGCACATTATGTTGGCTGAAGGGATTTGTTCTGCCTTTGTTCATTCATTCATTCTTAGAGGACCTAATGCAGAAGGTATAAAATGTAAGCGTGACATAAGCAGTGTGACTAATGTCTTTGCCAGAGATGGTGGTTTTTTTGGAGTGGGACGAACTTTTGACTTTTAAATGCTTTGTCCTCTGTTCTGGTTTACGGATGTTTTAGGGGTGCAGAGATGAGAGCCAAGCTGTGGCTGGACTTTCATCTTGCATGGCTCGTAGCTGACAGCTGGGAGGTGTTTTCCACGTTGGGGTCTGCAATCCTCCTGCAGGCAGCACCCCAGGGATGGGTCCTTGCTACACAGCTCTGCCCTGGGCCTGTGTCTTTAGTGACTGACCTGGTCTTGAGTTGTTAAAGGAATATGCAAGAGTATTAATACAGTAGAATCCTTTTAGCTGATGTAAAACAAGCCATCATAAGATACAGATAGTTTAAAAGTCTTGTGTGCAAAGCTGCCAGTGTGGCATGATGCTGGCAGAAGTAGTGTGTGGTTGAACCAGCTCCAAGGCTTGCATCAGCCAGCTGAGGAGCTGTGTGCTAAGTTTTCTAAGTTGATGCTGGGTGAGGGGTGGTTTGTTTAGAGCTTATGTGGTTCCTGCAGCCCAGTGGTCCACAGTTTGCATAATGAAAGCATGGTTGTTGCTCAGTAACTGTAGCATGAATGTTCAGAACTTTATATAGTTACTGTTCTTGTCCATCTGTTCTGTCAACTTCCTAACACCCCTTCTGGCTAGTTTGGAAAAACACTCAAATTTTATGTAGAAAAGATCTCAGGAAAAAGTACTAGAAATAGTATAAAGAATGAAAAAAAATGTAAATGAGCTAATAAATTACTGAGATAAAGTTGCTCTAAGTGTTTTTATTAAAATCCTAGAAACAGACCATTTAAAAAGTGTAGCTTGTCTCTCTTCAGACACCTCAGTGCAGTTTGTCCTCTCTACTGTTCCTGCTGTCAGCCACTTGATTCTGGTGCATAGCCCTTGACTGAGTCACCTTTGTATTGACCTTGGTGACAGTCTGTGCAGTTCTGCAGCCCTGTGACAGCATCATTCAGTGTCAGCTGTATTTTGCAGCTGGGTAACCTGTGTGATCTGTCAGCAGAGAGTGCAATTCTCTTGTCATTGTGGTAGATACACATGATGTCCCAAGGATGTGCTGTTGTTTCAGAATTGCCCTCAGGTGTGGAACATACTTGCAGGTAGATAATCATCTTGTCTGTGAAGAATAATTTCTATGAGTAAAGCTTAGCTGGTTTTGGGAGAGTTACAGACAGTGACGTGATTGGGAAATGTCCCCTCTGCTTTGGACAGTAAAGGCTCAGAAAGGTGAGTTAAGGGCTCCCTGAGTCATGTACCCCACCAGAAATGCAAGTGCAGTTGAGAAGCCCAGCACAGTTTGCAAGTCTCAAAATGGCCTGTGTATATAGTTTGTGTGAGGAAATAACGTGCAGTGGAAAGATGGAAGTCTTGATAAAACTTCTCAGTAGAATGTTGTGTTTCTAAAAATAAATAAAGTTTTTAAAAATATAAATTGATGGCAAGCACATATACTTCAGCTTTTCCCAAGAGATACCAAAGGGATCTTCTTGCTTTATTCTGAGCAAGAATGATGCAGTTGTCAAGTGAGTTAAATACCTTATTAAAATAAATCTATTTTAACAAGAGATGAACTTCTAAAGCAATAACCCATTTTATAAATAATCACTATTTTTTTTTACTAAATACCTGATGCAAAAAAAACCCCAACAGCTTGTTGTTTCTACAAGCCATGGCAGCTTGTAGAATTCGGTGTTTTAAATTGAGTCATGTCAGAATCATTCAATATAAAGCAGTAAGAAAACTACTCAGA
Source organism: Struthidea cinerea (assembly GCA_013397865.1). Classification (NCBI taxonomy): domain Eukaryota; kingdom Metazoa; phylum Chordata; class Aves; order Passeriformes; family Corcoracidae; genus Struthidea; species Struthidea cinerea. Next base: position 55,350 of record VZTI01001011.1, on the reverse strand, counting down.
TCTTCAATTAATTTTTCCCTTGTCATACTCTATGCAGAGAAAAATGTTGTTTGTTTCTAGTTGTAACAGAAAAGCGAAAAAAACCGTAAAGGTTGTGTGAAGTAACTCATTGGTGTCTTTAATCTAGATTAATGTCAATAATTATATGTGTCAGTTGTAACTGCTTGCTTCTGCAGTAGGATAGAATTAAAGTTTTAGAGCTCTAACCTTTTCAAGTTCACCCTTTTAATTTTACAAAAAAAAGCTAATGTGTTAAATAACTTACAAATATGTGAAAACACTTTCTGTGTTGTTTTCACAGTCCTTGTTGGGGTGATGGAGATACAGTGACCTTGTTTGTGGGGGGTTGTTTGGTTTGTTTTTTTTTGGTTTGGTGTTTTTTGTTCTGGGTTTTTTTTTGCAGAGGTATGCTGGCAAACTACGCTTTTATGGTATTTTGTACAGTAAAACACAGATACATGGAAAAACAGTTCTCATTTGCGTATTTTAAAAGAAGTTTTACCCTGCACTCATCATTTTACGTGATAGAGTTGTCATATTCAGTATTCATTGAAGGCATCTGATGTGTGAGTGGTACTTGTTAAGAGATAATTACCAAGGTGTTCTGCTGGAGTGTGAATTAAGGTTTGACTTGTTGCTGCGTGTTCAGGTTGGATTTTTATGGCTGCTAGGGGCTAAAACCTTTTGGGCTAAGTGGTGAGGGCAGGTGCTGGGAGTTGTTGTTGGATGTTCCCATAGCTGGGGTTTGAGAGGACAGGTTTTGGTGTGTTCCAGTGCAGTTCAGCACAGGTACAGAAATAATGTACCAAGGAGCATCTTCATGCTTACCTCAGTAAGAGCCTTTGTGTGGTGGCTCTTAGTCCTACAGTCAGTTTTGCAACTCCAGTTATTACATTGCAAATAATAATAATCTTTAGGGTGTTTTCCTGTGGTGTTTGTTCTGAAATGCCCACGATGCAACAGGCTTGGATTTTCTACAGGCTTAAATTAGATATTTGAAATATGCCTGCTTTGTCCATTCCGATGAATGAATGAACAGCAGTTATCCCTGGTCATCTTGAAATTAAAATAAATGAATTAATCTGCTCAACTCAGATCCAGCAAGATTCATTGACTTCAGCTCAGTGCTGGCCATGTGGATTTCTGCAAAGAGGAGTTACCAGGAGTCACTAGCTATGACAGCAGAGGGTCCAGCTACACCAGCAGTGAATGAAAGCCATGTTCATCCTCCCCATTTTGTATCCAGGCTTATCTAAAATATCACAGCTCCTCTTAGTTCTCATTTACAAAGTGTCTGTGTTTGTTTGTTTTTGGTAAAGAAAAAGCAGTCTGATTTTTACAGATATTTGTCCCCAGCTGTTAGTGCAAGTTGAAAATGCTGGAGTGTTTGACATCACTGAAGTTCCCACTTTTAAAGAGTGGTTGACATTTCTGATGTGAGAAATTCCCTTGTGGTTATATGTGACAACAGTCTGCAAAATATGGTTTAAAATCTCCAATACATGGGAAAAACATTTTTCCTTTAGAGTAGCAAAAAAATGGCAAATTTAGAAACTCTTTTGTGTTCTCTGAAAGCCATCCTGTCATGTAATGCTATTAATGCATCTCATGTGAATTTAATATATGGCCACATCAAAAGCTCAAATGTTTGAATTAGAAGAACTCGTGGACTGATGATCTGGGGAACTCGACAAGCAAAAGAATACTGACCAGCACTGAGTATTCTTAGTTCTGGTTCACCTCATTGGGCAGAGAGGTACTTGGCACCTTCCAAAAAGGAAAAAAAAAAAAGCCCTACTTCCAAATTTTATCCTCTATCAATATTCAAGTCCATATGTTTTGGTGCAAGGTGACAGTGCCTCTGAAAAATGCATGATTTCAGCTACTCTGAGGAGTGAAAGACTGGAGCCTCCCATTAAGCCAGCGTTGATTGCATGGAAATTTCCTGCTGGGTGGTTATTTTCTTCAACTGTGAACTAATGATTCGTTTTCAGGTTGATTATTTAGCTCATATCTCAACGGCTGTTTTTCTCAGGCATCTGGGCTCACAGCTTTGTGAACTGGAAAAGCTGATAGATAAAATGATGATTGCAGAGTTTTCAACTTACGCTCGCAATGATTTAAATAGACCCCTAGAAGATGATTGCCAAATTCTAGAAGAGGTATGTCTGTTATTGAAATAAACTCTCATGAATATGTTTGCATCTTTAACATACTTAATTAGCACCAACTAATTCACTCAGGTCCCTAGTAGCAACACTATAATTTCAGACTATTTATCTTCTCATCCACACCTCTCCCCGCCCCTTTATTTTTGTGCTTGATAAGATTAAATAATTCTAATTAAACTCAGAACTGCAATCCAGGCCCACTTTATTTTTTCAAAATAATCAGTTCTCTTTTCTCTGATTAAGTGTGTACTGAGTTCACTTCATGAACCTAAGCATGTAAATGGAAAAGAACATGGATTCTCATCGACTTGGTTGTAAATGGAAAAGAACATGGATTCTCATCGACTTGGTTGTAAAATTTCAGTTTTGCCATGACAGCTGATATTTGCTTGTTGTTCTCATTCCGTCTCCCCATGCTTTTATGGGTACTTATACCAATCATATGGTTGCCCTGAATGCATGCTTCATTCACAGTATATATATAGATATATATTCCTCATTCCTCGGAAGATCATAAACACATGAAGATTAGGCTACTGTGGTTGCTTTCTAGTCCAGAAAAGGTTTTTCTGTATTTTGCCTGTAGGGCTCTTCAGTAATTGCTGGAGCCTATGAGCTGTTCGGCCTTGTTTAACCCATTTCATGAGATGCAGTGGTTGGCAGCAGCACTGCAGTACTCCCGTTGCTGCCCTGTGGTTTCTTGCCCTCCGTGCTGCAGCGTGCCAGCCTCTCACTCGGGCTGTGCTTAGCGTCAGTCTTGCTCAGGGTCGGAAACTCACTCGTGGTTAGAAATATCCACAGGTTTAAGCACATGTGAACGAGCCCAGTTGAGGAATTGGCAGGAAAGGGGGTGGGAGAAAGAGACTCAGCTGTTATTGCCACTGGGAACTTTTTTTGTATAGGCAAAGCTTGGCATTAGTCCGGAGGAACTGGATTGACCTAAATGCTGTTCATTGTGTGCTTGATATGTGAACTTTCTTACTGCTGTGCAATTTCTTAAAATTGTTTCTTGTCTTCACCTTGATAGTTTTCTTGTGTGGTTTTTTGTTTGGTTTTGTTTGTTCTTTTTTTTTTTTTTAAATTTTCCTTTTCCTTGGTAGGAGAGACTTGTGTCTCTGGTATTTGGACTTCTAAAACAAAGGAAGCTAAATTTTTATGAAATATATGGAGATGAAATGATTAATACTGCAAAGAATATAATTAAACAGGTAAGACAAACATTTCTAATGTATCTGACAAGCTTTCCTCTACCCCTTGCAAATAATTTTTTTAATCGTTAAGAACAGCTCTGATGAAGTTTTTTGGTGGCTGATGGTCTCTCAGTTAGAGCAGCTGAGCTTGCAGACATCTAAGGGCTCCCTGAAGCACAGAGGTCTTTACAGAGAAGACCTTTTGGAAGGTGTAGGTAACATAAGCTCCCTGTTTTCTCTGTAAAATTGTTCTGAACTTTCATTTCTCTTAACACATGGCTCTCCCAAATAGTAGAGTTGTGTCATAACACTATATTTCATTAAAAACCCACACCAAAACAAACACTCCAAAACCACACTAAAAACCTCTCCCCCTCCAACGTTCTGTAAAACAAAACCCTTGAGTTCTTGGTGTAAATACATAAAAGAGAATCAAAGAACTTGCCAGTTTAAACAAATGAATTCCCAGTAAATGGTACAGAAAATATTGCTTGCCTTAATGTTAGCACAGGCACATGATAAAAGGTTGGAAAATATACTTGCCTTCTTCTGAGAGAGCAAGGTGAAGTAATGGAGAAGGTAGAAGTTCTTACCTTAAAAAAAAAAACTTAAATTAAGCCCCAAATCCTTTTCTGCGTTGGTGTGGTGGTTTGCCGTTTAGGGCAGCGTATCTTTCAAGCCGAAAAGCTTTATTGATAAAACCAGCTGAAACTGAAAGGCTTTATTGATAAAACCAGCTAAAACCAATAATTGAACACAGTTCAGATTACTTCTTTGGGGGAAATACGTTGGCTAATTTGGATAGGGACATGATGGCTTTTGTTTGCAAACAGAGCTTAGGTTGAAGTTAGAGTGTGTGTTTGGTACTTTCCGTTTTACTCATCTTGTTTGTTTGCATGCATTTGTGAGAATATTTTGTAAGAACGTTTTTTTTCCCTAGAGATAGGTGATAATTTCAAGAGTTATGATCTGATGTGCTATGGACTCCCTCTGATTTGTATCTCAAAGGCTGGGAGATAGGTGCTGGGTTGGGCATGTCCTGTCTCACAGGACAGTCTGCAGTTCACAGCTGCATTGTGAACTGGGTTGGGAACCTAGTTTTTAAAAGTTCGCATTTTGGGTTTTTTTAATACTGTTATTTGAAGGGTTTTGTTTTAAGCCAGACTTGGCTGCTCCAATCCCTTTCACTTTGCAGCCCCATGGTTCTGTTGATCTGGTTGTGCAGGGTGGGGATAGACCCATATTGCTAGTAAATTAAAAAAAAAAAGGAATGAATGAGTAACACCAGGATAAAGCTGTTCATCTGCCTGGCAGTCTCCACTGGCTTTTCACTTGCCTCTATCAGCAGTCGTAAGGAGACTTTTTTTCCCCTTTAAATTCTTTGTTTGGTCATATGATAGACAGGTAGCACACCCTGTTTTTCTGCTCAGTCTCAAAATGCTTTTGCCATTCTGCTGGGAAAATTTAAGTTGGATTTCTCAGGTTTCCCCTCTGCGTAATAGTAGACAATGTTTAATCAAATTCCAGTGTAAGTTTCTGTTGTTTAAGGAAAATAGGCAGGATTTGAGTATTTCTGTGTGATTTGTGCAATGCTTTTGTATGGTGGCCCATTGTCTCAGCTCTTAGGGGTACTTTTCCTTAATAAAGGAAACTGTTTTCTTCCCACACCTCAAATGTGCTTCCTCTTCAAATGCATTGCTGGGAAGTTTTGGTCAGTGATTTTTAGTAGCTTTTTGTTGCCAGGCCAGGTGTAAGAGCAGAGGTTTGTAAGCACTGAGCACACCGCATAGTTCAGGAACAAGGTTCTGTTCTTCTTCAGAAGCTTCTGTGCTGACCACCCTTACTCAAAACACAGGTAAAACCCATGTAGCTTGAGGTGCCAGCCCTCAGTCACCATTGGGATTGTACAAACTTGCTTAAAGGCAAGATGAGTTCACACTCTGCTGTTCATTTGTTCAGTTTATTGACTGGCATTTGGGAGAAAAGCCCTTTCTCAGTCTGAGTGGAGTTCATTTGTACCTTGGGCTTACAAGTAATAGGAAAAGAGATCAGTGAAGTGGCTGTAAAACAGTAGATGTGTTTGGAATGAAAATTGATTGTACTGGAGACCTGAAGAAATGCTTCTGCCTGCTAAAGAAGCCTTCTGAAGAAGCTGGCCAGTTTTGTATGCACCAGTTGCTTTGGGAGGTTTCTTTTGGGGTTTTTTTAGAGAAACAAGTTGTTAAGTGATACCAGTATGTCTTTCTTTTCTTATTTTACTTTTCCTTATTTAACTTGAGGATTAATGTGTTTGTTATGAAACTCAGCAGTGGTTAGAAAGAAGCTAAGATCTTCTTTTGTTTTGTTTTTTTTCCCCTTAAAATCTGACAGTGTGTGGTTAATACGGTATCGCAGATAGAAGAAATAGATACAGAAGTGGTTGTTAAGTAAGTATGCAGCCAGATTTTTTTTTTTGTGGTGGGTGGGGATAGTATGTTTTTTAGCATAGATAAATTTACTGTTCTAATTTTTGCTTAAATTTCCCTTTTATTAAGGATTATGCTTCTCTTGCGTCTTAAGACTCTGTTTTTGTCCACCTCTGGGTGGATATTGTGTTTTACTTCTCATTCAGATCCTGATGTTACCTTAAACTTACCTTTGAAATAAATACTAAAATTCTGTGAATCTCACTACATGAAGCATATATCTCTTGAATATATATCCACTTGAAGGCATTCCCTGTTGCCATAATCTGGGACTTTGTAATAAAACATGTCATTAGTTTAAATTCCTCCCCCATAGTCAGGAACAGGAGCTATCCAGAGAGGAGACCAGACAACTTCAGCCCTAGAAATGGTCCATCAGGAATCTCACCAAGCCCAGCAAAGGCAAATGCCAGAGCAGAGATGGAGATGGAGCCAGGCTCCCCTCAGAGTTTGCACAGAGGGCAGTGGGCACAATGTAGAAGATGAGGAATGCCAGTTGAATTTTAGGGAGAATATGTTCCCCATAAGGCTGGTCAGACACTGGAACAGAAGTCCAGAGAAGCTGTGGAATCTGTGTTCTGGGACATGGTCAGGCTTTGACTGTGCAGGGCCCAGAGCAACCCAGTGTAGTTGGACCTGCCTTGAGCAGGGCTTGGCCAAGGCAGCTCCAGAGGTCCCAGCTCCAGGGGCCCCTGCCAGCTTCTGTTTTTTCTGTGGCTTTATGATTCACTTGACTCAGCAAAGTGTTACCCCAAGATAATAAAAATAGTCCAGCTGATAAAGCAAAGTGAGTTGCAGAACCTGCATGGGTTTCATACTCAGATTGGGAAACAGCTGGGCACAGGTGGGCACAGGGTCATTTTTAAACATTGGATATTTGGTCACCATTCTCCAGTGTTTACTCTTCTGCTCTTGGATCCTAACTCTGTATTACAGGGTTTAACTTTTGTTCTATCAATGACTTTTCTGCCCTTTTGCCACAAACAGCTGACTTGTACTTTAATACCAGAAGTGGTCTCATTGCAATGCCTTGCATATTAAGCCTTTAAATGGGCTTAATAACACAGCTTTTTAACGCTTGAAAAGTATTTTAATGTAGGTTTTTTTGTAATTTTTTTTTCCTCCCGTGTGGTTTGTGAAAATGTTATTAACCCCCTCCCTTGTTGGTAACACATACTTATCCCGGGGAAAAGAACATTATGCCCAGGAAAAAACTAAAGGGTAAATGTGAAGCTTTCATTTTCTTGTAGTATGATTGAATTCTATATCCCTCCTTCCCCACTCCACTTAAATTGTGTTGATCATGATTGTTGTTTAGATGGTGTCTGTTGTTTGCCAAGTAAAAGTCTACACTGTTTTCCTTATATTTGCAATTCCATTTAAAGCACGTTTTTTTTCCTTTATGTGCCAGTAGGCATCATGGCCAGCAAACAGTTGCTGTTTGCTGAATACTGCTCTTTTTTTAGGCTTGCAGACCAGATGAGGATGATGAATTTTCCTCAGTGGTTTGATTTACTGAAGAATATTTTTTCTAAATTCACCATCTTCCTCAAGAGAATAAAGGTAAGACATTAATTTACAAAGAACTTCACATAGTTCAAGCATGAAAGGGAATGAAGTTGCTTTTCCATTTGAAGTCTTAAGATGTTGGTTTTGCTTGTAGATTTCAAACTTCTGATTGAAAGAAGGAGATGTGAATATCGGCATCCAGGACAGAAATGTTCAGTGTTGGCAAATAGAGCAGTGGCAAAGAGAATACTTCTTGTTGCCTGATTACTTCTATTCTAAGCTGCTAGGGATTAGGACAGGACTTTTTTACGTACTAGATTGCTCCAAATGAGGTTTCTTTTACCTATCTCAGAAACATCAGATACCAGTTGCCATCAGACAAATGAGTCTGCCTCCAAATACTAATTACACAACAGAAAATAAAGCCAGAATTTAGTTTAATTCTGTGGGCAAAAGAAAATCTCCATCTAGCACAAGCTTGTGGTACTGGGTTTTGGGGTGTTTTTTGTAATAGAAGTTATATTTCATTTTAGGCAACGTTAAATACTATCCGTAGCGTGGTTTTCTTGGTTCTAGACAAGAACCAAAAAACCAGAGACCTGGAGGACGCGTTACAGAAGAACTCTGCTAAGGAGAGCACGGTGGACACCGAGGTGGCCTACCTGACCCACGAGGGGATGTTCATCAGCGATGCCTTCGGCGACGGGGAGCTCCCGGCCGGAGCAGCCGACACAGCCTCCCAAAGGAACACCTCCCCCAACAGCGAGCCCTGCAGCAGCGACTCCGTCTCGGAGCCCGAGTGCACCACCGACTCCTCGTCCAGCAAGGAGCACACGTCCTCTTGCATTACTCCAGGAGGAGTAGAGATGATGTGAGTGAACACCCTGCCTGTCTCCACCTGGCGGTGTGGCCGGAACAAGGGGTGAGGTGCAGGCGGTTGTTTCTGGTCACACGGTGCAAAAATGACTTTGGGAGAATGTGCTTTTTAGGTAGGTGAGGTGTAGTGGCTCTCCCCCTAGAGACTGCCATCAGAGTGCACTGTTCCCAGCCTTTGTTTCATGTATTTGCCTTGTTTTCACCTCCATATGTAGTGGTACAGGGACTGATTTATGTCACTTCTTCCAGAAAAGAGCCACTTCTCCGCTAGTTTTACTGGGGAGGCCACTTATGTAGAAAGCAGGAGAGATGGTGAGTCTCTGAAAGACAGATTGTTTGTCATGCCTTTAGCAGGCAGAAGCATTTCTGTTCCCTGTCCATGTTCCCTATGGTTATTTTTCCTGGGGTTTTATGTTTGTTTGTTTGTTTGTTTGTTTGTTTTAAGCTGGGTTCATGAAATACACCTTGATAAATTCTAGAGAAAAATCTCCTGTTTGTCATCAACCATTTGACTTGCATAAATAAATAAATCCATCTCAGTGCTTCAGTCACATAGGCAGTGCAGCCCTGAGGTGCTCCAGTCTCCAGAGCTCCAACCTTTTGGTGTCCTTTTATGCACCCCTTACTTGTGGCTGCAAGTCAGAGCTGTCTTTTGAAAAGAACCGGGCATAACGTGTGTGGGACTCGGGCATGAACCACTTCAAAAGCCAGCAAGTCTGGATACAGAGTTATATGAAGCAAAACTGAAATACCACATGTTACCCTGCTGAAAGATGGAAGACAGCAAGTGGCCTGCGCTTGCTGCTTGGTCCTTGAGTATCTAAACTTATGTGCTGAAGCAGCTGTTAGTTTTGATAGGGGCCTTCCCCCCAAATCACAATGCTGGCTGAAGGAGATAGATTTAAAATAAATATGCTGTGCATAAAACGCAGGCCTTTGTATGTCTGAACATCTGTTGTGTGCTGGAAGAGAAATGAAATGTGAAGAGGAGTCCAGGGTTACACGGAGGAGCAGGGAAAGGGAAGGGGGTTGGATCCAAACTAGTCTGGAGCACTTTGCCAAGTTTGCTAAAAATATACCATCCAGCTAGATGCTAGATGCTTCTGAGGAGTAAAGTTGTTTCTGAGGCTGGTTGCATAACTTCATTCTAAAATGCACTTGCTTCATCGCTCTTCTGGTTTTGTTTGCACCTTTGCTCTGTGTTTGGAGCAGGCTAATAAAACTGCACGGAACAATGTTAGCCCAGTTGCTGCTCCGTAGTGTCCCGAGTTCTCTCCTCTCACGCTGTCAGTCCCTTGGGCTGGCCCAGAAGATTGTGACCTTCACTAATGGTGTGAACCATGAATGGCAGGGCTGTGCTAAGTGCTGGCCTGAGAGCAGTAGACAAGTCATACAAGGTTTTCTAAAAAGCACCAACTTAAGAGCCTGAAGTCTAAAGAGGTAATAGAATGACAGCCTGTAGATTAAGGCTGGGGGAAGTGCGGAGTATCTATTTTAGGCCTTACACTTGCATCGGAAGAAAAATGCCGTGTTTTATCTGTCATATGCTTGTGATGCTGAAGTGTTACAGGAGCTGGGTAAATTTTAGCTCAATAAATGTTAATTATATTTATTGTATCAGTAGCAGCTATATCTTGTTTACTCTTAGACCATTAATAGCAATTAGAATGCGGATTCAAAAAAAAAGATAAGGATGTGCAATTATGCATTTCCTTGCTTCACGAGCTGACAGGACATTGACAGCAGCTTAGAAGATCCCATCTGTTTAAAGTGACTTTGGTGGTTAACTGACTGTCTGCATTCGACAGTTGCTGCAAGGCTCTTTCCTCCTGTGTGCAAAAATACTGCTTTCTCTATAAACTGATGCTCAACCAACTGCTTCTGTCATTTGTAGGATCAGCGATGACATGAAACTGACTGACCTGGAGCTGGTCAGGCTGGCAAACAATATCCAAGAGTTACTTTATAACGCCTCTGATATCTGCCACGATCGTTCAGTCAAGTTCCTCATGGCAAGAGCAAAGGTGAGGGGCTTGGGTCAGACTGCTGGTGGTGCCTTGAGCTTGGTGAGCATTTGCTTCCAGGTTACTGCTTTAACGAGGGTTCTAGAGTGGTGTCCGTGGTGGGAGTGCAGGAGCTGTTCCTGCTGCCACAGGCTCTGCATGGTAATGCTCAGGGCACACCAGTGTTAACATATGTCATTGTAAGGCAGTGTTGATTTCTTCTACCTGTTTCTTTTTTTGATATTCTGACTTGCTGTCTTTGATGCTTCATGCAGAGAATGCATGTCTGTGACGAGGTAGCTGCTTGCACTGCAGTCTACCCTGTCACCTGTAGGGTTAAATAATGTGCCTCTTAAAACTGCAGTAGCCCTCAGAGATGTGCTGACTAGTTATTTCCTTATGTCTCTGAATTTTTGTGGTGTCTCCTTACAATGGTTTTCTTTGCATGCAGGATGGCTTCCTAGAGAAGCTGAATTCCAACGAGTTCGTTACTCTTTCTCGCTTGATGGAAGGCTTTATCTTGGATACTGAGCAGATCTGTGGCAGGAAAAGCATGTCCTTGAGGGGAGCTCTTCAGAGTCAAGCCAATAGATTTGTGAATAGGTTTCACGAGGAGAGGAAGACAAAACTAAGGTACCTCTGGGCAGACAATCTTTGTGTTCTTCCATGAATAATTTTATGTATCGTATGCCAGCCGAACACAGTCTTTTGTTGCCTAGAACATTAATAAGCTTGTGACACTTTAAAGCAGGGGGTGAAAAAACTGTATTAAACCCCAATTACCAATATTAGACTTTTACTGTTTTCTTAAGTTGATTTCTTCAAACTGGGTTGTTCTCCAGTTACCTAAATAAGGACAGCTATGGCTGCAGAAAGTACACAAGGCTAACACTGAAGGGCAGGATTGCTCTGTTCTAGGGGTTTAAGAATAATTCACTTTCAACTGTTTTCTGAAAAAAAAACAAAACCAAACCACTTGGAGGAACAGCCTTGCCAGTAACATCCATCAAGTCCGTTTGCTCTCATCCATCAAAAGCTGTTAAAATTCCAGTACTTGTACGTTATTTCATTGACAGTGATCTCATAAAGACCTTTATTGCCTGGTGTAGTTTTTGGTCCCCTATGACAGATTGAATGAACAATTTGTGAGATCTCTAGACTAGCACAATGCTGTTCTGTTTTGCTGCTGACAATTGTTGGGCACCTCCTTCTGATGAAGATGACTGACGTAACATTTTGGGCCAGTGGCTTTTTAAAAATTGATTTACAGCATTACAGGCAGGAGAATTGTCAAGATAAGGTATTTCTTTCTCAGCCTCCTCTCTTTTGTGTTTATAACCAGCCTGCTTTTGGACAATGAGCGCTGGAAGCAAGCTGAAGTTCCTGCTGAGTTCCAGGACCTCGTTGATTCAGTGTCAGATGGCAGAATTTCTCTCCCTGAAAAAAAACCAACAGGTGTGTGCCTTGCAGTCCCGCTGTGAAATGAATTTATTATCTGCAAATTCTGCTGTTGAATGTTGATGAACATATTCTGATGACACTCTGGATCTGTGTTTGCTCACTGTCCTCTGGGGGGATGAGAAGAAAGTTGATAGCTGTTTTCTTTTCTTTTTCTTTTTTTTTTTTTTTGCTGTTACTGGTATTGGAATGCCTTCTGCTGAAAGATTATCTGTTTGTATTTTGAAAATACCCAGAAGTGTTAGCACAGGGAGGGAGCTGCCTTTTTATACAAATATTCCCAGTGTGGAGGCTTGCAGTCTCTGCACAAATTCGGTCTTTTCCCACAAGGTACCGCTGAGGAATTGCAAGGGCCTGAGGAGCCACGTGCGTGTGCTCAGCCCTCCTTGTGTGAAACAAAGCCTGCTCCTTCCCACTGCTTCATCTGCCAGTTCAAATGAAAGGCAGCATGCCGTGTGGCTGCTCGTGGAAGGGAAAACTCCTGTTCGTTCAGTGATTTACCTTGCCACAGAAACCTCATTTGACCTCAGAGAAGTCACTTTTTCCTCCTCCTGCCCCGCTTCCCCGTGTGCACAGTGGGAATGCTTAATCTGTTCTTACCTTGTGGGGATACTTGTCCAGGATTGCAGTGATAGGGGGGCAGGGGGGATGTGAAAATCCAGAAGAGGAAGAAAACATGCAAAGAGGGGGAGAAAAATGGCAAGAGATTAGAAGGAAGAAAATACAGTGATGTCATGGTGGAGAAACCCTGACCTCCCAAAAGGAACATAGCAGATACAGAGAGTGTATTAAAGCAATAATCAATCCAGTTATGGAACATAACACCAAAATATGTTCATCAGCCACTGCTTGTAAAATAACCTCCTGCAGCCTCCTTCAAGCAGATAATTTAGCATGAAAAACTGCATCAGTAAGAGCTTCTGTTATGAAGCCTGAGGAAAAAGTGATTTGAAGCTAAAATATTAATATACACAGCAAATCACTTGAGAATGTGTAGTAGAAAACCTAGTGGTTTTTTCTGCCTTTCTTCTATTTTTAACCTGTTGTATTTGGAATTTTTAAGTCCATAATGACTGTGGGACTATGGGCTTTTTTGATCTAAAATCATAGCAGATAATGAAGTAACTTTACGGGTCATAAAAATTATGATGGGTAATCAATTGTCTGATAAATATTGTAAAAGAGAGAAGTGCTACAAAGACTGATTGTGGGTTTTTTTAAACCTTAGCAAGTGAACACTGCATTTTTATAAACAGCATTTTTTGCACTTGTTTTTAGTTCAACTCACTCCTTTTCCTATCTTGCTAAAATGTCTAGCTACTGAAGAAAGAAAGCCAGCTGAATTCCTTATTGTTGAAGGACAAAAATATGCAACAGTTGGGTAAGATGCACTCTTTTCTCTTAGCAGTGGGTTAGTTGGCAAGAACTTTTGAGTAGAACTGTGATGAATACTAACAGCTTTAGCAATCTCATTTAACTTAAAAATCCCTCTCCTTTCATAGACTAGTTTCTCTTTGGTTCCCAACAGTTATAAAATACCACAAACTCTTTGCTACATTAAAATGCTATTTTTTCTCTGAATGGCTAGGCTGAAGTTTATAATTTTACTTGAATTTTTTTTCCCAATTATTTCATGGAAACACACACCTGAAAAGACAGGTTCGTCTTCTGAGCCCACTGTTGCTTCTTGCAATCTCGGTTATCTCTGGCAAAAACTGTGGACTCTTAGAATAGTTTGGGGTGAAAGAGACTTTTAAAGGTTATCTTGTCCATCCTGCCTGCAGTGAGCAGGGATACCTTGCACTAGACCAGGTTGCTCAGAGCCCTATCCAACTTGACCTTGAATGTTTCCAGGGCTGGGGCATCCACCACCTCTCTGGGCAGCCTGTACCACTGTTCCACCATTCTCTTTGTAAAAAATTTCTTCCTTATGTCTAGTGTGAATCTACCCTCCTTTAATTTAAAACTGTTGCTCCTTGTCCTATCACCAGCAAACAAAAGAGTTTGTCTCTGTCTTTCCCATAAGCCCCTTTAAGTACTGAAAGGCTGCAATAAGGTCTCCCCAGAGCCCTCTTCTCTCCAGGCTGGACAGCACCAAAGTGCCCGAGTCCACTACTGAATGGTTGCTTATCTTATTCAGGATAAGATATGGCCCATCTCAGAAGCTGCATGTGCTATTTCTTGATATCCTGGCTGCTTTGAATTGGAAAGTGGTTTCTTAAAGCTGGTTACATCAGAGACATTTTAAAATGTATGATACTCACTTATTTCGTTCATGTAAAAGCATGCTGTGTTTGCAGAGACTGTGAGGCTTAAGGATTAATTATGCATGAGAGTGTTTTTGGAGAGGGAGTAAAGCCTGGAAGATCTCACTCCCCAGAGTTCTAACATCAATTTGCACCAAACTTAAAAGGTGTGATGTGCAGAATGTCTTGGACCAGCTGTCATTTTATGAGTTGCTTCATGGTGATGTGTCATTGTTCAATTGGAAACAGAATCTGATGGCTGAGAACTTCTGTGCCAGGCAGATGATATCACTGCTGAAGAGCATTTCAGGTCGAGTGAGAGCATTGCTCTAAAGGATAAAATTTGCTTATTATGTGATGTGTTTGATAATACACCTCTGCTCACATGAAACTTGTTCTATTGAGCTCTGTGAAGCAATCATGAGCTTCACAGTGCAAATACTTGTTTCCTTTCTACACGCTTCTGCATCCAGTTACATCTCATCTAATCAAATAAAATACATTCATCACTAATGCCTAGTGTTCACAAAACATTCTCCAGGTGGTTATTTTCAGCTGACTTGTCATCATCTTTCTGCACTCTACTGCCTAAAAGAAGAAAGAGATTTAACTTTTTGAAATGTTAAAATATCTACTCTGAGCATTTTATCTTGCATCAATTTCCCTGCCTTCTGTGTATTTGAATTCAAAGGAGCATGCTTGCTCTATGGGGAGCCTTCTTAATTCCATCCAGTAGCTCCCAAATTCTCCAGTGCCTGCTGACTTCAGGAGAAATTACAGGTGTTGAGCATTTTTGAATATTTGGTGCTGTTTCTTCACAGCTGCCTTCTCTGTTTGTGACTCCTTAGCATTTATTACATATTTTTCAGAGATTTTCTCTCATGTAAAGTACTTCTTCCACACACCACCCTGTGGAATGGGTGTTGGTTGTAACTATCTCTATGTAAATCTCCTTTATGTTTCACTTCTGCTCCACATCAGTTAGTGGATTTATTCAATGCTATAACCTCTAGCACTGGGTAGCTTTCTGTCAACGTGACCGGCCTGTGTTTGACTTTTCAGCATCTTTTGTGCACGGAGATGACATATTTGGCTGTTTCCTCTCTTTCAGGACAGTATTGCTGCTAATAAGAATAATCCTGGAGTACTGCCAGTGTGTGGATAACATTCCCTCCATCACTACTGACATGCTGACCCGCCTGTCTGATTTACTGAAGGTATGGCTCCAAATGTGCCCCCTGTGCCAAGCAGGGGCAGGCAGGGTGCAGAGAATGTGTCTTACTCTCCATAACACTCATGTGTTTTTGTGATTTCATATAAATTATATAAATTATCTAGAAATCATTGTGTTTGCTACTGTGCCATAAGGAAACCTTTCAAGCCAAAGGCATTAAAGATGTAATTTGTTGTGGGAATTAACTCTGGGAGAGTTATCTTTCCTCCTGTTCACCTGGAATATTGGAAATCCCATCTAGTAGTATTGACATAGCTGCCTGTCCTTCAGGCTGGATGTAGGATTAATGCTGCTGAAGAAAAAGCAAATTAATCCCAGATGCCAGAGAAATATATATCTATATTGGGGAAGGAAACAAGTCCCTTGGCTTTTACAAATTAGTAGAGTCAGTAGAAGCATGAAAAATAGTATGGGATGAAGGTTTTGTTGTAGAGGTAATGAAACACCAGGACCTCTTTGTCATTTATTTCTCACTAGAGAAGAGGAAAGCTGGTAAAGCCCAGACCCTGCAAGGTAATGTAAGTAAACAACAATAAAAGGAGCACATTAATGCACCTTAAAACTGTCACTTATATATATATCCACAGACACACGTATATATGTGTGCTCCAAAGCCTAGCAGTTAATTTACATCAAGGTTTTCACTTGTATCTTTGCCCACAAAGGTCGTATCAGGTATTTGAGTTCTGAACATGAGCGTAATCAATGAAAGATAAAGAGATTCAATCTCCACAAGGATACTTTACATAAGGTGGGGGGTGGGAGAGGGGAAACAAACCCTAGGAGATGGAGCTTTAAATATTTGTCCTGTTGGTAGTTCTTATTTGAATAACCAGATGCAGGAGCACTGCTCCCTGCAGTTGTCATTCAGATTCATCCACAAACCTTCCCTTTTAAAAGCACTATCCAAGGCAAATCAGTCTGTCTGGGCCTGCCCTTATTCAAGTCTCCTTCTCCAGCTGCTGCTTCCCTCAGGAACTGCAGCACCTTTTCACAGGTAGAATAGCAGTGGATGCCTCAAATTTGGCCAGATTTGCATATCTGTGTTACTTCCCTCTCCTTACCGTATCTCATTCTAGCTCTGGCATTTGTGGTTTATTTCTTGGTATTCAAACATCATGTGCAGTTTAATTATTGTATTTCCTATCTGTCAGCAAGGTGCCATCAATTGGAGAGATGTCAAGAACATCTAGAAAAAACAAAAGCTCATTTATTACACTTTGAACAAAATAGAGCCATTCCAGGTGTCCTGGCAGGTCACTCCACTTTTTGTTTGACACCTGTCAGAGCCAGCAAACTTTGAGGGTAGCAAGAGCTAGACTTGATTGTGATGGAAAATGGAAAGCATTCCCAGGTAGTGAAATTCCAGGCAGTTCTGAGCTGTGGCTGCAGCCTGAGTGAAATGACATCTGTGTGTGGGAGAAATCATGGAATCATTTAGATTGGAAAAGACCTGTAAGATCAATCGAGTCCAGTTGTTTACCCAACACTGCCAAGGCCACCACTAAACCACGTCCCCAGCACCGCATCTACACGTCTTTTAAATACCTCCAGGGATGGTGACTCCACCACTCTCCTGGGTAGCCTGTTCCAACATTTGACAACCCTTTCAGTGAAGAGATTATCCCTAATATCCAAACTAAAGCTCCCCTGGTGCAACTTGAGGGCATTTCCTCTTGTCCTGTTGCTTGTGGAAGAAGAGAGTGTGACCCCTATGTGGCTACACCCTCCTGTCAGGGAGTTGTAGAGAGCAAGAAGGTCCCCCTGAGCCTCCTTTTCTCCAGGCTGAGGGCCCCTGGCTCCCTCAGCTGCTCCTCAGCAGACTTGTGCTCCAGACCCTTCTCTGGGCACACTCCAGCACCTCAGTGTTGTGAGGGGCCCAAACCCAGCACACATGGCTGTAATTACTGGGATTGTTCAGGTGGTGCAGACAAGAGAAGGCTCTTGGCCCTCCTGCTGGGTGCAGGAATGCTTTCCTCGCAGCAGGCACAAGGAGGAGGTGTTGCTCTTTGGCTGTTCCAGGCCTTCTGCTCCCTCACTGCTCTGTCTGCACCAGGCCATCTGGGAGCAGTCATTCCCACTGAAGGCAGGGGACAGTATGTGTGTCCAGCACCCTTTACAGACCAAGTTTTTGATGGTCTGCCTTACAGTTAACACTAAGCTGAGCTAAATACCTGAGGAGCTTAGGCTGTGTGAGATACAGCTGCCTTTGGCTCAGTGATTCTACTTTAAAGTCCACGCACAGGTGTAAGAAAAGGTCTTGCTTTCCTGGAGAACATGAAGTGAATGTGAGGCAGTTTCAGCCCCTGACATCTGTCAGCAGTGTAGGTTATGCCTCTCTCAGGTCAGGGGCCGCATGTAGCTCTGGTTCAGTTGTAGTACAAGGTCTGGATTGCTTTTCTGGCCCTGGATGCACCATTCTGGCAACCCAGAGTTGGCTCTGTGGGGTTGCATTTTGTGACTGACACCAGGCAACAGCCAGAAAAAATATTTCCTTTTTTTACCCAAGGAAGGTTGAAATTTTGGGCTTGTTCTTGCATTATCATGAAGCAAGGCCTGTGAAGCGGAATTATGCCCCTGCCCTCAGAAAAGTGGTCTTTGTGAGGGAAATCCTCTGTGTTGCAGACAAAAGCTGCAGGGCAGCCTTGTCACAATTTCTTCTGAATCTTCAGGTGTGTGGGAAAGGGTCAGCTCTCTGTAAGTTTTGCCTCCCAATGTCACAGAGTTCTGTTCAAATATGAGCCCTGGGACTTCTGCTCTGCATTCAGTGCAGGAACTGGGGACAACAGCAGTGGCTTTTCTACTGCATCACCCAGGCCATTCTGGAGTATCTGGTGTCTCAAGATGGGTGAGGAAGCAGAATTCCAGTGTAAAACAGAACATGCTGATAGCAACTGTCTTACTGTCCAGAGGCTTTGTTGGCATATGTGCTTTTAATGATAACTTCTTTTCTCCTGGAAGTTAGGAAAGTCTAAGCATGAATTGTCCACTATACCTGGAATTCTTACAGGACTGGCTTTTCATCTTCTGTGTATCATTTCTTAAATCCAGTATTTCGTAATGTTACAAACATAGATTCAGTCACCTCAGCAGGAGGGAGTTTCAGTGCTTTCAAGTTTCCTTTAACATCAGCAGTGGAGAAGGTCAAGAGCCTGAGCAGAAACTTCTTGATGTTTTCCACTCTGATATTACGTGGCTACTCTACTGAGGAAAACTAGTGAAACTCTGGAACTGGCCTTCGTAACAACTTATTTAATCTTGCAAAATTCTTTTGATGGTGTTTCTAAACTGTGGGTTTGTGTAGTTGATAAAGTCAGCATTCATTTTCACTGTCCTTTTTCTTACAGTATTTCAACTCTAGAAGTTGCCAATTAGTGCTTGGAGCCGGTGCATTACAAGTTGTTGGTTTGAAAACGATCACTACGAAAAACCTAGGTATGGATTTCTGTATTTAAAATGTCAAAGCTTGTTCCCCTGCCTGTTAAAAAACCCGAGTGCAGAAAAGCCCTAAATATCTATGATAAGCTTTGTTTGAGTTGTGGGGCTGTGCGTGGACACAGAGGGTGATAAGACCATGCCAAGTTACCTGCATGGAGTGTAATTTTAAACTTTCTCCTGAAATTAAGAGCCTTTGATTGATGGGTTTGAGCAGGTGTTTAAACTTAGAGTTCCCATGTTTCAGGGTGCAAAACTGGTGAGATCACCAGTCTGCATTTCCCTTTTGGAAAGGGAGCAGCCTGATGAGAAAGGGTTGAGAGGCTCTGGGCCACAGCTGGGTCAGGTTTTTGCTGCAGGATGTTTGGCCAATGTGGTGACCGTGCTGGCACCAGTGTGTGTCCTGCTGCTCACTGGCAGCAGCAAACTCCTGTTGGAGTTAGGAGAAGCCTGGTTTTTTGGGATCCTGTTGGCCCTGCAGCAGGAGCAGGTTCAGGGCAGGTCAGTGCTGGCAGGGCAGGGTGTTTTGTACACCACTGCACGAGAAACACTGCTGCCTTGAGAATGTGGTTGCTGAGGTTAAGTAGCTGATGAGTCAGGTCTTTTGAGATCTCCCCAAGATCTGTGTGTGCTCAGGGCTCAAAATGTTGAGTAAACACTCAAAGCCTCTTGTAAAATCAGTCCCTTGTCCCATCTTACCAAAGGTGGATGTGAGTAGCCAGGTACCAGTCTGGCATCTTCACTGGGTGGGGGTTCCCAGGGAAACAAACATGTACCTCTGTGCTTTTACAACAGACAAAACGTGTTAAACTGTGTCAGATCTATTATTTATGTCAAAGGAGATACAGTCCGTACAGAAATGACTCTTCCTGTGTAATAACTACGTTATTTCTCTTCCTGGATTCACAGCCCTTTCGTCACGTTGCCTCCAGCTCATCGTACACTACATTCCCATTATCAGGGCTCATTTTGAAGCTCGGCTGCAGCCGAAGCAGTTCAGCATGCTCAGGCATTTTGACCACATCACAAAGGTAATTCTTCTGGCAGTTCCTGAAAAGCGAAGTTCTGCATTTCAACTGTACTCTGAAGAACATGAATGCCACTAGAAAATGAAACCTGCTTTCTTCCCTTACAGGATTATCACGACCACATAGCTGAAATTTCAGCAAAGCTCGTTGCCATAATGGATAGCTTATTTGACAAACTATTATCCAAGGTAATGATTTATGGAAATAATTATATGCTCTCTAAATTGTAACTGGAGGTCTCAT
The DNA here is from genome assembly GCA_013397865.1 of Struthidea cinerea. NCBI lineage: Eukaryota > Metazoa > Chordata > Aves > Passeriformes > Corcoracidae > Struthidea > Struthidea cinerea. The sequence continues at coordinate 35,492 of VZTI01001011.1, read as the reverse complement.
TGTATATAGTCCAGATGTTTCAAATGGAGTCTTAAACTTTCCTAACCAGGACTTGTTTGAATTCCTTCTAACTATATAGATGGAAAGCTCTGTGCTGTTCTCATGAATGTGTCTTGTGTTCATATTTGCCACCTGGGTGTCAGTCACCTTCACTCCCAGAAAAATAAGAGTTTCGTTGGCTCCTTCAGCAGGAGGAGCAATGCTGTGGCTGGCACAGGTGCTCGGCTGTTCAGGAACTGAAGTGCTCTCCTACCACTGACAGTTCTTGTCTGCAGCAAGGCTCAGCAGGTCCCATTTCCTGCTCTTTGCAAGTGGGGAGGGCGGCATTTCCAGCAGCTGAGGGAACGGCAGGAAAGTGCTGAGGAGGAAGAGTTTTGGAGGGGAAGGACCAGCCCATCTGTTGGGCTGCAGGCCTGGGGACTGGAGGTCTGTGCTCAGCAGTTCCTGCTCTAGGGCAGCATTAGTAGCTGTCCCATGAAGTGCTCCTGATGTGCTTTGATGTTTGAACAGTGGTACAGTACGGTCCTGGGCTGGATCCACTCTGACTCACCTCAGGGTGGAACACACTGAGACACCTTCTTGGCCCACAGATACATAAAGTACATGACCTTTTCAAGCTTAGTGTTGTGCTTTGGATCTTAGGGGTTTGGGGGAAAAAAGTAAGCTCTTTTGTGACACAAATAAATTTTTTTTTTTTAGTGACAGATTTGGTTGATTTGCCTGGGCCAACCTCTTCCTTCAAGGAGCTCATGAGAAGCACAGGAGCCCAGGTTGGGGACAGGCTGATGAGAGCTGCCATGGGGCAGTTCCAACAGGCAGCATTTCTGTCTTCCTTGCTGTTTCTGTTATTTTATTGTTACTTTATGTTGTGCTTTTTCATTTCATCTGTTTCTTTGGTCTGTCAAATGGCGCTGCCTAAACTTAAGGGGAGGGGAAAAAAAAAAGCACCAAAGCATTTGAATTGGGATTCCCCACTCCTGTTGTGTGTACTTTTTTAAAAAATGTGTTTATGATCTTCTCTAAAGACCAGAATGGTCTGCTGGTTTTGGGGGTTTTGTCCCCCATAAAAGTGGCTGTTTTGTGAAGTAACATGGCTTTTTGCCCACTGTGTCTCTTGAGAATAAAAGGCAAATGCAAGAATTTACATTATTGATACTAAACAAGCGTAGCCCACAACAAAGCAGGAACACAGTTCATGCTCTTGATGGCAGTTAGTGAGGACCCATCCCTTACTGTCCCTCCACCTTCACAGCCCATTGTCCCTTTGAGAGCTGGCACAGGATGTAAACTGAGACTGTTCCTGTCCTTTAGAGCTCTTGAAGGCTGAGTGACAGTGCTTGGCCCGCATGAATGCAGCCTACAGAGTCCAGGAGCAAAGGATGGTTGATTTGCTTCCATTCCTAGCACCCCCCCATCATTTGGCTCATCTTGTTCCTAAAACAATGAAATCTTGGCACTGAAGGCTGTGAAGAGCATGAACCCAGGGATTTGGAGATAGGCATGTCAGTACAACCATGTCAGTGTGTTCCTGGGTTCAGGTGTTTTCAGTGTCCTGGGGATGAAGTGGTCACCTGCTTCGAGGTGTGTAAATCTGCACAAGTGAGTTCCACAGCAGTGGGTGCCCAGCACACTTCAAACCCAGAAATTGCTGCTTTGCAGGAGATGAACAGTTGGTGCAGTGGACAGCATGTTGACCTGGCAGTGAGTAATACGAGCAAGTTACTTCTGCATTTCCAGGCTGTGCTTCCCCTGGGAGCTGTGTGGCACGGGAGCTGTCCTCACCCGGTGCCACTGAGACACGGCAGTTCACAGCAGCGTGGACACTTCCCAAGAGCTGTCTTTGGCAGGGAAATACAACAGGAGTGGGGTTATTGAACACTGCAAATAATAAAACTCACAAATGGGAAAGGCTTATTCGTTACCATGAATGGAAAAAAATCCAGTGGGAGTTCTGAGCTTCTCTTGGAACTTGCTGTCTTGTGACTGTTTGGACAGAAGAGCAGTGAGGTTTTTTCTGATCCCTCACGGTATTAAACCTCAGCTGCAGATAAAAATGTCCAGGAGACCTTGGGTTACTTCCTGGGGGTGTCACTTTTCCCCGTGACGGTGAAGAGTTGTGTGTGGCTGTAATCATGCAAGAGCCACTGCTGCAGCCTCCCAGTTCCCTCTGGCTTTACAACGTGCCGGGAAATTGGAAACGATTTCTTGCTTAACTTCCTTGTCTTGAGGCACGCTTGATCCTGCACGCTGGGTGGTTGTTCCCTGGAACATAAAGCATTATTTTTCTGCTACTTCTCCTGTCAGAATTAGGTCATTGGTTTGGATTCTCCATAAAGATTTTCTCAAAACTCCCCATTTCTTCTTTTCTCTTGTGCTCAGACAAGCTTTGTTCTCTTTCACAATTCAGGCCCACATAAAAGCAGGCATCTCCTCCAATGTGTTTGTAAATGATGTAGTTGCAATGATCTGGTTCTTTCCTGAATTGTGCAAGGCTCCCTGGGGAAGTGTCACCCTCCCAAAGGTGACCTGCCAGGGTGTCACCCAGGCCTGGGATGGCACAGCCTCTCCACCTGGAACTGCAGAGCTGGCTTCACTGTTCCTGGGACAGGTTTTCAGTGTTTCTGAAATGCTATTAAGATCTTCCCTATCCAGAGTGGGGACATAAGAATTCTGTTCCCTTTGTAGCAAATCTCTTGCCATCTGGTGTTTCCCAGTGCCTTGTTTCTTGGATTTCAGGCACTGGGAGAAGGGATGGTTTTTACTTTGCTTTCCAAGGTATTTCCACAATGTTCTTGAGGGGTTTTTGTATGGTGATGTGGTTGGGGTTTTTCGTATGGCCAATGATGAGATTTCAGGAGTTTCCATTTCTTTATGGTTTCCTTTCCTTGATTCTTCAGAAATTTGGATGTGTATGACACAGACAAGCAGTTTTCTCTTGGGAGCCACTCAAGGGGCACATTTCTCAGAGGCGGGAGCGCTTGTCTGTCATTGACTCGTGCCAGTCTGAAGGAGAGGGCCAGCTCGCAGCCACGGGACCTGCGTCTGCAATTCCTGGCTGGATCAGATCATGCCCAGCCACACTTTTAATTTGTGGTGTGCTAAATGGATCTTGATTCCTGATGTTATTAGCAAAGCAGAGCTCCAGGTGGCTGTTGGGAGCTCTCCTACATGAACCATTTTGAAGTGGCAGAAAGGAGTTAACTGCTTGTGTGTTTATTTGCAGTATGAAGTGAAAGCCCCTGTTCCTTCAGCATGCTTCAGGAATATCTGCAAGCAAATGGCAAAGATGCATGAAGCTATATATGATCTCCTTCCTGAGGAGCAAACTCAGGTGAATGTTATTTTTGAGCTTCATCTCACGGCTCGCTCGCAAATGCGCATGGACCCGGGAACAAGAGAGACTTTATCTGGGGAGAGGGGAATTCTTTTTTGAGTCCTGGTGAAACCCACACGTTAAAGGGCTTGGCAGCAGTCACACGGACAGCTTGGGCTGAGCTGAAGGAAGCATTCCAATGTGTAGGGAGAACGATGAGACACGCAAAAAGAACAGATTTCAGAATTTTGAGCTGCTTTTTAATGTCTAGAGATGGCAATCCAGGAATTAGTGCTGAAATGCTATGCAAATGGCAACACTTTGGGGTGTGAGTACAGCCCTCTGAGAGGACTATTCTGTAACACTGCTCAGAATCAGTGGCTTCCAAAAGTCCCTAAATGTATTGTGCACCCGGATTGTACCAGAGGTGCTTTTGCAGGATTTTGCTGCAGTCATTGCTACTGCAGAGTTGCAAATCTTAAAGGACAGGAGGGACCAATCCAGTCACCGAATACAGGAAGCTGTCATTTCTCTTTCACATTAGATTAAATGGTCCCTTCTAGCACAGGAGAGATTTGTGATCTTTGAGGCTTAATACAAGTTGCTAGATACTTCAGACAACAGAGGAGTAAAGTTCATGTTCCAAAGAATGTGTCCTCTAAGTGCCACCCATAAGGAGTGGGTGAGGGTGTCCTGTGTGTTACAGGCTCTCTGTGGCCAGAAAGGAGAGGCCAAAGCACTGGCAGAAGGGAGAATCACATGAGTTGCAAAAACAAAACTAAAAGTCAGTGACTGAAGGTGTTGGCAGTGTGTTTCTCCTGTGGAGGCAGTGATGTGAGCCCCGGCACAGTTCCTTACTCTGCTGCTGTGGTTTCTTCTAGATGTTGTTTTTACGAATTAACGCAAGCTACAAACTCCACCTGAAGAGGCAGCTGGCCCACCTCAATGTGGTCAATGATGGAGGGCCTCTGAATGGGTGAGTTGGGGCTCTTCTTTGGCTGTTTAAATAAGCAGGTATTGTCTTTTTGCAAGAAAGTTGTGATTGCAGAATCACAGCTCCATGTTTTAGTATGTCCCATTTGGAGCTTTCTTACAGTAAAGGACGTGACTTGTGCCATTCCACAGTAACTAGGAGTGCAGTCCACTTGGTAACAGACTGGGAGCTGGACATTGTCCAACTGGAAACCTACTTGTAGGTGTCCTCAGCTCATGGATTGCTTTTTCTCCCTTTGTGTGACAGCAGCAGCCACAGTTTAATTAGCAGGAATTGTGTGAATCCTGAAGCAGTTTTGAACCGTGGATGGTGACTCATGGTGCTGGCAAAGTAAAAATAGGAGAAAGCAGAATTTCATGTGTGCAGTGGGCAGTTCTGCAGGGATGGTTTTTACAGCAGAACTAGATTTGAAGCAGAGATTATGCTTACAGAGCTTTTCCCCTTCCCTGCCACAGCCCAGCACCCCATCCCCAAACAGGTCAGTGGTACCTCTCTGGAGAGAGGGTGCCTGGCTGTGCCTGCTGTCCCCACCTCCTGGGAAAAGCCTCTTGCAGGCTTAATTCTGTTGTCAGTTGGATTGTCCCTTGAAACAGTGGAGTTTTTAATTGTTCTTAATGACCTGGGGGCAGTGATGTATTTGTAGTGTAGCAAGGGTGAAACTCAGTGGGCCTACCCACATGCAAGAAAAGATTGTCTTAGGTTGCAGGAGTCGGAGAAGGAAGTTGATAATGTTTCAAATGTCACTGGAATTAAAATTCTGTTCCTTTCCAGTTTATTGTTGCTTCTCCTGCTTATGTGCATTCCATTCCTCCTTGTACTTTGTGCAAGAGTTTATCTGAACTGATTCTCTGTACTCGTGGTGTGTTCACAAGGTGACTTCCCGTTGCCTTTGGTACTTAGAAAGGTGTTTGTAACCAAGCTCGTGGAGTATCCACTGCAGCCCCAGCTGACGTGGGAGCCCCGGGATGTGCTCGGGGTGTCTCTCACTGGGATTTCCAGTCCCGAACACGGTGCTGTGCTGTCTTCATCCTGCGCTGTTGGTTTTGTTCTGTCCTTGTGGGTGGGTGGCCTGGATCCCTTTTGGATTAGGAGGGTTCGAGCAGGTGTTCCTGGTGATGTGCTGGGGGTGTTTCCCAGCAGTCAGGAGGTCTCAGCTGGCCCAGGACTGTCTGATGGCAGCAGTTTCTTACTTCAGACACAGTTCTCAGGGAGCTGGGGCTGCTTGAGAAGGGGAACATCAAACCCTGGATGGCACCTGCTGCTGTTCCAGCACTCTTCACTGACCAGGTTCTTAACGTGGTTTTCTGATCCTCACTCTGTTTAAACTGCTGGTTTCTGTAATAATAGTAAAAATCCAGGTCTGTGAATCCTGGTTAATTTTTTTACCATGTAAATACAGCTTCTGTTCCTGCATCTTGCTAGCAAGAAGCATCATGTTCCCTGACATGTTTCAACAGTGTCTGAGGGATTTTAATTCTGTATAAACTGTTACAAACAACACAGCTGTTGTGCTGTTCAGTTGCTTTATACATTAACCCTAGAATCATAGAATCATTACCCTCTAGAATACAGCAGCTCATGTTGCAATAATTAATATTCTTAGTTGTAATGGAATTGGGGGTTTAAGTCTAGATAAGCCTGGGATTACAGCAAGAGAATAGAAGTTTTAAATGCCTAATTCCTGCTGAGTTTTCTGAACTCATGGTTTGATCTCCCTTCCCTAGAACTAGTTTTACACCCAGCAGTAATCCTGTTATGGATGATCACTGCTGTAAAATAAACCACATCCACAGCATTGAGTTTTGAACTGATACTTAAAATATCTAATCCAGGCATAGGATTTGAACATGTATTGTAGCAGTTGTGTGCCAAAGTCCTCAACAACCCCTGTCTGCTTGTCCAGGCACTCCAGGTGGATGGGATGGGATCAGATTATAATCCTGTGTGTTTCACTGCAGGCTGGTTACTTCAGATGTGGCTTTTTACACTGGAAACCTTCAAGCTCTGAAAGGCCTTAACAACTTAGATCTAAACATGGCTGAAATCTGGGAGCAGAAGAGGTGATAATCCGCTGGGAGCAGTCACTTGGCTCTGACAACAGACTGACTTTCTTCTAAGCAGCGTGATGACGGTGAGGTGAATACTTGAGCCCAGAGCCCCAGAAAGGGCAGGATTGAGAGTCGGGGGAGCTTAGACTCAGAGGGTGCTGCAGGGAGAGATCCTTCCAGTGTCCTTCAGCAAGAAACAAGTGATCAGCTGTCTGTGCAATGTTTTTTCATTCTCTCTGGAAACAGACTCAGGTTTCTTTGGACCAAATCCAAAAGAACACATAGCTGTAACACAGCTGTAGTTGTCTAGAATGCTCTGTATATCTTTATATTAAAAAGATGCTTTGCATTTCTTCTAGTGCAATGAAATCCACATGGTGTCCCACCTTATTTAATGATGGTACAATATAAAAATCTTGCAGTTGGAACTCTGTAGAAAATGTTTTTCTCTATGAAACTATGCTGTTCTAAAATTTATTTTTTTACAGAACTTTATATAAATAAATGTCTTTTGATTGCTCACATATAGGATTCAGCTTTGTTAGGGAGCAATCCTGTTCCAGGGGATTTCTCACAACCTAAAATCTGAAGACAAGATTTTCTAAGCAAGAGCCAGTTCCTCAAAGCCATCCTCTGTGGGACAGAGGAGTGACCTGACCCTCATTAGCCATGACAGGGTTAACACTGGGGCTCCTGGGGGAACTGGAAGGTGGGAGAAAGGCTGGTGTAGGGATGGCCACCTCCAGCTGCCCATGGCCCCAGCCAGCAGGGAAGGACAGGGACACAAAGAACAGGGCAGGAAGAATGCTCAAGTTTTTAGGCTGCTTATAAAAGGCTGCACCACTAAGGAGAGTGCAGCTGCAATCAGTGTATTTCAGAGTTTTTAATACTACCTTTACCAGACTGGAGGCTGCCAGTAGCCAGTACAAGTGCCTGCATTTCTCACCTCACCCCTCTGTACCTGACCCCGGTCAAGTGCCTAACCCTGAGATGATCATGTCTGATGGAATGGTCTCTGCTGCAGTGTGTGTGTGTGTGTGTGCCTGTGGTGCCCTCAGCCAGGCATGCTGACCTGGTAGCATAACACGTGTCATTAATTGTCAGTCAAAATAAAGCTCTAAAATCACAGTTGTTTTTAAAGACCAACTTCTTTAATGATACATACCAGTGTTATACTAAGCTTATAAAATAAAGTTGTCTGCATGTAAATACAAGAGAAACATTAAGAAATCAATAGTGATCAGGACAGGGATTTCAATTCCTGTACAAATTTAGAAACTCAAGAGAAGATAAATTAACATACATGGCTGTGACAATATGAACATAGGTGTAGTCAACGTGATCCATTTATTGAAAAAAGAGGGCAGATCGAGGATTAAGATATTAACAGGAGATCCAGTCTTAAATGGGATGTGAAAAAGCAAACACCACACGTGGCTACTGAGGCATTTTTCTCAAGTATTGGATTCTTTGGGCAAGTTTGGAACACGGATGATTCCCACTCTCACGATATGGAAATGGAGGTATTGACAGCCTTACCCCAGTACCTTGACATACAACTGGGATAGGACATCCCACTTGTACTTTGGGGGGGGGGAGTTGAAGAGGGCTACAGGTTGTGAGCACATGAAATACAGGGTTTTAAGAGCCTGTTTAGCAGTAGTGAAAGTTTTGGTTTTCAACTGTGCCTTCCTAAAACGTCACAGGAGTTGCCAACCATCTTGTCCCACATGTATTGCTTCACAGCTTTATTTCTGCAGTTACAAGCAATTCAAAACTACTGAATGGTTGAGGCAAGCCTCTGAGCTTCTTATCAAAGAAGATCTGTCCATCTTCCCACAAGACAAACAGTATTGCACTTCAAGGTTATATTAACTGAGTTACAGAATCTCTTTAAGGACTGAAGCATTACTTACGCACATCCATGGCGCTTATGTGGCTGCTTAAAGATAAGCAAGAGAAATTAATTTTAAATTAATACTGCAGGGTACTGTGAAGATGACAAAGCATAGGCCCTCTGTGTACTTAGATTTCTAATGCTTAAAAGGTTCTTCCACAGGCAAGGCTGGTTTGGCACAGCGGCCCCAGCCCTCTCCTGGACTCAGTGGTCCAGGATCCGTAGGTTGCCAGATACGATTTTGTTCTCTAGTAGAGCTCCAGCTGGGATGTCAATCCTGTCACCATGGTTTGCAATGATGATGACTGTTCCCTGGGGTTACAGAAAAGAAAGCAAGTGTTCAGAGACCTGTTACCCGTTGATGTGGAAGGAGGGAATAGGTTGTCTGGAGGAGCAGTCAGGTGCCAGCTGTACCACAGCCAGAGCCTGAATGCATTGAGTTGTATGGTTTCTGCATAGACATTTGGGTTGTTGTTTCCCCCCCCCAGAACAAAGGTTTTAAACCAGCATCACTGGAACCTCTGTCATTACCATACTAGATCCCATCAGCCTACAAGCAGAACTGGTAACTTCTTTGAAGACATGCTTGCTCTAAAGGCTTTTGTCATGTCTGCTTGCCTTGAGGTGGAAAAATGTTACCTCCATCCCAGGCTGTGTCCCAGGAATGCCCCTGTTCCAGCTGAACAGCAAATGTGGGGACAGAGGGACAGCTCAGCGCCTGCAGCCTGAGCTTGTGCCAGGTGATGCAGCCCCACCTTCCACTCCTGTCACCTGCTGAATTGCCCTAGAGAACTGCAGGTGCTGCCAGGACTGGCAAGATCCTAAGGAAGAATTTGAGGGAGAAACAAACTTGCTCAGCTCCACCCTTTACTAATAAATTGAGAACCCCAAAGCGATGTAAAAGGACCCGAAAAGGGGTGGTAAGGCCAGCCTGGGAAGGGAGGTAGGACTGAGCCAAAGGACAGAGGTGGCAGCAGTGTTTGAACAGAAATGTGAGGTCTGTGGTGCTTTCAAGGCTCATCAATGAACCTCCTCTCTGCCTGGGCCTGCACAGAGCAGCAGCTCTGGCAGCAACATCTTGCACGCCATCACAAGGGGTCACTGTCCAGCCATGGCCTCTGCCATCTTTGGGCCAGTTACCCAATTCCCAGGAGTGCTCCTATGGCCTCTGTGTATAGGCGGAGGATCAATTCAATGCAGTTGATCCTCAGGATCAATTGCCAAGGAGCAGAGATCAGTCATGTTTATTGCAGCAGCATCCCCACTGCAGACTCACCTTTAATGAAACATTCTTCCCAAATGTAACATCACCTGAAACCGTAAGATGATCCAGCTCCAGCATATCTGGAATACTTTCAAACCTCCGCAGGTAATCTTGAACCTTTTGGAAAGAGGAAATAATAGAGACAGTTTTAAAGCCAGCTGTGGGTTAAGACAAGCGTGGGGCCTCTTGAATACTCTTCAGGAGCCTTCCTCTAACCTACATCTGAATCAATACAAAAGTTGCTACTTTGTAATTGTGATTTCTTTCCGAAACAAGTGTGAGGAACAGCAGGGGGGCTGCCCACCAGCGCTGGGCAAGCCCTGGGGAGCTCAGCTCACCTCCCATTGCTCAGCCGAGGGGTGCAGGAGCACCCAACATGCACAGTAAATATTTGTATTCTCACAGGCTTTACAAAGAACAACAGGGAAGGCCCAGGTGGGCAGAGGTAGATGAAGCAAACCTCACTTTTCACTCATTTATTGCTATGAACTGTATTTTCATTCAAAGAGGTGAACACCAGGTGTCGTGACAGGAGTTTACCTTTGTGAAGGAGCTTCCCAGTTTGACAAGAGGCACTGTTGGGAATTCGCGCTTCTCGCTCATCGTTAGAGACCCCGCGTTAAGGCTGTACAAATTCGACATCACGAGCAAGAGATCCGAGGTGGTCTTCACAGGCAGGAAACGACTACGAGGTACGTTTATCCCCAGAGAGTTCTCAAAACTCTTGATAGCAGCACCAACTGCAGTCTCCAGCTGGATAACATTCAAGCCTCCATCCAGAGTCTGGAAGAGAAAACTCAGATGAACACATGGAGCAGGTCCTGGCACTCAGAAACGGAGCCCAGCGTCAGTCAGAGCTCTGCCCTCAGCCCCAGACTGGCTCTGGGAGGCAGCAGTGCCTGTCACCCACCCAGAAACAAACAGTTTGGGCCAGTGTCCTCTAAACCCCTGCCAGCTGATTACCTTTGGGTTAACAATGATCTCCATGTCAATGGCGTTTTTCTCTTGCAGCCTTTTAATTGCAGACAGAGCAATCCACAAATTGTTGGTATTGAATATTTTGAATTTTGACACAGACTTGAATTCATCCACGTGTGCTTTTGGGACCTGAGCTATCTCCACCAGCCTCAGCTTATTCTCGTACTGCGTCAGCGTGCCACCCTGCAAGGGGCAAAGGAGAGGTTTTAAGCCCTGTTCCTGAGAAGCCAGAGAAATCCTCCCCTCAGGCAGATGCACTGGTCTGTTGGCCAGAGAAACGCAGAGAAAACACATTTCTTGTTTTTAGTAACCAGCTACCAGGTTACTAATTATAGAGGAGCATGTTTAAAGTACAGTCAGGACTATCCAACGATCATATTTCAGCTCTCCGAGACAGTTAATTCTTTTAATGAAAGTTGTTGAGAATATTTTGCAAATGCTGCTGTTGTCAAAAATCACCCTCAGCAGTACTTTGTTAGATGATGGAGCAAAAGCTAAATTAAATCAAAGTATTCTTAGAGTGCATTGCTGTGCTTTTATAGGGCTAAGTCAGAGCTTCCCTAATGAATACAGAGAAAATCCAAATCCACATTTTCACATATGAAAGAAGTGAGGCAGAGCGCAGTTGCAGGACAAATTACTGCAGGCTACAAGTATTTGATACATGTCATAAACCTCTGAGAAATGTCATCACTCCTGGACTTCACACAAAGCCAGGGGTTAGGGCAGGAGCAGATGGGCAGCTGTGCCACACAGAGCTGGGCAATGCAGGGTTGGGTAGTGGCTTAGGCAGCTTTCTGTGAGACACAAGTGCTGCATCCCAGCCCTCAGTGCTGTTTTCAAGCTTCTGCCCCTGTGCACATGACAGTTTGGAGAAGGTGCAGAGGTTGTGACCTGCACCCTGCACAAATCACTCTCGCTTCCAGTCCAGCCCAGACTGTCCTTGTCTGCTGCTGCCCAGAACAGAGATCAAATCTGTTCCGTGAATTAGAACTTCCTAAACTTGCTGATTTTGTGCATCTCAAATTAGATCCCAGCTGATGTGTTAAATGGTGCTTAAAATAGCTACGAGGAGACTGGATGCATGTCTGAATCCATGGATTCAGAGGAGGCTGGAGATGGCCACCAACACACTCAGACTCTCGCCCATCTCCCTTTACCTTCACATCCGCCCGGGTTTTGTTTGTGACTTCCATGACGAACTCGCAGCGTTTTCCATTGGGTGGGTTCATAAGGTGGTTAAGAATGTAAAGGTCCACAGTGGCACCCAAATTATCTATATTGGACACAAAAATATATTCCTTCCCCTCTGCGATGAGGTTGTCCAGCAGCCCAGAGTTGTAGAAGCTGGCGTAGATGTCTCCATGGCCTGGAGGGTACCAGCACTCTGTGTTCTCTCCTGAGTAAGAGACATCCTTGGCTATTGGCAGCAGAGTTTCCTTGTTAATTCTGGGATACCTGTGAGGACAGTGGGTCTTGTTACGTTCTCACCAGTGTCAGACTAGCACAAAGAAAAAATGCTACAGTAAAGGTGCAGCTCCATGGGTTTTCGGAGGTGTGCTTTTCCTGAGTACTCTGAACTGGAAGACCCACCCAAATTCTGAGCTGTCACTGAGAAGCTACAGAATGCAATCTATCTACTCAGGGATTTAAAGCTGCAGTTCTCAGACCACGCTGAAAACCAACTTTCTTCAGACAGGCAGGTTCAGAGCACATCCCACACACCTCTGACCCCAGCAGACACCTGGATTAGAGTTTGTTCTTCATAAGGAACCATGGTCTGTCTCCCTCCAGAGCCCAAGGACACTAAAAGCAAATTCAGGAATCAAGAGGCCAGTATGCCACTATTTGCACATCCCTTAGAAACTGGGGCCAACAGACCCCCCCCCCCTCCTCAATTTTAATACATTTGACTCTGCCAAACACTCTGATGTTTCAGTCTCTCCACGAGGCCCAAAAGAGACTGAACACGGGTACAGAAGGCACTGTTGCTACCCCAGCACCTCAAACTGAAGTCCACCCCATCTGGAATATGGAGAAACAAGCTAGTTTTTCCTTCTACCCCAAGTGGAGAAGTCTTTTGATACCTGCTTTGATTAAAAGTATATATCTTCACACGGCTGTGACTGTATTTCTGCAGGATTTTCTTTGTGTCGTCGTCTGTGTTGAAGGAATTCATGAGAACCAGAGGGACATCAGTGTTGTAGGATTTGTTTAAATGCTGAGATGGGAAATAAATGGTAAATTCAGCATGTATTATTAGCTTTAACTCCTGACACCTGAGATTTTGGGAGAAAGAAATTAGGTAAAACGGACTGGAAATAATGAATGCATCAGAGAAAAAAAGAGATGCACTTATGCTGACAGAAAGGATCATATATCAGGTAAAGGAAAATAAATCCCTGTTAGTTGTAAAGATAAGACCCACATTAATTAATGTATCTTTAATTAGTGAATCTTTGTTTCTAAACCTGCATTGAGATCTAAAATCTGAAATCACAATGCTACAAAATGATCATTTTAAGTTTTAGCTACTTATGATTACAGAAGGCATGTTTTCCATCAAATTGTTGCAGCCTGTCAAGGTGACATTTCCACAGTGTCTCTGCACAGGAAGCACTTCCAAGCCTTTTTGGCAGGCTGAGAGATGGACAGTTGTATCAAGAGCACATAATAAATGAAACGTCACCATGTTAGTTATGTGGGAATCTATGGAATGGAGCTGAAATACACAAGAGCATTTCCACGTGCACAACAAAGGCAAAAAAAATCAGAGATCATAACAGTGTTCCACCAAAAATAGAATGTGCAGGGGGGAAAAAAAAAAAAAAAGACACCTGAGTGAGGTTTAAGCCTTGTGTATCAGCTCACCTTCATCTGCTGGAGCGTTTGGGATCATTACACTTTGGTGGAGTCAGAGACTTCCACAATGATGCTTTGGAGAAAGGGCTGCATCAGTTGGATGCAAATCTCAGTTTGCCATAGAACCATCTAACACACACGGCAGAGTCACTCCAAACAACATCACACTGAGGCAAAAATTGTTGGCACTCCAGAAACCATGGACCAGTCACACCCCACTTCCTACTCTAATAACTGTAAGATGAACATTCAGCATTAAAAACATAAGCTGAAATGTCCTCTCCCAACACCAGCAGCTGTTATTTTCTTTTGCTCTTCTTTCTTCAGAGGAAAATGCCAGCAATCTCTTCCAGCACTTAAATTCACCAAGGAACTTGGAGCTGCTGTGAAAAGCTTTGTTCTAACGCACATAAAAAAACCCCTTTTTTGAAACGATGAACTTGCAGCTGGAGGAGTCGGAAACAAGCCCCGGAGTTACCCAGGCCAGACAAGCTCTACAGTGTGACTGCTTGTGCTCCTGGACACGATCCCCCCATCCAGGCTGGTGTGCACAGGCTGGATCACACCTGTGCTACCGCGTGTGGGGGGCACAGAGTTCAACCGCTGACTGCACCGTCCCTTTTGTGCCTATTCTTCCCAAAGAAATTCTCTGCTTCACCCCAGCACTGTGACCAGACCTCGTCTCCCTCTCCTCTTCCTTTTGGCAAGCCTCCACCTGATCCCTCTTAACAAGTCACGCAGGAGCAGCTCAGTGTGTGTTGCTTCCTCCAACGCAGCGAGAAAAGCTCATCAAAGGTTACCTCAATCTGCTGCACGGTCAGGTCCAGGAAGGTGTTCTCGTTCCGCACCCCGATGAGGCTCTTGGGGCCTTTACAGCCCATGCTTGTGCCCAAGCCACCATTGAGCTTCACAACCACCAGCTTGTTCAAGACAGAAGCAATGTTATCAGGCAGGCCTCTGGCCTTGATCTTCTCATAGGGCTGGATCTGGGAAAACAAACGAACAAAAGAACCCAAAAAAAACCAGCAGTCAGATATGTGGAAAGAAATTGCTTTCTCCTAAAAACTTTCAAAACTAAAAATCTGATGATAAAACCCACAATTATTCATATGCCTTATGACACCAAAGAACATCTGCAAAATGAGTCTACAATAATCGATTTGTTATGATCCAAATAACCCAGTTTGTTACTACAACAACCTCTTTTCTCGGGAGGTTCCAGAGACTTCGTGACACCAGCCACCATTAGCTTTATTCAGATAAGAAGAAGTCAGGCCAGTTATGCCACGTGTCACAACCCTGTTCCTGCCCTGCAGAAGGGAGGGGGTTTCCTTGGAAACCATCTAACTTGCTGCCCCATAGGACAGCCCCTCTCCCCCTTCAGTCAGGCCACAATTTAAGAACCAGGCTCTACATGCAAGGCATATAACTTTCCTTCCCTCAGCAGATTAAACTTTAGGCTCATAGATTTTTTTTTTCTTTTTTCTCCGAGGTTGTCAAAGGCAACATTCTTGGCAAAATGTTGGTTCTTTAACTCAGTCTAAACTGATTCTTATTCCAACCACTAGTCTGATACAATTCATTTCTCCCGACAGAATGATACCGAGTTCCTAGTTCTTACTCTGCTGTTTTCAGGATGTGTTCATCCAGCTCACAGTAAACCTTACAGGAAGTCTTCTACCTCACTGACAGCAGTTTCCTACAGGTTTAAGAACAGAGTCTGGGCTACCTGTGGGGCTAGTGATGGAGAGCAAAATCAGGCTCATACATACAGTGTGCCTCACATTAGGTACTGCTGTCCCCTAATTCAAAGCACCCAAGTCAAAGAAATAATGGTAACAACGTCACAGTAAGAGTCACGCCAAAACTGTTAGAGCAGAATCAATACAATTATCCTTTAGCCTGCCCTAATAGAGATTTTCTTTTGAAGGAAAGCCCTGGTGTTCCAGTGCCGTAGCATTCTAGCTGCTAGAAAATTATTTTAATCCTGATAAGGGGTGTGCAAGATCCACAGCTGGTTTCCAAAAACAAATACATACAGAGTAGTTTTCAGAGCTGTGTTTGCTTTGGGCAAGGGCTGGGGTTCACATGGAAATTCACACCACACTGGAACAAGAGTCCTATTTCTTACTGGGATGTGCGGGGGTAGGGAGGACAGCTTGCGCAATTCCAGCATTCCAGCACTCCACGGGCAGCAGATTAGGGCAGATCCCTCACATTAGGGAAATTCTGCCCCATGGGATCTGGAAAGCTTATAGGATGTATTTCAAGATAAGATGACTCCACGTGGAGTTCTTGTGGCTCGGACAGAAAGCAGCACCACAATCACTGCCATTTCATGAGGACATAGGCAGGAGCTTCCTTCCAAAGTTCCAGGGACTTTTCAGGAACAGAAGTGTGGACTCCTGCTGTGCTTTGTCAACAACAGAGATTGTGTTCAGGCTGAAACACCCTGAAAAACAACTGCTCTTCTCATTAACAACGAGATGATAAATCCTGGGTTTAATGTCTTGGAGGTCCATCAGGAAGCTCCATGAACATTCTGCTACCAGCAGGACCTACAGAGATTTACACCCGGATTTACTGCTTCCCATCCACTCCAAGGTCAGTAACATCCTGCATTAGACTGTACATGGATTAAAAACATTTTGTCTTGAGCTTTAGCTGGGTGGGATGCGAGTCACATCCATGATGTTCTGACACTGTCTGAACATCCAAAAAAATTACCTCAACTTTCAAGTCTCACTATGTTCTTTTCGCATCACTCACAAGAAGCAGAAGGTCTGACACCCAGTTCAGGGCCAAACTGCCTCAAAAATCATTTGCTTTTGCTAAAGTGCCAACTACCTTTTGATGCTTTCTCTATCATGCCTGAAACCAGCTTTGCAGAAAGCTCAAAGTCCTGAAGAAGGAAACAGTTCCACCAAGGGCTCAGTTCACTGGATGTTGCATCAGTTTACAACACAAAATTTATGACTCAGCCTCACTAAATGTTTCAGTTTCTCCTGGCACAGGCATTGGAAACGTCAGCTTGGCAATAAAGCCCTGGGATCTCGAAGGGTCTTTAATTCAGAGAATAACAAATGTCAAAAAGTCAAGTTCCAGCAGGATCATTGCAGCACCAGGACTGCTGGATGCCAGTGCTATCAATCCAACAGTTCCAGCCACGTGCAGGCACCAACATGCACAACTACCTCATCACCTACAAGCTTACACGCAACTGGAGAAGTGCTCTACCGTAATAATAATCAATTCTTGCTCTAAGGGTTTGGAACAGTGGGCCTGACAAGTAAGTGCTGATGGGGAAATTCTTCAGGAAAAAAAGAGGGGCAGGAACGACAAGTCTGGCAGATGCATGGCTGCAGTGTTACTCGCTTGAGACACGTCTGGCAGCCCTGGTCTGGGACTGTTCTAAGATGACAGATGCAGCTTCTTTTGCTTTGCAGCCAACGTCACAGAAGTGATTTCTCAGAACAGTCTGGATGAGGCAATGTCGGGAGTTTGACTAACAGATTCCAGAAGCCCACTCCTACTGCAAGGAGGCTTGCAAGACTTTGTCAGAGACAGACAAAATGAGCATCAGGGCTGTCACCGTGGGTAGACCGGAAACAGGGACAGCCCTATTAGTTAACATGTACTTACAGTTCGAGGAAATATTTACTCAGCACCAAGGGACAGTTCTAGAAATAGCACCAAAGGAAGAGGTCTCTGCCCTTGTGAGACCCCACCTGCAGTGCTGCACCCAGGTCTGGAGTCCTCAGCACAGGAAATCTGTGGACCTGTTAGAGCAGTGCAGAGAAGAGCCACAAAAATGATCAGAGAGAGAGCACCCCTCCTGTGAGGTCAGGGTGAGAGAGCTGCGGGTGGTCAGCCTGGAGAAGAGGAGGCTTTGGGGAGACCTTCCAGCACCTAGAGGGGACTTACAGAGGAAGAGAGACTTCTTACACAGGCTGATAGGGAGAGGACAAGGGGAATAGTTTCAAACTACAAGAGAAGAGATTTATATCAGATCTTAGAAAGAAGTTCTTTACTCTGAGCGTGGTGAAGCAGAGGAACAGGTCAGTCAGAGAAGCTGTGGCTGCCCCGTCCCTGAGGTGTTCAACGCCAGGTTGGACAGGGCTTGGAGCAATCTGGTCTAGTGGAAGGTGTCCCTGCCCATGGCAGGGGGTTGGAACAAGATGATTTTTAAGGTCCCTTCCAAACCACTCTATGATTCTATGAACCCTTAAAACCTATTTCCAGAGTTGAAGATTAGGAAGATGTTTTGCTTTTGAGTAAGGGCACAACATTGATTCATTTCCTTCGTGACAAAGTTCACTGAGGTGACAACCTGAGCTGCAGACAAGACTCCAACCACTGGGGAAGAAAAAACAAAGGCTCTAATAGACAAGCTCCTTTCACACTCACATTGCTTCGGATGCTCTCTTTACATCCCAGATGAGGTTTTGCATTGCTGTTCTGAGGTTTAACTTGATCACTGCAGTTCTCTCAGAGGCCTCCCAGCAGGACTTTGCTATTGCTTCCAATTCAAACAAACAGATCACTGTAATCTACATCGAGGGGATTAAGTTACACTTGCCATGTCCACATTCTTTACCTCCTCTCCCTGTTACCTGGCACTCTCAGTGTGCTTTCTTCTCTGGAGACTGTAACAGTAATGGGTCCTAACTATGCGAGCTATCACTGTAAGCCTTTGGACATATGAAAGCAAAGCATCTGGAAGGAAAAAACAAGTCAGAGGTTTACCAATATAGTGTGAAATGGGTTCAGTCTTCTGTTACTGTCATCAGTATAAGTTGTTACACTGAAAACGTGGAGGTCAGGGATGAAATCTCCCATTGCAGAGAAAAACAGAGGAATACTACATAGCAATAATTTCTGTTTCAATTTACTGACAGGAGCCTTTACTTGTCTTCAGTAAGAAGCAGAAGCTACATTCAGAGAACAAACACAACAGATAACACACTAGATGACCTGCAGAAGTCTGATCAGAAATTCTGCTTCTGCACAGCACAGTCCCTTGGCATTGGGCAAAAGCCTGAAACACTCTTCCCCACCTAAAAGACAAAGCCTATAAATCCAATAAACTATTCATGAACTTTTTTAAGTGGCTAAATAAATAAGAAAGCAACAAACCCACACTCTGGCAGATTTTTTGTGAGCCTCTGTTTACAGATACACACGTATGTCTGTGTGTTTATACACACACAGGCACATAGATACCTCAACATATGCTTTTTGCTCTGCTAGGGATCAGCTGAAGATTATACTTGCCAGAATTCCCAGCAGCAAAGCAATTCTCCAAAACAATCACAGGCAAATAAATTCACACTGCAGAGAATTTGGTGCTTTCTAGGCCATGACCCTTGTAGGGTGAGATTCTCCAGCAGCCAAGCATCCCACCGCCTCATAAAACAAGGTCATCCCTACAGGCAATTATAAATCACTTGCAAGATTACCAGAAAACAAGTCTTCTGTACACCAACCTTCACGCTGTTCTAACAAGAGCAGGAGGAGAATATGCTCTGAGGTTTCACAGCTAGGAAAAAAAAACTGAATTGGAGCTGAACAGAAGCACTCAAACAAAATATGCGTTCTCAGATGGATACCTGTCCCAAAGAACTCAGTACTGCAGCCCTTCAAAAGTTATCCCCCTTTACCCCTTCTAAAAGATCAGACTGTTCTTACCCATATTAGCTAGACTAGTAATTCTGAAATTCTGGTCTTTAGGAAATCAGCTTTTATTTAATAATTCCACAAGTCACACTCCTCAGCAAAGAACAATTTGTGAGAAGGTCCCTTGAAATGTGTCTTATGTGAAACCCTTTCCATTTTCCACAGCACATCCCTGACATGACTGACGTATTAAAAAGGAAGGGGTGGATACAGCAGAGTAGAGAGATGGAACTCTTATGGTCAGCAAAAAGGAGAAAAGAAAAAAATAATCACAAAATTTAACTTTGCTCTCAGTTTTCCTAAGTGCTCCTCCTGTCAGATCAGGAAGTCCAAGTATCCCTAAAGAAAGGGGTATTTACTACACAATGAAGATGGCATGGAAGGAAGTTTGTTTGCAGACATTGTGCTAGCTCTCTTCTGTGGCACTTAACAAGCATGATTACTTGATTTGGAGTTCATGCTAGGAAGCAAAATTTCATTTCAGATCATGCATGCATCTCATCAGACCAAAAATGACCTGATTTTGCAGAATTCTTACCTTTCTCTCTCTCATCAAAAGTTGCTACACAGCACAGGGACACATATCGGAATGAGCAGTACAGGCCATAAGGAAAAAGAGAGATACTCTTTCTAACTCTGCCCTTCTCCATTCAGCCCTCTGGGACCTTAAGTTGGACCTTTCTCTTGGTTCTTTTTTAGCAGCTTCTCATGCCTGGGAATATCCCATACCTGGAAATAAACCCCCAGTCTATTTCAGAGCCTTACCACAACCTCCAGTTTGACACCTGCTCCAGATGTCCTACCTGGGTACCTTCAGGCCTTTACAGAACTTGTAAGCTTTTCCACTGAAGGTGAGCAAAACTTGAAAAATAGACAACAGCTCTTGCTCTCCACAAAGCAGCCATTCACTTGCATCAAATTTCTGTAGTTTAATCCCAGGCCTTCTCTTGGCACAGGGAACAGTTTATTCCTTTGATTGTCCTAACTACCCTCTTACATATTTAAAAGGCCTATCGCCCCTCAGAGTCTCAGCCCCCCTACACTGAAAGAAATCCCCTTTTCTTCAGCCTTCCTTGTAAGTCATCTTATCTAGAACTCCCCATTTCTCACCCTGGACTCTTCACTGAAGGCAGACTTCTCTCCCCAAAGCAACCCTTCATTCAGTGTTACCGTACAGAAAAGAGAGACATCACATGTTTTTGAAGTTAAAAGAAAACACTCAACCTTGGAAAAACCCTAGACTTGCTCTAAAACAGCATCATTCTTCAACGCTTTATAGAGCAGCCCTGCATCTGTTCTGGAAGTAACTGCACAGCCTGCCTTTCATGGGAAACAGAGCCTCGATTGAGGCACACAGAGAGCCTCAGAGAAACCACAGGCCTGGGAGCACACAGAACTCCTGCAATATGCCAAGATCACTGCGCTGGGAAAAGCAAGAATCTGTAGCACAACTACACCGTTAGTTACACAAGAGTCAAAGGACAGCCTAAGGCCGCTGATGAATCAATAAAATGAGGTTAGGTTTAATAGGAAGTATTTATTTCAGTACTAAACAGTGCTGAAAAAATACATAGTGCTTTTTCAGCAGCAGCTCAAATTACAGGTTGTAAGTTACAACAGCACAGACAACATTAGAAAATCAGGCTCCAAAACCCCCCACAGTCAACTCCTTGTTTCAGATCCTTCGCTTTTGCTGAGCTGCTGCAGGTTACAGAAGTTGCTAAATGAGCTCTATTACCCAGCCCACTTGCCATATGTCCCTTTCAAATTAATAAACATAAAGGATCACTGGAAACAGTCTCATCTGAGACGTGCAACCTTCTTCCACGGGCAGGAGGGAAATGAGAACAACAAGGGTCCTCCCTACTTTCCCTCTAACACAAGTTTACTCCAGAGAAGGTACCAAATGGTGAGGTGGCATCTGTCCCATTTTGTTCCCCTGCTCCCAGAGCAGCTACCAAAATAATACCAAAGAACTCGACACATGCGGTAAGCAGAACCTGATGTTCAGGAACACGTACAACATATGTCAACAAATAATTATTTTTCAGTTAGAACCCAAAGCGTTGTCCTACACGGTTTCACAGAACCACAGCAGATAGACCCATTCGATGGGTGAATACATCATTTGACTTAAGGAGCAATTATCAGTTTTATGTTCCTTACAAACTGTCACCTAATCACAACTTACAGAATCTTCTGGAGGTCTCTGAATCTTCCCCCAGTCCACAGATGGTCCCTTTTCTTGTAGGAATCTATGAAATAGCTTCTTAAATCCTTCCAGGTCCTTTTTAGTGTGCTGCGAAGAAGAAATGCATTAGTTAATGCTGGTATGTAATGCACACCTACTCAATCACAGAAGCATTTCTACAAATTGATGTACAGTCTATTCACGAGAGTAATTTCATTAGCACTGAAGCAGACATGCTAAACTTTAGGTAAAATTCCAGAAGTTACCAAAAGCTCATTCTCACTAAAACTCAGAGTACAAAACCAACTTGGATACCTACACAAGTCTATTGACAAAATCATAAGCATTACAACTTGGCCCAACATTTAAGGAAACAGCTTTACCCTCCCTTTCTGTAATCCACTGAAGATTACACAGAAGCTTTAATAACTAAAGATGATTAAACACTTAATAACTCTGTCACCCAGTCTAGAGGGAACTGAAAGTCTCCTACTGACATTGTAGCCAGGCTACTCTTCCACACAGGATCAGAGCACATCACAAAAATAAGGACCTGGAAATCCGTGATTTATCTCCTTGTCTGAGATTTGCCACGATGTCCTGCATCCCATTTCTCACGCTCTGACTAGCTCCCACTCCATGCTCCTTACCTCTATCTCATTTGAGTGTGCGGTCGCAAGGATCTTATCCAGCTCTACTTTCATTGAATACTCCAGCTCTTGCCGAATGACTTCCTGAAACTGTGAGGAGCCAGCTTGAGACATTGCTTTGCTGAAATCTTGAATAAAAAAAAAAAATTAAAAAAAAAAAATTAGGAAAAAAACCCCAAAAACAACTAGCTTATTTAGACTACAAATAGCCTTCAATTTTCTTTAAAAAGACTGATCAACTCATAAAATCTAGTCTTGTTTTATCACTGTGCTAGCACTCCAGGAATCGAAAGTTTTGTTCCTAGTTACTTGGGGAACAGATCTTAAACTGGGCCCAAAGAATTATGACCCTTCTTTCAAAACTCAAAAGAACCCCAAAGGACCAACGGTCCATCTCAAGAAGTATCCAAAAATCTGCAGCACTGCACTTTTTTGCTGGAGAAGTCACATCCTACTGCATCAACACACTTTAGCGAGCAGAAGTGTCCAAAAGAAGGATTTTCTTAGTGAAAAGTTATGTAGAACATTGTGATTGAAGGTATCCTTCTATTCCACAAGCAAATAAAAACATATGCTTTAATTATTTACACAGTGCACTTTCACAGGATCTTCTGTTTGTTCCAGTAAACATTCCCTTACTTTGTCATGAGTATTTTCACACTACAGCATGCATTTCAGTTACTAAGCAACCTAGAAAACTGGGCTATCACTTCAGCATTTGCTTTGTTTTTGAAAGTGATAAACTCCACAAACGTGAAAAAGAGTAAATACACAAATATTCTATAAAGTCCACCCTGCAGAGAGAACTGGGAGAGAACACGACTTTATTTTCCAACAGAAAGCATTGGAAGCGAGTGTATTCTCAAAAGACATTCTGAGTATGTTCTCTGAAGACCTCAGTTAATTTAATTTCTGCCAAATCCCTTGAGTGACCACTTCCCTGTAACACAGAGTGATGTATTGCCAAATATAGCTGGAATTTAGAAACACCCTTAATACTAGTGCAAAAAAGGGACAGGAGGGAACTTTACAAGTGAACAGAGCGACACTGTCAGAAAACATTGTTAGAAGAGGAACCTGCATTTAAAGTCTACTTATTGAGAACCTGTATTAAAAGGCTCTTCTATTGAGAATGTCTAAGAACGCCAAAGACAGTTCATTTCAATGCAATTTTGATTTTATTTTATTTTTCTAAGCGAAGTACTCCACAGCCTCAGCGACAGTATCTAATCCTTGCTTTGAAGCCCACAGAAGCCATTTTCCTGACTGCACTGTTTTGCAGGTAGGGGAGGGAGAGAGAAAAAAAAAAA